>JAOPUG010000376.1:742230-752975 GCA_027564375.1 Micropterix facetella | reverse complement strand
TAATTTTCACTTTTAATATTTTTACTAAAAATTTTCAATGACAATTTTGGAAACATAATTGAAATATTTATAAATTTGAAATATTTTTAACTATTTTAAACTAATCCTTTAATTTAATTTCATCTTACATCTCTTCCTAAATGATTTTTGAAATACTTGAGTTTTTTCTTTAAATTTTAATGAAACGTGTGTAAAGGTAAAATAATGTTCTGGCACGGATGCCAGAATATTATTTTTTAGGCGGCGTTGACTTCGTCATCAAGATGCTGCAGTGTGCTTTCAATTTTGCTAATGGTCCAAACACTAATATTTTGTAATACAGTAAGGTGTATCTCGTGTTTTTTTTAAATAAATAAATAGAATAAAATTAATAAATGATATTAGGCCCATTGTTATACATTCTCAATGGCCAATATAATGAGAGCCAAAAAAAATGATAAATTAGAATTATTCGCAGTTCCATGTATTGCAAATAAATTGATGCAGCCGTCCAGTAGCAGATGGAGGCAGTTGACTCGTCAATAATTATCTGCTACTACCCTCCGCGTTCAGATTTTATATAGATAATTACAATATAATTTTGTAAACTAACGCCATTAGAATTATGACAAGCGAACCCATTTATAATTTTTGGAGTGTACATATTATCATCAATCCAGCATTCGTCAATACTAAATACTGGAATAGGTAATCGAAACTCTGTAAAAGCAGGAGAAAATCGAAAAGAATTCGTAAAGAATCTGCGAGAAATTCGTACTCATTCGTCTTATACGTTTTACCAAAATATGCTTTCCAATGACTGCTTTGATTATTGCTAGTTAAAACTGGCTTTGATTAGTGCTAACTAAAGCTATCACAAATCGAAAGTAATAGACCCAAGCTACGAGGCATTCAGGTGTGATAGGGATGAGGCTCGGAGGGGCAAAGCCAGCGGATGTGGAATATTTATGGAAGTAAAGAACGAGCTTGGCGCATTCGTCAGGCCCGAATGGATCATCAAAATGCTGAAAGCCTCTGGATTAGTACCCTTGCTTCCTCACTACACTCTGCCTCTAATATTCATGAGGCATGCATGTGCATTAGTGGAAATGATCACGGTGAGTTAAATACATCGCTTTGGTCAATCATTATGTGACAGTACAGGCCAATTATAACGATAACTCACTGATTTTCGGTGATTCTAATTTGCCAAAAACCACTTGGACAGATACTAACTCTCTCGGTCGAGTCAGCTCCAAATTCCTAGATGATATTTCCTTAGCTAGACATACGCAATATAACACAATTAGGAACGGTTTGATCCGAATAATGGATCTCTTACTAGCATTTTTTTAAATGTAGGTGTTTAGTTCGAATAAACCCTAATGCCCTCGTCAAAGAGTAAAGAGTATTCTCATCACCTGTCCCTAGACATAATGCTACGTAATATTACATTCCGACTACCTGACTAATAAAAAAAGTGACTACCTGACTATTAATGTAACCATGTAACTTACTTTCTAACATGCCTACTCATCGTAAACTTTAAAACGGTTTTATTTAATACTACTACTTACCATACGTTACTATAATGTATTATAGTTGTATGATATAATATAGAAATATTTTAAATATACAATAATATTAAAATGGTGTATAGATAAAAGATTAGATGAATGAAAATGATTTTGCAAGTAAGATTGCCAAAATATAAACCATACACTAAATATAAAATAATATAGGTTAGTTAAATTAACTACAACTGTGCTACTTCATGAGATTACTGTGAGTTCCTTAATTACCTTGCAGGCATAATCGCATATCAATCAAGATAGCAATTGAATGATCGCATTATTCGTCGTATCTGCGAAAACAGAGCATTATTAGTCGAGACTTGCGGTGAGTGAAAACCATCTTGTCGGCGAGTTCGGTGGATTGCAGCTGAGCATTGGAAGGTGTCACATGTTACGGATGAACCCACCCACCCTGGATGTTATATCGAAATATATCGTTTTATCACCCAGAGACGAACGCAAGGACTTTGTGAACGAAGAACATTCACTTATCCAGTTCCACCTCTATCTATGAGAGTACAACTCCTCACCACAAGGTATTGGAAATTTTTAAGTCCAGTGGGGAATCCTCGCGCCCTCACTCCCAGATGTGGTCAGATTTTTCCGACCTCCCATTTGGTAACAGGTTCGAACTCGCTTGCGCGTCTTCTACCTTAAGTAAGCGGCAATTCCTCACTGGAATATGACGCGGATCCGAGGCAAAGAGCGCCTTCCGAGATCGGGTGGCCCGACTCGGCTTACTACCCGAGATTCGGGTGGACAACGTATCGTTTCTAAGGATATATCGATAGCTTAATGTAATCTAACTACCCCCGCTTCCGTAGGTCTCATTGCGCTTCCAAACTTCTCCAGCTATTCGTTGTTGAGCAAGGGCCAATAGACCAACCAGTGCTTCAGACAACCATTCATCCGAAGTTTTCACCGAGTGCACATACCGCATTACTGGGATACACTCGGATCAAACCAGTCGATAATCGCACATATCTGAGAGTGGAGGGTCCCTCATCAGGATGGTTGCTAAGCAAAGGCCGACATGGCGACCAGTGCTCAGACATCCAGGGTCACCCGAGGTATTCCCCTAGATCAGCCACCAAACACAGCAGGTTCACCGGTTTCGTCCCTCTTCGAGGAGATTGCCGGATATATGTTGAGCTATGAGTCGGGCCGACCGTGATAAGCAGAGTTGGCCATTAAGACCCGAGCTACACGACCCCATTAGACCCGAATTCAGCTGAGAAATACTGGACGATCCAGGTGACCAGCGAGTTTATAACCTCCAGATCAAATACGATGCGTATTTAATTCAAAGAACGGAAGCCGAAGAAAGTCACGCGTTGGTACGGTAATCCTCGAGCGAAATTACTCTTAGAAAATTGTGTTGCGCCCACCTTAGTATTGTCATTTACAAGCGTTACATTCCCGTAATTTGTCTCTTATAACTAAGATTCCATCTCAGGATTCCGTGCTTATGTATACTCCTAACTAAAGGATAACGCAGTAATCCTTAAATGGCTTCATCATCCTCCAAATCCCAATGAAACAGAAGTTGGTAGCACTTCGAGATCATTTGTTCGATATGCTGGTACTTCAGCATTTCACCTTGGTTTGAGAGATATGAGTTTGCGTAAAAATATTCATTACAGCGCGCTATATTATTATGTCTCCAATATGCCACATTATAATGTTCAACATCACAAGGCGGCTGAAGCAGACGCATCGATCGCCCGCGGCCTTCCAAGATATTATTAATCGTTACTAAGAGCGTGTGCGTCTGGATGAATCAGCGATGTAGCATTCGGAAACGCACGGTCCGCGATATTTCTGGAAAATTTATGATCCGCGCGAGATTCTGCTGGTTACACAACCCGCTTAAATAAACGCTGTCGTGATGTGGGTCAATGTTTTCTCCCTTTCGCTCCGCCGCCCATCAAACATGGCAGAGGGAGATGGGAAACTCCATTCGAATAATAATATGTTACTCCTGCAATTTCTGATTGATGCTCTTAATTAAAACGAGAAAGATATGTAAATGAATGAAATAGCGAATTCTTTATGTTTAAAATGAATAACTTGGATTACAAATCCTACGCTTTTAATTAATGAAAGATTGTGAGGCGCAATGTGTGAGGAATGATATATTATCACTAGCTGTGTTGCCCGTCACTCACGGCCATTTCCCCCACCGTTTTTCGGTCTAATTGTAAATTTGAACAATTTTTCAACTTAATGGTCGAATTTTTCGGCGCCGAGCAAATGAGTTGGTTTCGGGAACGTTGCTGGGGTAGTGAGCGCGGTGATGGTGGCGCGTGCGCCTCTACCGACGCTGTCCCCGAGCCGATGGACATAGCGAGCAGATAACAGCGATACATCTGCCAAAGGCGTTTCCATGACGATGGGTATTGAATTCAGACGAATCGATGCAATGCATGGCTATTAGCGTGCAGCTGACTAATGTTATTTTTTATATATTTCAGTAGGAAGGGCTAAAATTTGTACCCATCAGCTGATACTCTGGAGCTCACAGAGGGGACCGAATTTTCAGTAATTTTGTTTATATACGAATACCTTTTAATTAATATTCTTATTATAAATAAGTAGCATAATGCAAAATTCATATTTTTAAGTAGGAAGGGCAAAAATTTGTATCCATCAGCTGATCTTCTGTATGGGAGCTCCCAGAGGGGTGTGCATTTTCGGTAATTTTCTTTATATGCGAATAATTCATTTTAATTAATACTCTTACGGTAAATAAGCAGCATAATGAAATTTTCCTATTTTAAGTAGGAAGGGCTAAAAATGTATACCAATCAGCTGATACTCTGTATGGAGATAACAAAGTGGTATGTAAGCTCGCTTCATTTGCTGCAGATATATTATAATGCAATTGCTGTATTTGTATACTACTTACGTGCATAAACCTCAACCTGTAACATGATTTCATGTTACACTATTGGCAAAACCAGCCTTTTAGATCTCTATAAACTATTGAAGAAAACAATTTTTAGGGCGGATGCCTGTTAACCCAATAAGCTTCTTTTCGTAATCTCACTTTTACATCGATATAACGAATTAGAGGTGCAAGTCAGTGTAAATTTTCAAATTTGTTTTTACTGGTCCAACGTTTTTACTCTTTAAATCATTTAAAGTCAATAAATAAGTCGAAGAAGGGTTAAATTAATTGAAAGCTATTTATATTGTATACGTTTTTCATTAAAATTGAGGAAAAATTCATTACTTTTATTTTAATCAATTTAAATTTTTGCTAAAATTTCATGCTAAGATGTTTAACCCTTTTCGAGGATTTATCAAGTAACTGACTTAGACTTGAGAGTGATTTTTATTACCCCTCTTAATTTTAGATAAATTTTTTTTTGTGTAATTTACTAAGAAGACACATTCAAATACGTGATTAATCTTTTAAATATGTTGATATTTATATGCCTCGAATATGCCTCGAATAGAAATGAAATGGTATTTTATATTTCAATTACGAATTTAAACGAAAATATATTTTAATTAGGTACCTATATTTATTACAGATTTTGTTTGAACCTCAGCTAATACATATATTTAATGTATCTCAAAATATTGTGACTCTGTGTCTTTGCTTTGTCAAAGAGTTGGGAGGTCATGGTTTTTCCGAAATCCAATGAAAATGAATTCTGCCTTTGAATAATGTCTTTATCCATGATTTCCACATCAACAGAGCTGGTATAACAAGATCCTTGTCAAGCAATTTAACCTATAGCTCACAATATGGACCATTGAAGTAAGAGAAGGTTTTCACATAGTCAAGGTCATTATAGCAAACGTAGAATATCGTACTATCACCGTCAAAAACTAAATATTGCGGCTCATGAAGAATTTAACCATCCCGCAAAAATATACGTTCTTTATGAGCTTGTTTGGATGAAGATGACGACGTTATGTAACAAGCATTCAACATTTTTTTGGAACTATCACGACATTATATATATAAATATTATAAGAAAAACTACAAACTAATCATCACCGCTACCTGCGATCAACACAAAAAGAGATGTCACTAGTTATATTGATCTGACCGGCCACTTATTTAGAAAATTAAAATTACTCGAAAAAGGTATCAAAATTAAATCGTCCAAAAAGACCTTTCTCGGCGTTTCAATTGTCTTACAGTTCATTTAAATAAAAAAAAATGTATCTGTCTGTCTGAATGTAGGTATGTTGCTATGCACGATAACTCGAGTAAACTATCCCCGTTTAAAAAAAATGTTTAAAAAAACGCCAAACGATAGTTATGGCCAATGCGTAGAGCCCAGTTGATTTTGGGGTCTCTGTGACCTACGGTTGGGCTACTATCATACAAATTCTATTTATAAAATCAGTTTTTTGCATTTTTAGAGCTAAAAGTGGAATAAACGGTGGAAATAACAAAATTAAAACTTGATGGTCGCGATGAGACTCGTAAAATGAGGTA
Source organism: Micropterix facetella (assembly GCA_027564375.1). NCBI lineage: Eukaryota > Metazoa > Arthropoda > Insecta > Lepidoptera > Micropterigidae > Micropterix > Micropterix facetella. The sequence goes on along the minus strand of JAOPUG010000376.1, from coordinate 746,963 downwards.
CATATCGCCTGGAGTCAAACAGTTTTGACAAATATTAGCAAAAAGTCAGAATTTTACGGGTTTTTAGACGTTTACTGCTTAAAACGGAGTTAATGGTAGAAATAACAAAAATAAAAGTTGTTGGCCATGATGAGACGCATAAAATGAGGTACATGTCGCCTGGGGTCAATCCATCTGTTTAGAAAAAAAATCACGAGGTCAGCATTATAATTTGCGCGCTCAGGTCAGATAGTTGTTTTAGACTATCCTGAACATCCTAATATATTATACATACATACAAGAAAATAATCATGTCGGCCGTCGAAGTTTTCCCTCTTGAGTTTTCCCCCTGCCATCCCGTTGCTTTAATAAAAGTCCTAGGTCTAACAGATTGATGTAATAGGTTAGGGTTAAATCTAAAATAAAGAATATATTCTTTACTTCTGTCTTTCTTTCAAAGGAATCAATCAAGTAGTCAAATGAAAGGCAAGTCACTAATTAACTCATCAACGATCAGTATTGCATCTTAAGACCTACCATTTGATTTGCTAAGTCTGTACTTACCTATTAAAAATCTTTGACTCACAGGTTTCTCCCATTTTTTTAAGATCATTATTGGGCAGTTAAAACCTTTTATGTAAATTGACACTATATCACTAAATTGTTTACTTTCAATAAATTTGCTTATATATCCTTTTCTACCCAATTCCCGTATAGAATAGACGTAACCGTTGCCAGGCGTCCATCTCGTAGACTCTGCGCCGCGCCCGAAGAGTTCAATCGTTGAAGAAAGACATAAGACAGGCTGATGCATCTGCGAATAAATACAGTGCTGATCTTTAATACATAATATCAAGAAGATATTCCGATAATGTAGACACCTAGATATCCATAATCTATAATATCCTAAATATTCCGGGTCAAGCTGGACAATATAACAAGGGACGTATTGTAACTTATTGCGACATGTTAGAGGTATGCAAACTATTTATGGAACGCTACCAAAAGCACATAATAACAGACTTAGGCAGGGATAAATAAGAGCATAAATATGACACAAGACAAAAAGACAAAAAGACAGACATCCACAAGAAAAAATAAGGACTGTATATGGACAACGATACTGCACTTATTTATAATCAAAACAAAAAACGGATTTACTGCACACGACTCGTTCCGGCAATGTTGCAACCACCATTGCCCAGGGCAGACTTAACAATGGCGATTGCAATACCAGCGCAAAGTCGGGTGCTACAAAATTCACGCCGTAATTTTTACTTACTCAAGACCAAGACTTTATAAATTGTTCACTGCACAAAAGACTTCGAAGAAGTCCGACTATCTACATAAGAGACCACCAAATGTATTATAGTTTATTTTATATCAAATAAAGCCAATTTTAGGCGTATTAGAATGCATATAACATTTTGAATCGGGTACATTTAATTTATGGTATATTTTATTACATTTCATTTATGGTATAATAAGCGTTTAAAATAACTCCAGCGCTCATAATACTAGGCCTAAAACGTATCCTTAAGCTCGTTAACAACCGATTAATATTATTCTTAATTTAATATTGGCTAAATAAAATAAAATATTACGAAAAACTATATAATTAGAAGTTTTATTAAAAAATAAAGTATCTTTCAGCATTATAAAATCCACCGGTTAATGTGATAACCGGTGAAATTTCTCTAGGTTAACCAGCTGTTAATGGGTTAATTATAACGAAATATAAACCTTATTAACGGTTATTATTTGGCAAATAACTCATTTCCATACTATATACACCAATACTATAAAATAATATTTATGGTTATCTCAATCTCAAACAAAATATTATAATTCTGCATTTCCCACAATCGGCTATCAATAATTGGTTAATTTAGAATAACTGTTCAAACGCTAGAAATATGTCTGCGGTACTCGTCCCAACGATATATACACACGTACGTACAGCCCTTCCTCACAATACGACTTGTCTAAAACGACATGTATTATTTGATAAGAATATATAAAGTATCAATATCAATGTAAAATGGCATTGATAAATGTTTAATTCACAGTTGTTTATTGTTTTGATTTATTCCCACATTTTATCTATTTACTAGTATTCTATGAGAGCATTGGCTTTTTGTTTATTAGAATTTGTGTATGATATTAGAGTGATTTTTGATAGAAGTTAACATTATTAGATTCCCATTTGAACACACATACACATATGAATGCAGTAACAGCAGTTAAATTTTTGCAACTTTTTGTATATAAATTTCAAGAGATTTTTAAAAATTGCTAAAGCTACTGAAATTTGCCTTATTTTTAACGTCGTTTAAATTAGCAAGGTGCAAAGGAGATACAAACAATGAATCATGTGTGGCGGCTTTTCGCTGTATGTATACTGCGAGTCAAACATCTTGAGCTCTACAACTGCATGCTCAGGTCACACGTATTGCATTTATTGAACACCAATACACTGAAACGAAGTCAGTTACATATAGCGGCACTAGTCTAGCACGAGGCCATTTGATTTTCTTGCTCATGTGCAGATTGTGACGAGCTTGTATGTAATATATGTAAGCATTTTTGAGACTGTGGTCGAGAGCTCAAGATGTTTGACTCGCAGTATACACGCTAATCTTCACAATTACTAAACCAATCGTGATGCGGTTTTTACCAATACGTATATTATAATTCCAGGTAGGTTTTTTTCAGGATCGGTTTAAAAGGGACTGTCAATTAAGCAAAAATATCTCAAACTTGGCAAAAGGGCAAATTGAATTGACAATCGATTCAAAAGTGCTTGGCGCGAAGTCATCCAATTATATTTGTCAACTCGGCTCCTCGGCTAATCTCGAATTATTTGTTAAACTTCTTATTTCATCATTCCTAAGAGGTGAGTTTGTAAGCAGGTTTTATTGGTATTTTACTATGATTTATAAGAAAACCATTATGCAGAAAACTTTAAAAATCTCCCGTACAAGTTTTGATTCAGACGCGGAAGAATATTTTGCTCTATTTATCGATTAACTTCGTTCAGCCACCTAAACGCAGTGCGATAATTTTCAGGCTAACAAACGATAAAAATCTTAACCTCCTGGTTCGTAAACTACATACATACCTAACTCCTTGAATATCTCAAGATAGGGGAATATGCTGTATATGTATGTGTTTGTCAAAATATAAATTGTACCAAATATTAAAGTTTAGGTATATTGGATTTATATTTAACACCAGTCTGATTCTAAGACAAAATATAAAAAGAAAGAATATGTTGTCAGATGGAAAAAAATAGTTTTAATGCTTTATACTCATATAATAGTATTAGGAAAATAAATGCACGAGAAATGGAATTACAAAAAATATAACTTTAACGTACTAATTTGCTAATACATAATATAATAAACCTACCTAGCGAATGAGGTGATAGTCGAAAATGATTGTGCTTTTCCAGAGAAAATCATTTGATTTTTGAAGAAATAATAGTTGATAAGATTAATAAAATATAAGTTTACCATGATAAGGTATACTTTCATAATAAATAGGTAATTAAACTTTACCAAACACATTGAGCATGGTTTTACCAAGAAACTCAGTATTGATATTTATCTATAATTTGAGGACCTACATATAAATCAAAATGAGATTATAAGTGAGTAAAATATTATTGATATGTTAAAAATGTGATCAAGTGTTCTTTAAACAATTAAGTGCATATAAAATAATTAACTTAATTTGTGTCGAATGTGAACTACCTCAGTTGACATAAATTTCACAGCTATCGCTGCTGATAATAATATTAGGAATTGGATAGTAGCAAGGTCGCTATGACAGATGTGCATATGTCTACCGGGATTCGTAGTTTTGTGTCAGCGTAGGAGGGTCTTACTGAAAATATCGTTATAAGTGTTGCTGCGCTGGTATTCATATTATCATAATACATATCACATTACTTTTATCCATCACACGTGGAACCACGGGTATCTTCCTCTAGTAAATTATATGTAAAGGAATTGATTCTTTGTGAAATACTAATTCTGCTAGCATTTTTTTTGTCTTGTTCCTCAATTTTTGCGTTCCTAAAGAAAACACTGTTTTCGTCATTATATAGGATTCCCGGGCCACTTCTGCTCAGCGAGTATAGAACGGCCTATCTAAGTTTGTCTTTAAATGAACGTTGCCCGCTCGGCCATTTGATCAGATACAAGTCAATGGCTGTTAAGGGCAAACGTAGCGACATTACACGTTTTATTGTCTCTCGTAATAGAACGCCCACATGGAGACCAATACCCAACTTATCGGCAGAATAACAACAAGCGAAGGTGGTGGTGGTACGGGTATGGTAAGAACTTCCGGGTTTAGTCATCTAAATAGAACGAAAAGCTCCATAGTAGGGAAATGGTGCCATGTCTTCGAAATCGATACTAAAATGGTTAACGATTAGAACATATGTATATAGATACTACTGTAAATGAAATACTCGAATGAATGTATACATTATCAGCCCAACCAGAAGCAGTACTTAGGCTTTAAACCGATTTAAAGGTTGAACAGCACCTGCTTTTAAGGAAGGAATGAAAAGTAAATTACTTGACCAGTATTCTAATAACTAAGAGCCAATATAGGAAAGTAGGAGAGCCAGGCTCTAACATTGTAAGCGCAGTAAATTGTAATTATTTTAAGTGTGTATCTTTCTCAATTCTTTTGTTAATGAAGTTGTTTCCATTGGCAAAAGTTTGAAAAGCAACTTTTGC
>JAOPUG010000376.1:582958-594303 GCA_027564375.1 Micropterix facetella | reverse complement strand
ATTCATATTTCTGTTTTTTGAATACTTACTAAAAAATTATACCTTCGGTTTTATTATTGTAATCTTACAAATAAACTTCTTTCATGGGATATGCCAATTTTCAGTGACTTCTATTTTTTCTCACATAATTATTTACTGTTTACATGCCATAATCATAAAACTCTAAAAACTGGACAATTTCATAATCTGTAAACACTGTTTACAATTATTTTTGGTATTTACGACAGCAGCATATGCCGATGACAGCATTTGACACCCGCTGATGTTCTTTTTGTCATCTCTGGTCACGGCTGCAACTTTAGTGACATAAAGCGTCCCTTTAGGGTGGTAAGTGCAACCAGGAGCGATGCGGACCTCAAGAATAGGAATGGCTCTAAAGGCAAGAAACATTCCACGCCAAAACCTTTCTCGAAGACTTCAGACTGGATTGTTTCGGTCTCTAAGCAGTATAATTTCCCTGATGCTGTATCAGCGTATCAAAGCCTCGGATGCACAGCCCTCTCTCCAAATATATCTTTGCTCCCCATCTCAGAAGAGTGCCCTCACTGTAGAATTAACAGTTTCATGGGAATCGAATATCCCTAAAGACCACGAGTACCAAATAAATTATTACTACGATCTTGCAAATATCATCACCATGAACAGCTTTACTGTCCACGCAGTGGAATTTGTCGCCCGATCTGTGTTTCTATGAGTTTAGTCTCTATGAAAATCAACTCTCCCTGAAAAAATATCTAAAACAGTGATTTCCCATCTCAAATTTTATGGCTTCGAAGGGGGAGTGAATGGATGGTAAGGTTAACGCTCACGTGGCAAGACAGCTATTCAGCTAAAGCTACCACAGCATATCGATAGCCCGAAGTGCACTGCTCACCCTCCAGAAGTGTAAATGTGATAGGCCTGACCCAGGTCCTTGAATTCCATGGCAGTTCCGTTTGTATTTATTATTTAGTTTGTTGCATGAAGTCATTAAACTGAACAGTCCGCCGCCACATACCGGTACACTCGTAAAAATCGCAGATGTAGGAATCCCACGTTTTATAAAAACTACCCTCTGTTTTTTTTTTGAGTGACATTTTTGGAAAATCGAGTTTATGGGTCTTTTTAAGTCTCCTTTAAGAGTAAAATGTCTTAAAAGTCTTATTTTTAATGTTGAAAAAGACTAAACGAGTCCATAATCCAACAGCATTACTTAAAAAGTAATAATGACTTCTTGCATTAAACCGATGCTATATTCGCAGTAAACAATGACAAAATTGTTAAATTCGCAGTGTGAATTAAAAATTGTTCAAAAAAAGAAATTTTTGCAAAAATAATTCATTGAATTCAACAAATATGAAATCCTAAGATGTGTAACTACACCTACCCTAAAATGCCGTTATGTTTTATACGCTCTTGCAAAGCGTAGAAATAAAATATACAAAAAACAAAGGTACTTACACACCTCTCAAGTATATAATATTCTTTGATTCCAATTAATATTCTTATAAAATCTTATATACTTTGGCCAAATTTTGAATTCTTGGAAATGTTCTTATGCAGATGCTTTCTTATTAGCTGTCACAATATTTTGTCCCGGTATATTCTGAAAATCTGTTGTCTCTCTTGTCCTTTCTACCTTTGAGTTGCAGTGGTCTTTCATACACAAGAAAATGGTTCTGGATCTATCATTGGCTCCTTTTTTAGCCAGCAGTTCGACTTTTTCGTTCCTATTAATCCCTGTGTGTCCGTGCACCCAACTTAACACATTGACTGCCAACTATGAGATAACTCCTAGTGTGCGGTATTGTCTAGGATACCAACTACGACTTATCTTGTACTTTGTTTACTTGCTATATTTGCGCAGCTACGTTAAGTAGCAGTGTAAATATGAATAGATAGACTAGGGAGGAGAACAAAAAATTAAGGTTGGCTTACATGAACAGAAAATTTATTAATAAATGAACAGAAAATATAATCATGCAAAGTTTATTCAAAATCAACAGCAAAAGAATATTTTTATTGTTTGTGATAATTTTTAAAACAATCTTCCACGCAAAAGGTCAGTTTGAGATAGATTGGACAGAAATAATGTATTTCTTGGAAATTTTCTTATGCGGATGCTTTCTTATTAGTGCTATCACAACATTTTGTCCCGGTATATTCTGCAAATCTGTTTGTCGCAGAGGCCTTTGATACAAAAGAAAATGGTTCTGGACCTATCATTAGCTCCTTTTTTTTAGCCAACAGGTTGACTTTTTCGTTCCCATTAATCGTTGTGTGGCCAGGCACCCAACTTAACACGTTGACTTCCAACTACAACCTTGTTTAGCTTTGGTACAAATTTGACAAAGCTTTGTCGGATGCTGTTTTTTTATCCAATTTCTGCATCGCTGATGTCTTTCCTTTTTATTTGTTTATGTTTTGCAACTTCTTGTACAAATTCGTTTGTTCGACTAGTAATGCAAGAAATTCTTCTGAAAAAAATAAAATCACCAGCATTTGTACTGTAAGATTTGTCGTATCCAATTTCAACCCAAAATTTTCTTGGAAAATAATAGTTCAGGATTTTGTTGATTTTCTGTTCACAACTTATCGTTTGTTTTTGATGTGGTTGCTTGAGAAGCATCGTCATTGCCTTCGTATTCGAGAATAGTCTCATCTTTAGGTTCGAAAACGACTTCGTCATCACTATCCTCACTTGAAACCTCAGAAGGTACATAATCGCTACTGCCGTTACCATCCTCGCCAAAAATCTCGTCAAATTCTGATTCACTTAGATTAGCGTCATACTCAAGTTGTTTTTCAGTCATTCATCTTTTCTTATCCATATTGGGATATTTATAATTGGATTATAACAATAATTATAAAACAACACATTCAAGAAAAACATAAATGTGATGCGCTCGGCTCTATATCTGAATTATTACTAACGGATTTGGACGAATATCTCAGACTCAACTGTAGCGAAGCGTATGGATTCAGAATACTGAGTATTGCACGAATTGACTCATAGTCAGCTTCCGTAAAGAGCTTTCTGGTACATAAGCCAACTTTCTGGATTTAAGACTATACTCGGGCGAGCCCGTCGCCCCGAGACGTTTTAACGAACTTTATCATTATATTGAGATGATACATACAGAATTATAACATAGCTTATCCACTATCCAACTACGCCGCGGCCCGTTAGATATTGACGCCTTAATAGCGAGCACCAGGCAGCGAGCTACCCGGCGGGCTAATCTCACTCCCAGACTGCCAAATTTAGATGGATTTCTCCATCTACCTGTTTAGTTCGAGGCTCGAAGTCGCTTTTACAACCTCTACCTGTCATGATAATGCGGCATTCTGTCACTCGGAAATATCGCTAACCCGTGGCGTCCTTTACTCGGCGATGATCACCCAAGATCGAGTGGCCATCGGGTAGTTTCTAAGGGTAGGCAACGACAGGTCCACACTTACCCCCGCGCCTTAAGAAGCATTATGCAACAAGACTCCCCGACTATTCGTCAGTTGAGCAAGGCCGGTAAACCGACCAATTCATCAACCGTCCAAGGCCACCCGAGGTGTTACCCCAAGTCTGCCCGTAAAGCAGGTTTCACCGGATTAAACCTCTTCGGGGAGGTTGCCGGATGGGAGCTGAGCCCTGAGTGGCCGACTGGGTGTAACGAGATGGCCATATGGCCCGAGCTGCACATGCCCCATTAGGCCCCACAAGCCAACTCTAGTATTCAGTCTTACATTACCTTCCAGTGTACTGGAGAAAGAATACAAAAGTCCAGTCATTCTGGCATTGAAGGCCAACAGCATGAGCCATACTATTGCTGTTGTAATCTCCTCGCAAGATGGACTTCTTTAGGTCCACATTGCTGATTATTGTACTACCACACCCCAGACCAGTGCCATTCTAGTTGATTCAGGTAGAAACTTTTTATGGAAGTTTACGCGGGCTTGTCGATCATTCGATTTACTAAGGCCACTTATTACCTTCAATATTGCTGGATCCTTAGAATTGGACAGAATCAAAGTTTCGGTTATTCTGGAGTTGGCATAATGCAGAGGCCATTTTTGATCTTGCCCAAAATTGTGTTTGAACCTGAAGAAAGTCGTGGGGTCAGCCAGTTTGGCTAAGGATAACAAAGATTTCAAAATAGGTTTCACCAGCGCAGCACATTCAGGCGGGACAGTTGGGAGGTGCCAATGTAACCGGCTAACCCGTCATCCCAGGAAGTTATAATGATGTTAATCATCCTTTCTCCCGTTGGTTGAGACGCAAAGACTATTGGACAAATACTATCCACAGTCAAGCTACACCAACAACCCGTCAGAGTCACAGCGAGGCACTATACCCCCTGACCTCACTTCAGATTTGGACAGATTTCTCCATCCTCCAGTCGTGTCACAGATTCGAAGTTGCTTGCCCGATCTCTACCTGATGTGAGCGGTAATTCGTAACTCGAATTTATTGCGGATCTGAGGCATCGTTTCTAAGGATAGGTGACATCAGGTCAACATCTATCAGATAGGAGCTGAACCGTGAATTGGACCGAACAAAGATCACACAACTAGGTCATCAGGTCCTAGCTGCACAGAACCGTTAGGTACTATAAAGGAGGGACAGTTGGAGTTGTCAATGCAATGGGCGAACGCGTCACCCCAGGGAGTTATAACGATACTGATCGTTCTTTCACCCGTTGGATGAAACGCAAAGACTATGGACAAAAAAAACCACATCTCCAGTTCCGCCACGGCCCGTCAAAGACCAATCCTTGCGGTGAGGCACTGGGAATTACCACCCAGCAAGCAATCCTCACCACCTGACTCCCATTGATATGGATTTCTCCAACCTCCCATCTGGTCACGGGATCGAAGTCGCTTGCGTGGCTTCTACCTATTATGGGCGGTAAATCGTTATCGAATATATCACGGATCCGAGGTGTCCTTTGCCCAGCACTCACCTAGAATTGGGTAGCTAACGAATCGTCACAAGTCTACTCCCACTGTCACAAGTAGCTATGCTTTTAACTTCTTACGACAGCGGAGGTACAGACCCTCCAGGTCTCTGCCGATCGAGCATCATGGCCAGTAAATTGACCAGTGCGTCAACCACCAAGTTCCGCCCGAGGTATTCCCCCAGATCAGCTCTTCGGCTTCACCAGGTTAGGTCCCTCTTTGAGGAGGCTCCCGGATAGGTGCTTCCCCATGAGTTGAGTGGACCAAGGTTGACGAAAGCGGCCTTCTGACCCAAGCTGCACGGAACAATTAGGCGGGACAGTTTTAGTGTTTGTCAACTGCTACGGGCGAACCCGTCCACCCCGGAGTGTTTCAGCGAACTTTATCACTATATCACCCCGAGGCGAAACACAGAGATTTAGGACATAGATAATCTACGTACCAAACTCCACCACTGCCCGTCAGAGTCAAACACCTTACGGCGAGGCATAGGAAAGTACCATCCTGCGGGCAGCCTCACCCCCTGACTCTCAGATTTAGTCGAATTCCTCCGACCACCCACAGGTTTGAGGTCACAGGTTGAGGTCGCTTACGCGGTCCTCTACCTCAAGCGAGCGGCATTCCTTACTGGAATATCGCGGATACGGAGAGTCCTTTACTCGGCAACTTTCACCTGAGATCGGGTGGCCCACGTATCGTTTCTAAGGATAGTCAACTTGAGGTACCTACTTATCCCCGCTTTCTTAAGAAGCATACACTTCTAAACTCCTCCAGGTATTAGTCAGTGACAGCACGCTCGGTTTGCCCGCCCCGTGCTCCAGCTGTCCAGATCGGTCCGAGTTGCCGTCCCCAGATCCACTGCACAGCGGGTTCACCGGGTTGGTCCCTCTTCGGGGAGGCTCCTGGATAGGGGCTGCTCCGAGAGCTGGGCCAACCAAAAGACATATAACGGCCATCATAGCCGAGACTACACGGAACCATTATGATCCAAATTGGACAGGCGAGACAGTTGGATTTTGGTGAAATCATAAATGAGAAATGGTCATGACAAATGAGAAGTTAGGTAGTTATCATAGGTCCAAGCCTTTAGAGGGCCAGAAATTAGCAAGGCTTCTATTTTTGCCAGGCAACTACCGAAATGCTCTATTGCATTTTCGGCAGAGGTAATTACACTGATGGGTGATTTTCCCATGGAGGAATTTAAAATTATTTTTGGGTCAATAAATATAAACTTGAAAATTGACACCACAGTGAACCTGTAAAGGAGTAAAGTGTTTTGATTTTATCACAGCACTAGAAATATGTGAAAAAGTAACACTGAAAATATTCTAATAGTTACATATTTTAAATATCAATAAATAAATTCCACCAATATTAAATTAAAAAACCATTTGTTTTTTTTTTTCTTTTTAAAACAAGTAAATTGCTTTCACTCCCTAGTAATGTTCAACTCTAATGGGTAGTAATTAAATCCTAATTTCTTGGAAGCTTTGATACTTGCTTATCATTAGACTATAATATACCGAACCCAATCCGATGCTGCGATCAATATTTTTTCCGTCAACTGTACCTGGATGGTCACCAATACATGCGTGTGGCCTCCAGAATAAAATCTTACTATAACAATCAACTGCTGTACCTAAGCAATTGACGTGTTTTCTTTTTTCAGGATTCTCCTGGAGAAACGCCAGGCGGAAGACGCGATGGAACTTCTGAAGCTGTACCACCAGAGCGTCTCGAACGGCACTTCATCACCACCAGCCAAGCAAGAGCGCGTCTAAAAGCAACCTTAAACCTCCCCTCAACATTTGTAGTCCCCATTACTATATTTTTTTTACCGACAATTTTTTAAGTAAATTATGACCATCGAAGAATAAAACGCGCAAGGGTATAATTATGTACACTTATCATGATAGACTCGGAGCCAGTTGTTTGATCAGTGGTAAAATATCATCTATTACAGGAGTTTTCTAAAATATCATTTGGTTGGTCGTTATCATATAATTTATCCTGGTGCATCTTTGCGCCTCCGTTTTCTTACAGTTCGTTACCCAGTGATGTGCTTTCTATACACTCTTCTATTCTATATACTTTCATTTGGGTTTAAAACGTCTTGTCTTCCTAAGTATCGGCTCCATCCTTCTGCAAGGCAAAATTTTCCCATATTATCCTCAAACAGTCTCATCTGATGCAGCTGCTTATTAAAATTACAGTATCTTGCAAGTATCAATAACTGATTCCTACTCCGTTTAGTTTCGGAAGTTTTCTGATGCAATTGCTTTCTTATTATCTCTTTCAAAACTTTTTCTCCTGGTATATTCTGCCAGTATTGGTAAATATGTTATCTCTCCTGTTCTTTCAGTTTTTGATACACCACAGAATGGTTCTGTACCTATTATTGGTCGCAGACAGTGCTCTGCAAACAGAAGTCTTTAGTGCTTGGGTGCATTTCAAGACCGCCTCTATGTGCCATCACCTTTATTTCTCTTTTTTTCATGGCTATCATGCTTATTTTTATCTGAGGTGCAGTCGGACAACATAATCTATTTCTGCAGCATCCTAACTAAATCACTGGATTATATAGTACTCCAAAGAAAACAGAAAGAATTGGAGCTACTCACTTCGATCAAATGACGAAAACTGAAATACTTGAGCTTCTTATGTAGGGAACCACTATAATATATAATATAACCACGATTTGTTGATACTAGTGTTGCGCTGAATATTCGCCAAATTCGCCTGTTCGGTATTCGACCAAATAGTAAAAGAGTTTAAATTTCTGCCAAATATTTAGCAGACCAAATACCAACCATTTTTAGAACGAATGATGCCTTCTATACGAAAATAAAAATTCTAAATGCAATATTTTAAGAAGATTTCCTTTTTATTATGTTGTACCTTAATCCAAAATAGTAAACAATAGATTTTTTCGATCTCCACTCATGAGCTTTGACAAATCACACGCCCGCTTGCGCTTAAAGCAATATAATACATATTGACGCCAGTCACATCGATCATAAACAAAATGCTATCTTTTTTGTATTTATGAAAATTATGAAGTACTTGGAGCGCAGTTATATGAGTGATTTTTATTTGAGTATGAAACAAGCTGGAATATTTGGCTCTAACCAGATTTTTGGCCGGATATTCGTTATTTTTCCAAATCGCCATTTGGCACAAGACTAGTTGATACAGTAGGTACAAACGGAGCTGCCATGGAATTCACCGACCAGAGTCGGGCCCATAATATTTTGTTACGTTTTTGGGGGGTGAGCGGTGGATTCCAGACTAACGACCGGCTGTGGTATGTTTAGGACAGCTGTCTTGCCACATGTGAGCGTTCACCAATATTAAACTTTTCTTTTCGTTTCTACTAATAAATATCTGTAGTTTCATAAGAATACTTGTATTAAAATTAGTTGTATCTAAAAAGTTAAGTCTGTAAAAAATCATATTTAATTTACGAGTATTTTGATGAACCTTCAGGACTTGTATCCAAGTCACATCATTGATATTTATCTGAATCACATAATTTATTTCAATATGACTTTTCAAAATAAATTTCTTTAGTATGTATATTTTTCCCAGAAAACTAGATTTTGCACATACTTGCAAACACATATAGCAAGCACATTCACATGAGATGAAATACCAAGATACCGAACCGTATCTACTTCAGAGTTCGATTCCTCGTATCGTTTACGGTGTGTCAAACAACTGGTTCTCAATGGTCAGTGTTTAATATATCCATTTTATTTTATGTCATTCGATCTGCTAGTCAGCGTAATGGTTGACTAGCTTACTAAAGTAATTTCGATATTCAAGACTGATAGTAATTAATATTGTTTAAAAGCTTAGAATCCCGATTGGTTTTTTACCCGATTTAAATTGTAAGAGAATCGCTAAAAACGTTGCGCTCAATGGTGTTTAATCATAGATGTTAGTGGTGTTTCTTTGACCGTATAGGGCTGCTGTGAGTAACCCGGTAGGCAGGTGGCAGGTGAAGAACTGGCTTTAAGCGTGACGACTCACACAAATGAATAAAGTTAGCCTGATAAGGGTGAGATGAAAAGCAAACAGACTAGCGAGAAAGGGCTTGGAGAATCGAACATGAAGCTATACTGCCACTGGCTAAGGAGTAGGTATACGGAAACAACTCTGCGCGACAGGTTGATAGGATGAGTAAAGGACAGATGCAGGCAGGCGAAGAGATCTATTGAAAGACCCAGCCTCTGGCTGACGATGTATTGCTTTGGACCTCTCTGTGGACAAATCTGCGGAGAGTAGTGGGCATTCTCACTGAACATTGTAGATTCAACAGACACCTTTAATTTTTGGGCATTCTGGATGAGCTTTGTGGAGGCTTCGTGGAACGTGGACTTGTCGGGGTTGCGGATGGAGGAAGAGACAGCTGAGCATATCATCTGTACATGCCCATCTTATTCACAGAAGAGAAAGGATCACTGGAAATAACTCAATAGATATGGCTAAAATATGCGAGACCCGATCCTCACGGATCCTGCTGCAAGAAATTATAGTCATGTGGAAGACCAGTGTGTCAGGTGACTAATAACCAACCCCAATCTGATGACTGGGCACTATTTAGTCTGTCTTTCATGACTGGAGATTATGATCGCCACTCTTACTTAACCGCCACTAGTTTCTATAATTCATACAAAAAAAAAATACAAATGAGACGGTACATAAATTTTAATCTTAACCAGGCCTACTGTCTTCCTCAAATTATCCCTGGAGAGTATCAGTCAGTAACTTGATAATCTTTTGTGGGTTTATTCCTCTCCCCTGTGCTTTATCCACTATCTAGTGCTGTTGTCCTTGTGTACCCCTCTGCCAGTGGCAATGTGGGCTCTGGACCAATTGGTGGGTGTAATCCTTGTCTTGTATGGCTATCCGCCACTTCATTGCCCCCCACTCCACTGTGTCCCTTCACCCATGTGACGTTTATACTGTTGTCTTTGATATTTTTTCCAGTGCCTCATGGCATTGTCTGCCTGAGGCCCTTGAGCGCTAGAAGCACTATTCTGCTGCCTGTACATAAGTTTATGTCCTTCCCCTTTACTACTCTGTTAATTACATATTTCTCCTGCAGCCATGATTTACCTATGGTTTCTGCTCGGAAAATCATAGTTTGCCCCTGGGATTTTTTATCTTTAGCCCAAGGGATGCCCCTGCACCGGTACCTTCTGTCGTTTCTGAGCCATCCGAAAAAATGGTTATATTAAAAATATATACATGTGAAAAATATTCTTCCACCGAATAAAAGGTCTTTTCAGGCAGCTCTTGAATACACATATGGGCGGAGCATTTCCAATGTCAACGCTCAACTTATTAAAGACTTGGGTGCTGGCAACATAAACTAGGCTCTCGGACTTGCATAACTATGACTCACCGAGTGCAGATTATTTTGATATCGTGTTGGGTAACAGTGAAGCTTACCATTTACTTCAAAACTGTCCACATTTCAGCAATTTTACAACACTACTTGCATTATTTATGTGGATGGCACCCTATTATGCCTAGATCTCTGAAGAGATCTGACAGGGGTACAAGGGGCACCTGCAGACAATGCATACAGTGCGTTTTTGCATTCGAAATACCCTCTGCCTATCTGCTGCGCATCCCCGTATACAAAGTAGTGCAAGGGGCGGTGGTTCCATAGAGAGCATAACAAGTGCTATCTAAAACATTGCTGATATTTTAGATTTTCATGGTTTATATCCATGTCTACCACCGCACTGCTACCTCTAAATGGTTATCAAAATAGCGTTATTGATGGCCATTGTTACTACCATAATAATGTTGAATATCAATCTCTTGCTCTCATATTTCCAACATAAAACTTTGTCAATGCTATAATCTGGCTGTGTTGATTAAGTACCTTCTATTATGAGGAAGTATAAGAGCTTTGAATAAACAGATCTCAATTTTCAGTATATGAATCGTTGAATGGTATATGAATTAAAATGTAAATATCCATGCCTCTCATGATTTCCGATGTATGATCAGGACCAATTGGATAAAGGGAATCTGGAGTAATCACCAAGAACTGAAAGAAGAAATTCTGGAAGGCATACAATGCAACGGACAAAGGAAATCAGCCACAGCCCCTGCAGTCCCGGGTTACACAATTAGAGTACAAACTAACAATCAGCTTACATTAATATCGCCGTTCACAATAACACGATTAAAATAAGTCGATTGGCCTTTTTTTCTTTTGTAAGTACGAATTTAAACAGTTTTTGGGGGTATATAACATACAATAAAGTAGAAGCTTGTCTAGTTAGCTCAAGGTCATAATAAAATATTTTATCGCACTTAATCAACAATTAAAAACTACAAAGTTTTGCATGATTTTAAAATTAACATAATTCACAAAATGACACCAACGTAAA
>JAOPUG010000376.1:568335-582858 GCA_027564375.1 Micropterix facetella | reverse complement strand
AAATATTCTTATGCCGATAATAATTACTAGGATATTAATAGTTTTTACTCTAATAATATACACTGTTCGAAGTAACGATCATCGCTATTGATGGGACTAACTATTGAAGGGGTTTTGTGCACTGCTATCTCAGTTTCATCACCAGTGCCACTTCCCAAAAAAAAATTACTTACACTGCCGCGGTTTGAAAACGATAGTTTGTCATATCATTCGGAATTGGTAGTCGTGCGATTTGTAGAATTAAGCGAGTCGAATTGTTTTTATTGCGGAATTGATTTTACGAATTTTTAGTTGTTTTGTATTTGTATTATTTGATTAGGCGATAAGTTGGTACGATGCGTATTTGAATATCAAGTATTATTAGGATGAATAAATATTCGAAAAATCAGTTGTATTATTTTCACCACCGATGAATCCTCAGTCAAACACATCAACTGTTGTTACGTATTTATTTTTACATATTATATGATAATTTAATAGTCGTACAGATATATCATAGAAAATACAAACGGTTAAATGTTGAAAAATTCAGAAAAAATACAATTATGACGCACATGAAAAATAGGATATCAATATTGTTACAGCAGTCAAAATAGAATAATTTTGGCGAGTTTAAGAATACATAATCGTTTCAATGCACGTTCAGTAATTCACATTCATGTCTCTACGATAATACAATTATAACACATAGAAGCGGCTCTCAAAATGTGAAACGCTAATGCTTATTTAACATTCTTACTTTAGAGTCCGGTGAGTGTAAGGAGAGGTAAATACCCTGAAGGAAGGCAGTAGTGATGAGAAGTTCTCCAATTTGCGAGTGAGAATTTTACTGAATTTGACCTAGGATGTAGGATATAGAGTGCCTAGTTTGTCAAAATATCAAGTAGTACTTAGGTACGATGTAGGCGGCAAACACTCAACCTAAATAGCTAATGGAAATGTCAAGTAGTATCATTTACGAGGGAAGATATGTAACAGCTATAACTGTCACATTGCGCCGATTGCTTGGAGACCTATTGCAATAACACATGTCGTGGAATATTTTGCGTAATGCTGAAAATTGAGTATTAAACTGTGATAAAGTTCCTAACTAAGGGAAGTCATATTCCTGATGCAATTAATCCGTAGTTGCAGTCAAAACTACTCGTTTTTTTGTGTACCATGTAAATCCAGCTCAAGAAGTGAGCATTCAGTCCTTGAAAGCGAGTAATGGACATTGCTGCTGTGAGAAAATGTGGAATGGATTCGAGGAGCTTACATCCGACTCAGAGATCGACTTGCACCAACCGCCTATTGTATACGATAGCCAAAGCCCGTCAACTAAATTTCATTAAATAAGTTAACTTTCACCAATCATTTTTGTACATTCATTAATAAATGTCATTTTGCAATGTTTGGCCCATCAAAAAACTTTTGAGGTTTGGAACACTCGTTGCTGACTATAAATTTCCCACCGGCCGCAGCGGCAAGTGAAAGGAGACATTGCCTATCAAACAAACATGGTGGCGCGTTTACCCACTAATGGAGCGCAAGGGCTGTTAGTCGTTTTACCGGACATTAACTCAAAATACAAATGAATTTGGCACTAAAGCCAGTTAAGCCTCGTTAGCGGCCACCATTTTTACTAACAAGCAATGCTGCAAGTCCCCCATGTCCTCGAGCAATTATTACCTATTTTTGAAACCCAAAAAAAACCTATCTGGTAGATAATTTTAAGTGATGAAGAGTTGCAGTTGATTCATGAGATTCTTCCAAGAAACAGTATATAAAACTATTAATAAGATTAAACGAATTTACTGCGTGAATTTTTTTGGCACTCGACGTTTCGGCAAAGTTGCAACCGCCGTCGCCCAGCGCAGACTGTCTACTCTGGACAAGGGCAGTTGTAACATCGCCGAAATGTCGGGTGCCTATAACTCCATGCGGTAAATTCGTTTAATCTTATTTATAATGTCAAATAACAGTGATAGTATTCGATTTCACAATAGATAATTATTACTTTTAAAAGACACCTGGGGTTTTTCCTTTAGCTTTGGCAATGGTTGATGATGACAATATTGTTTAGAATGTTTATAGGTGCGGTCGAAGGAGAAACTTCGCCAGATATCCTAGCATAACCTAAGAACATGTCTGGCAGAATACTTTTAGCTTATAGATGAACACAAGGCCCAGGTATAGAATAAAACCGCATCAATTATGAAGATGCTTTGGTGGCCTAGTATACTTTAAGGCCTCTAAAACGCATTTAAAAAATTATTAAGACGTGCTATTATTTAGAATTTCCAGCGAAAGTCACTGCATCCAATAGACGGTTACTGCATCCAAAAATATGCCATCAATGTGTTGTCCCTACACTTCAAAGCAAGCAAATTGTCAGCAAAAATTCAGTAATCGACGTAGTTCAAGAAAAAATTATATCATAGAATGAGATGCTGCGATCATGATTATAAACGGATTTTCAACGCCATCCTTACACGCACCCGACTACACCACGCTAAACACATTTCCACATCGATCTACAACTATATTTACAGCATCGTGCAGGAGCTCTTCTCCCTGAACGGGTTCACCTTCTGACTAGTAAATCCAACCAGCAAGCAATCCTCCTGCTCGTGCTCCGTGATGAACTTTACAATGTCGGCGACTGCCTGGGAGACGGGAATTCTCTTGATGGCTGCCTCGCGGCGCAGCTGCTCAGTCACAGCGCGCTGCTGCTGCAGGTTCGACACCATCAGATCCATAATCGCTGTCTCTGAGAGGCCTATGATGGCAGCAAATCAGGAAAACCCAAAACAGCTAACGAGGGTGGGGCAGCTGATAAACGCCGCCGCCGTGGAATCTGCAAAACCAACTAATCATCACCCACGAACTGCCGGAAATCAAACAATCCTAATATTTTCAAACACCTACAAATAGAAAAGAACGAATCCAGCGAAATTAATCAAAAAACTAAAAGAAAACCCTTCGGCGAAGATCGGCTAAACAACTGTCAAACTGATCGACAAAGAAAATGGCCGTCTCTTGGATGTCGCCAGTGTCGCAAGATAATCCAACGTTGCCAATAACACAATCCATTTCGCGCACACAGAAAGCCCATAATTCCGAAAAATCCCATATCACTCAGCAAAGTACTCAAAAAAGCGCACACTGCACATTTTTCTATTAAATAAAATAAATTTATATTAAAATGCCCCAATGCGCCAGATTAAACTGGGTGATAATAATATTCTTAAGGCCACTAGCAGCTACACAACTAGTTAAGTACTTAAGGCGAGTTCTCACTAAGCTCCATGCGTTCTGTTTAATCGACAACCTTAATCGAGAACGGTAGATACCATGTCAAGAAATAAACGAAGTATGTATGCAAAAAGCATAAACTATGTAGAAATATTTAGGTCTCATTTATTTTTCATAAATTAAAATCAAACGTATGTGACAAAGAGAGACGCCGCGCGGTGGGTACTAACGTAAACTGTGCCGAAAGTGTGCCTCTCTGTCGGACAATCTTATACAAACGAAAGAGACAAACCACACCCCCAGTCCCCAAAATATAAATACAGAATGCGCTCTGTGTAATCCTCAATCCCCACGTCGATCGCGCATCTCTCTTTCATACAATCTCATTCAAAAGAAAGACACACCACTCCCCAGTCCCATAAAAATAGATGCACAACAC
Source organism: Micropterix facetella (assembly GCA_027564375.1). NCBI lineage: Eukaryota > Metazoa > Arthropoda > Insecta > Lepidoptera > Micropterigidae > Micropterix > Micropterix facetella. The sequence continues at coordinate 579,182 of JAOPUG010000376.1, read as the reverse complement.
ACTCTATCTTTACATCGGCATTAGGGAACGAACTTCATCATGCGATGATTTTTTTCTAACAATGTTATCGTTTTGTTTTCAATAGATATAAACGATTTTATATTCATCGAAAACCCACAGAGCCGAAAAGCACACGGAAAGGGAAAATAGGGCTGAATAGCGCTCAATTTGGGGAAATTCTCACAGATTGGCATCACTGACTGACAATCCTACTTTAAAATGACATAATAATTATTTTCAACTTTATTTTTAAAATATTCACTGTTTCGGGAGTGTGGCAGTTGTAAGTCAGATTAGTAATCATTACCGCTATATTCACTCTCGGACTGTGATAAAAAAGAAATAAAATAAAAATAGGGTTTCTGTTTGAAAAATCACTTGATGCATTCAAATGAAAAAAACACGAATTTAGTTACATTATTCCGAAGTCACATTTATTCACATATATTGCAATAATATCGATTTATAATGCGTTTTCCAGTTTTTATCTAGGTACCTATGTCAGGCAAATCAAACGAACCTCGTGAGACAATACAAGAGGTATATTTTGAATCATCTTTGACTACCATCGACGACCTTCCGGCACAAAGCGCCATCAGACCATTTCAATGGTGCCAAAATATGATATTGAAATGAAAAGAAAAATTTCAAAATTGGTTACCGGTTTTTTTAAACACGGGACCTTGCCAGGCGATCATCTATAAAAGTATGATATTTGGAACAGTATAAGTTACGATGAACTTGTATGAAACTTTGTCACCTTTTATTTACCATTTGCAGTATTTAACAACGACTCACTGTTTTCAAGAAAAAGAAAAAAACGCATGTTTTTGAACCATTTAGCGTGGTATTTTCGCAGCAGGCTACATCCAAATCGGTAGAGGATCACCCCCCCCCCCCCTTCACCCGTATCAGGTGGGTTTCATGGATCCAAATAACAGGAAAAGTAGCCATATACGTACATCGACAACTTTGGCCCGTCCCGCGATTGGTAAGGCCTGACCTCCTAAGTAATACTACAGACGGGCCAAAAACCAAATTGATCTTTATTTGTGCCCTTAACAAACTTTGATAGCTTTGATAATGTTTTTATATTATGATTCTAAATGTTCATCTTTTTCAAGAATGTATATGTATAATCGGAGAGGTAGCATAACCGACGATAAGTTATCCGTTTTGTGTCGCCGGTGTGGGATTATAGATAAGGCCTCTTCTACTCATGAGGCATTCTAAAGGGGTAATTTCTATGGCCAAAAAATGGTAGGGTTGCGTGGGCGACTCTACACGTCCCAATATTTAGTAAGAGCATGAACTTGGACAAGCACGCTTGTTCATTATGGCGCCATTGTCCAGGCATGACAAGGAATTAAAATTTATTTAATGAAGTTTTTTATTTGAATTTTATTAGAAAGAGATTTTTTTAAATGTTGAGTGTGTCAAATTAAATAAAATAACAATAGAAAGGAAAATAAATAAAGGAATTATTAATTAATTAAAGTATATAGTCTACTGAATAACGATACAGTCATCACTGCGTAAACTTAAAAATAAGGTGTTGCGTTGGCTGTTTTTGTTGTACCTACATACATGCACGGTTTAAGATCATACTCTGGCGAATCTGTTATCTCGAGACGTTTCAACGAACGTTATCATTATACCGCCCCGAGATGAAACGTAAGGAATTGTGACGAAGACAGATCCACTTATCAAATTCCGCCACAGCCTGTTAGAAATCAACGCTTTAATAGCAATGCACTGAGCAAGCAAAGCGAAATCCAGCGGGCAAGCCTCAATTCCTAACTACCAAATGTAGACGGATTTCTCCATCCACCCGTTTGTATACCTACATACAGGTGGACAAAAGAAAATTCTGCGTATTTAAATTGGTCGCTGATGCAAGAGAAATTATGTCACAACTAATTGAAACCGGCAGATTTTAGAACCTTTAGGTAGTGCGTATATTTTCCAGTTTTTTTAATCGTTGAAGGCTTACTTTTCTGACAGTATCCTGAAATTTTCTGACAGTATCCTAAAATTTTCTGACAGTATCCTGAAGCCATCTGATTGAAGATCTAGATTGAAGTAATTTTTATTAGGTACCTTGTCCACGTGTGAGGCATGCCTTTATACACATTTATTACTTTACTGATATTTTATTTCCGTTAGCGATATTGCTAATACCAAAACAGGTCATAATGCTTGGTTCACAAACATGTTCTCATGTAAACAAAAAACGCGGCGGACACTGTGTTGATAGCGCCGACAGCCGTGAGCAAAATAATGACGGCAAAAAAAGCCTTCATTGTACAATCACGCTCCTCGTGACGAATTCTAGAGAGCAAGGGAGGGTGGCGGGGCGATCGTGAGTCGGCCCCTACCGATCGCCCGATTTAGGAAGCAGGTTAACTATTAGAGCAATTTACATATACACATTCCAATCTGCAGAGGCAATTGATATTGTCCCATGAGTAGAAGTCTTAAAGTAAATGGCAAAATTTGGTCTAACTGGCAACACTGGCTATAACTATTATGCGCTTAGGTGAATTGCACGCGCCCAACTCTCGTTTGCTGTCAAATCAAGTTGTACTGTCAGATTCGTCAAGAAAATAATATTGAAATACAGAGATCGCCTCGCCAGTGTACTGTTTGTTTTGTTTATTATAAATGGCGGGTGCTTCTCGATTCGCTGTTTCGCAGATTCTTCGCACGAAAGACGAGCAGAGCGAAGATGCTGCCGATGATGAACCGAAAAAGAAGTCGCGCGAGGATTGGCGAAAAGCTAAGGAGCTCGAGGAGGCGAGGAAGGCTGGCACGGCTCCCGCCGCCGTAGATGAACAAGGTAGATATATTACGTCCTTAATTATACAATAAACTAATCGCAGAAGCTAATTATGCATCTTTATAGGCAAGGATATAAACCCGCACATTCCTCAGTACATATCGTCGGCGCCTTGGTATTATGGCACTGCTGGGCCAACGCTCAAGCATCAGAGGCCGCAGGAGGATCGGGAGAGTGGGTTCTCGCATTTGGATCAGTTTTATAAAAAAGGTGTTGATACGGTAAGTACATTTCAATCTTATTAGACCTTGTGTAACCACCCCCTTACCCCTGCGCTGACTGCGAAAAACCTGTTGTTTGCCCTATCATATAGTTTTAGCACAAGCGCTCAAGTTTTCTATCGTATGTTTTCTAATATGTTAAAAATTTGTTTTCTGTTTATATAAAATAACTACATTTGGTTTTAAAGTTTTTTTTATGAGAAACAAAAGTCATCGGAAAATGTCGCTTGCTTTTATTAAAATGAATATATAGCTGGGGTTTCTAAAATGGCTGCAGCTAAAACTACACAAAACAATTCGGAATGGCCCCTAAGCCCCCACACGGCACACAAAATTAAAAACATGTAATAAATATCCAAAGAGGAATAGTGTTTGCGAAAGGATATAGTCTGGTGGGCAAATTGCGCAAAATTCAACTTTTTGTACTCAGATTATTTTTATTTTCCAGCTTTTCCCGCAGACAAATCAAGAAAATACATTGCTTCTGGAGTGCGTAGGGGGTAAAATACTTTTCCATGTAGTTTTAGTTGCGGCCAGGCCATTTTACAAACCCCAGCCCAATATATTTCAAAATTTCAATTGGTGTTTTTATATGCAACAATCAATTGGTATTTTTATATGCACTATCTTTTAATTTAATGATATCGTAACACTCACAATATGATGGCGAGGAAAAAATCCATCGGTCGGTTTGAAATGCTTTCACCGATTCGATTATGTATGGAATGCAGTGCTCCTAATGGCATACATTGGCATTTTTAAGACAGAACGAGATGGACATTGATTATATTGAGAATATGTACGGGGTATTTGTAACAGCTCGACATTCCTTTCAAGATATAACCATAAAAGCTAAAATTGTGTTTTTTTTATTTGGCCTTTTGCTTGAAAAAACATGTTTTTGGATATTAGTAGATTATTATATTATTATACGAAAAACTATAGTCATGGATTTTTTTCTTTGATTTAGTATGCCTTTATTACTGATAAAAAGAATTTTAATATCCATAATTTTAACATAAAAAATGCTTTCTTTGGTATCCAAGGTCATATGTTTAGCTGTCGTGAGCACCCTGTAGTATGATAGTAGAAGAGACAGTTAGGTTTTTCCCACTGTGGAGTCCTGGACATTATAGTGTCCGTGACTCCATAGACAAACAACGGCGTTTTACTCTTGGACACTAATATCCAAGGTCAAGTGGCGGTTGTATGATTGAGGTATCTATTATATAGACTATGCTGTAGAATGACAAACCTAATGCTCAAAAACCAATGTTTAAAACAATCATTTAACCACTGGATCAACACGCCAGGCTTCAATCATTCTAAAGCGCTAATCAAAGATAACAACTCTAAGACGGCCCACAAGGCTTTAGCACTAAATAGAAACAATTTACGCATTGTGGCCTGAACAGACACATGTTCAACCTCAAGCTCTGGGACACTAGAGTGTGCACGTTCTGCCAAAATGCAGACGAAACTCCCCAGCACCTCACAATGTAGCCCACTGATGCGTAAAAGCACCAATCTAGGTGGCTACTACCTCCAAACTGAAGAGGTAAAACAATCCAGCGCTAAAAGCTTTAATGACGTCAAGCTTAGCGCGGAACTATAGTAGGTGGCGATCACAATAGAACAGAAATAGTCGCATTGATACAAGGCTCAATAAACCTTAAAACAGCCACACACAACATTTTTTTTTAAAAGATGTAGAATTGTGCATTGTTAAGTAAATTAGTTTTTCCTACCCAGATCTATGCGCCCGCACAAAACATCTTTAATCATTGTCATCAGAAGTCATGTCAGCACAGACAGAAATAAATTTTAACATGTTACTTATGCCTTTGCAATACTACAATCTCCTCGGAAGCGTTATTAAATGTTAAATGATTTCCAAATTTTAAAAAAACAATCAAGGAGATGTTGATAAGCAACACCTTTTATTCCCTGGATGAATTTGAGGAGTGCGTTTTTCAGTAGTACCTGCTAGTGTTTTTGTTAAAATTGCTGAGTACTTGCTTATTGATTTTTTTCTATAGTGTATTGGTTTTTTTTTTCAATAATTATGATTGTCTTGGTTGATTTTGACTATATCAAAGATGACTATTCATTAGAATAATAATAAAGTTATTTTAGGGATGATTATCGTTAGATATTATTATGACTGTTTTAATTATTGTTATGGATTTTTCTCCTGTTGACTATTTCATTACTCTAATGACGTTGAGTCAATGTACTAAGTACGATAATACTGTTCAAAACTGGTATTGTGTCCATAGTATGTAAATTTATACTTTACCAAGATAACAACTGATATTGACACATCCAAGAGCGGTTTATCCACCAATTCGACAAGCATATATAATATATGTTATTTTTTTTTATTGTAGCCCACCCATTGCCTTTTTGATGGTATGATTTGGTATCCCATGTCTATACGGCTGTGAATTATTCATAGCACATGTGATCTTACTGTGTTACTATGCCTAACATATATCTCTCCATTACCATTTGCACAACTTTATTTTGTATAGTTTGTCTGCTGTAAGAGTCCATGTCTGGTCCTTACGTTATAACTGAAAAATTGCACTACTGGTTGAATACTCTCATTTTCAGGCACTGTGTTTTTATCTCGTTATGTATATTTTAATTGTTCATTCTCTCTCGTGTAGAGTTCAGTCGCTGTGAAATATCGGAAAGGAGCCTGCGAAAATTGCGGAGCGTTAACTCACAAAAAGAAAGACTGCCTCGAGAGACCCAGAAAAGTAAGTCCAAATTCTTATTAGATTCTGAATGTGCCCTCTATGAATTAAATTTAAGACCAACAATTTGAAATGGAAAATATATAATTAATCAATTGAAATAATTACTCATATTATCTGTGCAGTGTTGGTCATTTTAACTGGAGCTACAGGATGGGCTAGAAAGGAATGCACTTTCATTATGTGAATAAAAAAATGCGTTAAGTAAATCAAACACTTAAAGTTTATTCTTATAAAAAACATTGTGGAAATCAGTTTTTAAAAATTACATAATCAAGATTGCGTCCCTCGCGATTTGAGACTTTGGCACTTCCAGTCTGCATCTTAGATTTTGGAAACAAGATGTTGTCGAAATTGTCAAATCGATCGATCATCAGATCAGCATTTTTTTTCTTTAATAAAAGTCCGTATCGTTCAAATCTTGCTTTATCTGGATTTATAGGGATGAAACTTTAAATCCCTTCTCAAAATTCGATACAAACTGCTACGAGGTATGGCTAGCGTTGTCACCTTCTGATGACAACCTCACTTTGTCACTTTCTGTTGATACCCTTGTTTGCCCTCTTGGTGGTTGAGTCACTGTTGACCCTGTCTCTCTTGATCTTTTTTACCCATAGTTTGATTAAATTAACTGAAGGGCATTGATTTAGATCGTGTTAATCGTATTCTATTTGAAAAAGTCGGCGCACGGTAACGTAAGAAATATTGTTTCGTAAAAATGCCTATACTGTTGTGCTTCCATAAAAGTCATCATCATAACTAAATTTCCAATAAACATGTGAGCCGACGCGGCAAACCCCACACCCACCATCATTGGTTGTTTGTGTGAGAGAACAATACTAAGTGCATTCTTTTCTGGCCCACCTTGTAGTAATGCCTATGCTGTAAAACTCTCGTTGACTCCTTGGAGTAAAGAATAAATTAATATGTTGAAAGACATTTATCACTGCCTCTTCAGAGTTGATTTTTTTGTGAACAAAAACATGTTGTCATGTGTTGATATGCAGAAGCAGTGGTGAAGAGCGATTGGCCAGACTCGGTTGTTTAATCCTAGGCTTCTCCAAATTGTTTTTAATTGTTGACAGTACTTTATAATGCAAGAAGCTGTAATTGATAACAGCGGCCCAGGAACATCAGACCGTCAGCTTCTAACCGATCTTGCATTTTGGACATTGTTTAGTTGCATATTCCAGATTAAACCATTGTGCTAACGCTTACAGTTTCCGTACAAAATCTACTTTTCATCACAAATGGCAATCCGATTCAGAATCCCATCGTTTTGGTGTTGGTTCAATTAAGCAGTGCAAGCGATGATGCGTTTTTATAGCTGGGCATCAGTCATTCACCTCATATGGTTCCCACTTTTCACGCTCTATTACTTTGCCAATTTTACCCAAATGTATCAGTACTTTGAAATGCAAGACTATCTCGGTTGTTTGGCATTATAAATAACATAAATCGAATTTACTGCGTGAAGTCTATAACAACCGACATTTCGACAACGTTGCAACCGCCGCTGTTCAGGGTAGACTGTCCCTGGACAACAGTGGTTGCAACATCGCCGTACCTAGGGTGTTATAAACTTCACAGGGTAAATTTGTTTTATCTTATTTATAATGTATCAATATTGTTTTGTAACTTACGTTGATAGCTAGATCAACCGTAGTTTTTGATGGATCCACTTTCTCTATGGATCTTCTTCCTTTACTTCTATCACCCTTAATTCATCATCATCAAACTATCAACCTTACTCTCTGGTCAAAGAGAGCAAGGTTGAAAGAGTCAAAACGGGTCATAATTGAGGTTGAAATTACCAAAATGGAAGGGATCAAACCTATAACTTTTCTTCGTAGTGGTTGGATCTAAACAAATTATTGATATTACGTGCCACTCTACTGTGTTGCTGGCACAATGGAACTCACTTTTTAAAAATAATTTAAAAAATTAATTTTTCACTGTTTGCACACTTGAAAATATTCGATCGACAACAAACATCAGAATGTCAAATGAATAACTGATTATGAAGAGTTTGACATTGCTTTGAAATGCAAGTTATTTAATTTTGAGTTCTTACTCAAGCTAAAGTTATCCAGGTTCAATTACCTAGTGTGAAAACACAGCAATTGATACATTATTTGATCATCGTCATTATTACGGAAGTGAAGTGTTTTGCTGGCCGTACATATGCATAGGATACTTCCATCGAGTACAATATAATTTGGCTATCCAAAAGTGAAACTATGTTTTCTCCTTCAAAACAAAATATCCCCTCTTACCAAATGATAATGCGCTTTAAATGTAAAATACATTGACATCTAATGTGTTATTTTAGATTGGCGCCAAATTCACAAATGCTAAGATAGCGGCGGACGAATTCGACCAGCCAAATTTGAATTTAAGCTATGATGGTAAAAGGGACAGATGGAACGGCTACGATCCTTCAGAGCACAAGGCTATCATCGAGGAATACCAGAAAATTGAAGATGCTAAACGAGAGATGAGGGCAAAGCGATTAGAAGATGGTGAGATTCACAATATTAATGCACTATAGAATTTATTCCCAAACCTGCAGTAGGAAATATAACATGCTTTTTGATGTACGTTTTGGTTAATTTCTCTTAACCTGAATGGTGAGCATGAGCGTACCGGACAGTCTCTAAATTCGCCAGACCAATTCGTCTAACATCTTATAAAAACATTCATCTCTCCACTCACTTTTCAGATTAAAAAGAAAGCGATAGCGATTTAAAATAAGCGAAATGAACCCTTTCAAATTATATATATATATATAACACTCTTTGTTGGTACTATTATTTGTCAATATACAATCCATTTCTTTATTTCCATTGGACACATGAAATAGAAGTATATAATAGGATAAGAACGGAAAAAAGGTAAATAAAAAAAATATATCCTTCAATTTTCGTAGAATTTTATATTGAACATACATTATATATTGAGCCAAAACTACTAAATCCATAAAATATTTATAATTCGTTGTATCGATCGATTCAAGACAAGGAACAATTTTCTTAGTCCAGCAATCGCTGCTATATTCTTTTGCCGCAGTTGTGGCGTTCATCCTAGCAAAGATGCAAACCACTACATTGCAAGTCGCACGGCGTTGTACAACCTCTCAAATGGTAGGTGGCGTATAGAGTAATTTTGAAATTTCTGTAACATTCGACCATACAGATGATCGGCTCGCCCAGAGATGACCACTCGTAGAAATGCGCAATAGCAAGTATATCCCACTCGGCCATGACCTGCGAAATAAAGAAAATAGTGCAACGGTGACAGACATTTCGGCAATGTTGCAATCGCCGTTGTCCAGAGTAGACTGTCGAAATGCCGGGTGTTAAAAACTTGAAACTTGAATTAATTTAATCTTACTTATAATGTCAAACAACTGCAATAGTCTTCTGTTTTATAATTATTATCAAGTTGAAAATCTTACCAGTTAGTCATCTCTAGTCACAGAGGTACCCATAAAGTATTAATAACTTTAACAAAGTAATATTTCATCATCGTTAGCCGAAGGGCTCCGACTTAAAATCAAGGAGAACTTCAGAAGGACCACCATGTATTAATAGCATGAGCTGCTAAACAGAATTCAACAATGTTTTCTCTTTCAGTGACCCTTGAACGTACTACCAACAGGCGAGCTCCATCTTACTCAAACAACTAATCGAGACCCCAGAGCGTATTCATAGCTCTTAGCTATCTCAAATGACGTTCCACTAAGGAAACCGAAAGAGAACATCACCATTCAAACTCCCACAGCGCATAGTAAACTAAGAACAGCCAAAACAGGCGCAAAGTTAACTCAGAACAGCTCTGATAGGAGTTTAACATTTTCGTTCGACAGCACACACCAGAAGACTGCTAAAAATGATCGCTTTTGTAATAATAAATTTAGCAATCACGGCTAAACATCATTCTCCTCGCCATCACTTATGGCTTGTGCTCGCCAACCCTTCAAATTTTCACTCACATTCACATTTTTATTGCGAGATTTGAATACTATCTCGAACAACAGCTCTTCACTGAGAGATCCTGTAATCTTCAATGTAGTTCATCTTTCTCAAACGACCGTTACTGAAGGATCTTGAAATATGTAATTTCAGCTTTATCAGAAGGTGCAGATTCTATTTCGTGGAAAGATACCAGAAATTTTTCAATAAAATACATAGTTGATGTAATTGGCATAATCAACCAAATTTATTTTTTTACCTTTAAAATAGATTCCATTTGATGCAGTATACTAATGCTAATGAATAATCCAGTCTCCGTAATGCTGCCTTAGGGACATTTTCTGATATGGCATTGAGCTCCCTCGGGGAATTATATTTTATGGCTTCAATGGGCTCAATGTAACGTCTGTAGCCGCGTTGAAACACTACTTTCCGTTAGATCACCGGCGTTGAGCAGCGTCAGGCGTGGTCTGCACTTTGTTGGGTGACCGCCGAAGTACTGCCCCGTTATGTTATACAAACCGGCTGCCTGTGATGTCGTTAGGCAATAAGGTTGACCAATACCATATGAATGTTTAAAAAAAAACTCAAAACATCTTCAGCGAAATTGTAATTTACGTTTGGGGAACCAGAAAAGTGATTGGGGGTCCAATCCAGAGAAAGACATTCATTGAGTTTTGGTCAAAAAGTCAAATGTGTTGGATGACGCATTATCGTTGTCCGAAAATTGTTTGTTATTCGCCAAATCTACTCTTTTCGGGTGAAAGTTTTTTCACAGTCGCCTCATATCGTCCAAAAAATATTGTTTATTGTTTATTTACCCCTCTGCAGCTTAGTAAGAAATTTGGAGTGGACGACACCTCAATAGGCAATATGACTTTGATTTTCGAGTGACTGATGTGAGTTTGCTATCAAATCGCTATTCCAAGGAGTATGGTTGGTTTGCGTCATAAATGCTCACCCGCTTGTCAAGGCTGAAGGGTCCAAATTGCCTCGTTTGAACGAGGCAAATGTTGCTCATTGTTCTTGCTCAAGAAGTTGCTCAAGAAGT
>JAOPUG010000376.1:186631-198963 GCA_027564375.1 Micropterix facetella | reverse complement strand
ACATCCAAACTTTCACATTTATAATATTAGTAGGATACATTCTTTTCGTGTTATTCAAAAATAAAATAAAATATATGTTATTTTAACACGCAACAAGTTCGTGTGCCCGGTGTCATGCGAAATAAAATGTAATGAAATATTTTTTTAATTAATAAAACATATTAAAAGAAATCTGACGAATAGTCAAATAACGGAATTGTGACGCCACAAATCAAAACCTGGACCGCGTGTTGAATGTTATAACAACATAAATATCCATGCAGCTATGATCTTTTAACGCCCTTTTGACACGTTTTTCGTGTAAGATGTGTCCTTTTATCACCATACGGCATACGTATATTGTATGCTCAATTAAAAGATTTACTCATGACAATGAGGGTAAAAAAAGTATTTTAAAAAAGGGTTATTTATGTTTATTTAACAATAATCGATTTTAAATGTTAATAGTGATTATATTAACCATTTTTGCGGTCATTCAAGGACACCAGCGGAGAACGACCTTCAGCTGTCGCGGCGCCTCGGCGGCTCTAACCATGCCAGAAGCTGGTGCTTTCTTTCCGACTGCAACTCTTAGCTTCAGGTTATCGTTTGATTTCATCTCTAATGAAACACGGTTGTTATGTTTGTTTACATGTTGATGAAACGTGAAAAATTTCGCATTTGAAGATAGAAGTCAGGTTTGGCATAACCTCTCATATTTCCGAAGCGTAACTTAAGAATGACTGATGAGTGTGCTGTAGAGGGTTGTATTATTCTTCCGGGATAGCAGACATTTCATTTGAGACTGGAGTCTGAAGTAACACATCTTTGAAGCAATTAAACATACTTTCATCACTTCATTTGTGTTATTGTCGCTGCTAATTATTTATCCGAGGTATGTGATTTTTTTAACATATTCAAAAGTATAGGGACCAAAAGCGAAAGATGGTGCTAAGTTCACTCTTTCTGCGTGAGCAGTCACGTTTTTGGTTTCCTCCTGGTTTACCTTCAAGCCCCTACATGTTGGTGTTTCGTCCAAAGTTAAGAAGGCTTCCTTAAGGGCTTGTGTAAGGCGTGCAATGATAGCATTATCATCAGCATAAGCCACAGTTGTACCGACTTATTAAAGATGGGATGGATTCCTCTCCTACAATTAATTTTCGGGTTTGACGTTGGATAATCCCATTATTTCGCCATTGCAAGCAGTTCTATCATGTAACGGACATACGAAACATAGTCAACTATATTTTTGTAAGCATTATGGTTCCAAATGGTACCGTGTAGTATGGGCTTTAATGGCTGCTGTGTGATCTGGTCGGCTCAACTCGCGGGGCAGCTCTTATCTAGGAGCCTCCAAGAAGAGGGTCCAACCCAGTTAACTCGCTGTGCGGCGGGTCTGGGGACAGAACCTCAGCTGAACTGAACGGCTGGCGCACTGGTCGGTTTACCGACCGTGCTGTCAATTGACTTAGACCCGGAGGGGTGTGAAAATGCATGTTCTCTAAGACGCAGGGGTAGATGTTGACCTAATGTCAGCTATCCTTAGAAATGGCCCGTTGGCCACCCGATCTCGGGTGATTACGCCGATTAAAGGACGCCTCGGGTCCCCCCATATTTTCGATTATGGAATACCGCGTTATCACATTAGGTAGAGGTCGCGTATGCGACTTCGAGCCCGGAACCAAACGGGTGTTTGAAGAAATCCGTCTAAATTTGGTAGTCAGGGGGCGAGGATGCCCGCTGGGTGTCTTTGCTAAGTGCTTTGCCGTTAGGATCGGACTCTGACGGGCAGTAGCGGATCTTGATACGTGGATTTGTTATCATCAAAAATTTCTTTACGTTGATCTCGAGGCGATATAGCGATAGAGTTCGTTGAAACGTCTCTTGGTGCAGGTTCGGCCGTAGTATTGATATTAAACTTAATCATGTATGCATTACATATAACAACATTAGTAAGTGTATAATTACTCTTCGGTGTCTGTAAAAATTCAATGTCGCGATCGATCGCCTACTGCTATCGAGTGCAGTGCAGCGCATGCGTATTAAAGCAGTCGCGTCGTAGATCGTGCAGTAGTATTATTGGTGAACAGTGCAGTGGCCGGGACGAAATTGGACATCGACGTGGAAAAGTGCGCCAGCTGTTGACTTGCCACGTACAGAGAAGAACGACCTCACGCTGGCCGAACACTTCGACGTAGGTGAGTGTTCCCTTCATAAATCAATTTCTATGGATCTAACTAAATGCATATTGCGTATTAGACTATCTAAAACTAAAATCAGTGCGAAGATTCGCAAAAGAGCGCAAATCTGAACTGGGTAGATATGGAACATCACAGTGGATCCTACAGTCGCAGCATTCTAACCAACAGCGGCAGCAGCGTGTAAGGCAAAGGCAAACCAACAAGCTTTGGAATAACTATTAAATTTCCAAATGTTGTTTTCAATAACAATCAATCAATATTTTAAAATGTATACCTGATCATTGTGGACAAGTACAGTAAATAAGATGGCTGAACTTCAAATAATAAAATTGATTAAGGTAGAGGGTAAGTATGGGTGTAAAGGGATTCTAGGGTCAAATAGAGATGAGGCACGTATGTATTATATGAGTACCTAAATTATCTTCCTGGGGGTGTGGCAGATTGCACAAAATTATAGCTCATTCACAGCAGCAACTTTGGTTGACAATTGCTGCATTTATTTTTATAGGGTATATGCCGAGTCACTCACAATAATGAATTATAATGTATGTAACTGTCGTACGTGTGTCTGTCGATTACAAGGGGAGGGAGGGGAGTACATACAATGTAATATAGTATAATAGAGTGGGTGCTATTGAAGGTCACAAAACACGACACACTACGTTATAGATTCTTGCAGCAAACCACAATTTCGTCCTTCTTCTTCCTTGATGACCATCTCTGCTATTCTACTGCTGCGATTCTTATAGTTACTTTATTTAGTATAACAGGGTATAATAGAATGGGTGCTATTGAAGGTCACAAAACTCGACACACTTCTTATAGATCCTTGCAGAAAACCACTATTTTCTTCATCTTCTTCTTCTTCCTTGATGACCATGTCTCCTATTCTACTGCTGCGATTTGTCTAGTTACTTTATTGCTCTTTTTTATCCCAACGTTTCTTAAGCGTTTTCTCATACCGATAAAAATTACATACAAGCATTAAGATACAAGCTTGTTAATTTTTCTTCATAATTTTTCACTTTGATGGAATTTCTATAAAGATATAACGTTTATTACTTTAAATATAATGATTGGCAATTCTTAGGAGGAAATCATTAATCTTATTATCGAAATTGTAGATCTTAAAATGGACTTCATGATTCGGTAGTATATTTTTATCTTGTAGGATTGTGGGTTGTGTGACCTTCGATAGCACTCCTCTCTATTATAATAATGTATATACACCCCCCCCCCCCTTCTGCTAATCGCCAGACTCACGACAGATATTTATTTTTGTGTGGGAGAATCGGCATATATCCCCAAAAAAATAATGCGACAATGGTCAACAAAGCTTAAAGCTTTCTGCCATCTAGCGAGATGTACCTAGTCTTGTGAACTCTACCACCCCCAGAAGGATAATTTACACATATTTTACTTGACCGTCTCTAGTGGACTCTAGAACGCACTATTAGGCCTACTTGTGTGAACATGTTCACACTGCACAAACTTTATTTTTTAAGGGAGTAGTTTTTATAAGTTACACAAACTATTTTATGGGGGTAGTATTATTTAATTAGGATTTAAGTATTAAAATTTACACATGTCCTTAACGATCCAATAGTTATACAAACTATAAAATGTGGTGCATTGCGGAGACACGGAACAGCGAGGGCGGAACGGATACGGATATAGTCGGTCCCTCACCCTGGCCGGGCGGTGTCCCACGTGGATACATAGGTACATACAGTAGCCCGAACGCCCGCACTAGAGGCTCACTGAAATGACTTTCGGAATCGGCGCACAGACACGAATGGACTACTTTTCAATTCATTGTAGTAGGTAGTGGTCATATAATATATGTATTTTCTGTTTTTTTTTACAATAAATCAATCTCTTTTAAAGTTTGTATTTTGTCGCTTATTTCATTTTAAATTTTAGGTATTTTAGGTATTTAAACGTAGGTATTACCTATACCCTTGCATAGTTAAGATATTACTTTTAAATATTTTTCAAATTAGTTAATATTGTCACACAAAAAGTTTTTGGTACATAACTCATTGCAGTCCAGACTAGTTATTGATAATCATAACAATAGTTCGTTCAACTACTCTATCTTTTAGGTCTAAACGATTGGCGAATAAATCAATGAGTACCTCTATCTTTATATTGCCTAGGCAATCTCTCATTGCTGACCCATTCTTTACATATAATGAAATGCCTAAAACTGCCTGTGTGTTAATAAAACGAGAACTGTTAAACTAATTCCTATCGGGTTTTTCCTATACGTAGTGTGAATCTCACTCCCTGAAGAAAAATCATTGAGGGGTTGAAACCTCTGAAATCCGAAAGCTTCCTTTCAGTTCAGGGCACCCCGTCGCTGTAATACAAACAGAACATGGGGGACATACCTATCTATCCATACTTGAAAGCTGGCTAAAAGCTACAGGCTGAGATTATGTAAACCTGAAAGTTCGATTACCACCCCTTCAATTGTGAAAATTATCCTTTTGACTCCTAAGATGTAGAAACAGGTGAGACTTCTCCGCCACCGCATTGATCAATCTTCCATTAATTAATTGTAGGTCAATATCATCAATATGTTCATGCACATAGTTAGTAAAAGATTATCATAATGTTATAAAAAAGGAGAAGGTACAATGTATGGATGCAATGTCCGCTTGTCATTTAGCTCCTTCTAGTCTGTAAAGTTATACGGTTTTACAATGTTATACAAATAGGTGTCACAATGTTATCATGTTTGACTATCACGGCTTTCGTCATATGTACAATGTGTAGATTTAATGTCTGCTTGTAATTTAGCTGCTTCTAGTCTGTAAAAAATATACGGGTTTGGTATCAACCTTATTGGATTAAGATTTCTAATTCTGTCTATAGGTAAATTGATTTTTCTCTGGAGTTTTCCGTTGGGAAAGGGGTAGGGAACGCCTATACCCTAGCCAACCCCTCCAGGCACCTCACCACACCAAGGAATGGAGTCTCGAGTCCTGGAACTGACGATTGAAGTTTCAGCAAATATTTATTTTTCTGAGTTCGCGTACGCCGTGTCGAATAAATCTCGAGTATTTGTCTGCAGGCTGACGAGGTTACCGCTCCCCAGGTTCCGCTGATGAGATGAAGCTGTATCTAGGAACTCTGCCAATGCACGGCACCGTGCAATGCTGGTCGACCGATATGTTGTAGATCCGACGTTCAGTCATTTCATGCGTCCATTGGCAACTTCCATATGTCTACACGGTCAGGACTTGTCGTGGGGCGACTGATCACTCAATGATAGTTATATGGGTAGGATGATGTGCCTCCTATACCGGCTACCCCCATGGCTTATCGACTAGAGGTCATAGTCCACCAGAAAACAATATTCCGCTTGTTCAAATTAGTTAGTGAGTGTGCTTTTCCATCATCATCCGAGCGTATACCGGCGAAGTTCCTGGCTTAAATGCTCTCATGACTGTAGAATGATCATCTGGTCCCAAGAGCGGTTCCCTCCGTTCCTTTCCTCAGTCGCAGACAAACACCCAGTGACTCTAGTTTTTCCGAGACTCCGCAATGATGAGAAAAATATACATATTTAAAAATACAAAAAAAATCTTACTTTGGCGTGGGAATTTTCCGAACCATAGATTCTTTTAAAAGGATAGTTCAAGCTCTCCTCAAGGTGGTAATGCGGAGTGAATAGGAGGAGGCCCACTGCCTATCTTAAAAGATTCTAACATTATTTATTAATGGTCTCAGTCTGGTCCATAAATTACTAACTTGACAGTCAATATTCAATGAATTTATCAGTTAGTATTTAAGTCCGTAGTTTCGTCAGTAAGTTATTTTCTTCCGATGCAATTACAAATAAATAGCCCCTTTTTTGTTATAAGTGACTTCTGTCATACACGCAGACTCAACGATTTACATGCAACTAATACCCATAATCATGCATATATACACTCTTATATACCTTTATATACACGCACACGCATACAACACATACATGCACACGCATATCCATACACACATATATACTATATTATTCTACTTCATATAATACTAGTGATCGGATATTCATACTCCTCATGTGCACGCACGCATACCCACTCACATACATAATTACATAAGTCCTCAAACCACACATTAAGCAATGTTTCACTGAAGTTAGTATAATTACAACACTTATTTTAAACTTTGATTTTATGTTGGTCTCTCAATAATGTATTTAAGAAAATATGAATTGTCTCCTTTCAGAAAATTGCGAATTTCGGTGGGAGTCAAGCGTTTTCTCTTTATTTCGCGACCTGACTCTAGTTTTATCTATTTAATTTTGGCGGATTATCAACAAATTTACTCATTTATCTTAATAAGAAGAATATACAAACGCCTCAGAGTTTAAGTAGCAGCCCAATAAAATGAAGAAAAAAAAGCTTTTATAACTTTTTAAATTTATAATCTAGAGCTAGAGTTTTATAACTCTTTATAATCTATAAATGCTCTGACTTCAACCTGGCTGGCGTGCAGCACAGAGCTTTCGCAATATGCCCCAAAGATTCACCAATTTCACGACGAATGAGTCTTCTCGAATAGCATCAGATTCAAAGCGTGTACTTTGAATCTGGCCGAAATCCGTCTGTGAACCTTTAATTTACTTCCGCGACGAACGACCGAAGGTTTAGTTTATCAAGAAAATCGATCGCTAGATTTAAGAATTGATCAATTCTTTACAAAGCCCGCGAGCGCCTCTGCCACGAAAAAGACCAAATGCCGTCTTGAATCGCCGCGCCCGCCGATCCATCCCTTCGCCCCCTATTCACCCCGTCGCACTCTCACCTCCCTCCCGCTGTAGGATTGTCAGCTTATCTTTTTCTTCAAGCGGCATCTCCTTCCAGTCGATTCGCCATAGCTTAAACCTGAAACCTTTTTTTCATCCCCTTCCAATAATTTTAATTTAATGAAGAGATGCTGGTAATCACTGTAGCTTCCATATATCCATTGGTTATACAATGGCTATATCCTAAAAGAGATCAAAATCTGTTGAATATTTTCCGAGATATCATCCAAAATGTCAAAAAAGTCGGAGAAAAAAGTGCCTGTTCCAAAATTTTTAAGTTGAATATATCGAAACTTAAGCGATGACATACTTTTATACAATTCTATACTCCTTTCCTCATGACATAGACGAGTTAAGGAGAGTTTCTTCGATATTCTTTCCCTAACGTTGCCAAACGGAGGGGGGGGGGGGGCTAAAATTTCAGACCGTCGAATACATATCTCCGAAACGGGTCGAAATCTTAAATTGACATTCAGGTGATCTACTCCTTTCAGATAATCAGTAATCATTTTTCCTAGACGTGGTAAGATTAATTCGCTCTCATTCAGAACTTAATTTCTGACCTCGTCATATATTTTTAATTAATCTGTGAAAAATCCTACAAAAATTGCTTCCTAGCTAAGGTAGGTCTCTTTGTTCCTAATAATTATAATCGTGCTAATATAGTCACCATTTGTTTGCGGAGCCGTTCTCACGCATTAATATTAGTAGGTAGCATATATTGGCGTGCACTTTGCATAGTAGGTAGTAGGTAGCATATATTGGTCGACACTATGCATAGTAGGTAGCATATATTGGTCGATTTCGATAGCGCCAGATCTTGACATGTTTTATGTCAGTTCGCATCGTTTTCAACTATATGCGATCAATTATTTATTTACGTGTGGAAATGCTATCTATTTTTTGCTGTATTTATATGTTATTGTTAGTATTAAGATCCATACTAACGTATTGGTTACTATGTTAGTTTATTTATGAAATAAAGAAAAAAATATGCACATAAAAACTAATAAACACAACAAACTTTTGACAACACATAGACCTTGACGCGGGCGGAGTAGCGGGTACAGCTTGTATATTAATATTATTGTTTAAATATTGTAAAACACCGCTCTGGTATGAATAATTAATTGGATTGACATTCACATTAGTAGAAAGTGAGGGGATGATGAGGGGATAGTGAGACAATTAAGTTTGAAGAGGGACGGACCTGTAGTGTTTCCTCAGAGGCCTTTGAAAAGTAGAGAGGGTGAATTGCTTCGTTATTGTAATTGGGGGCTGGTTCTTGCTGCATGAGCTGCGACGAATAAGAATATACAGTGGACTTAAGCAATCGTATACCCAGATAGGGTGCTATCTTGAATTAAAAGCAGAGAAAGGCTATGGGGATATGTGTGGTACAAGAGATTGATAATTACCTACATTATAAAGCGTTGAGATTTGGTATATAAATATTTCTGCGCTCCTTAATACAAAGCCAATGTAAACAATTAGGGAACGAGGAAACGGCATCAAATTTACAGAGGCCAAATACATATCTTATGCATAGATCTGTAGTATTTCTAATTTATTTAAAATTGTTTCGTTGACATATAGGTAACATACGTCTACATAATCCAGCACAAGCAACAGCAACGTTTGCACGAGATAAACTTTTCTTTTAACCGGCTGAAATTTGTGCAATATTCGGAGACTATAAAAACCGACGAAGATTCGAATTCTTGTTTCGTCGATGTGTCACTGCCAAGAGAGAATCTCATCAATGCGTATACATAAGCCCTTTACACAGAGTACTCAATAGTATTGCCATCAAGTTGTGAATTGGTCTGTTTCGACCAAATAACTTAGAAACTTGCGCGCCTAGGGCGCACGGAGCTTCTAAATTCTTTGGTTTCGACGCTGAAACGGAAGTCGAAATCGCTCGATTCGGCCTCTATATAAACAACTCCTGCCGTTTTTCTGTCGCGACGAATTATTATCATTGCTAACCCCTCATGACATCGCCCCCGTGGTCGCAATTTTAGTCCACAGAAGAGGCAACACCAATGCCAATCACAATAAAACACGATTCGCCAAATTGGCTAACTACAGTATAGATATTCCGCATAATATGAGTTTGCTTACCCAGATCATATAGATTGTGTCTAAAATCTGACAAAAATCGATGCAATAGAAAATATAACGTTATAGACCAACGTACCTAGTAGTCCAACGTAGTTAGTTAATACGACATTTTTATTCAAATTAAAAAAAAAACACTATTGAAACGAGGATACATGTACCTTTGAGGAGAGTTTCGTATAATTTCATAACGTAGGTTAATTTGACAACAATAATTACATTTAGGTATGGTTAGATTTTATTCTAGAGTCAACTAGTCTATGTATTGGTTTCATACATACATGACCCAGGTTATATCTTGGAATTCCAGGAAAGACGGCCATATTAATTGTTACGGTCATGCAAGAAGAAGCACAAGGCAATGCTCTCCGGTGCTGCTCGCAAAGGTCTCAGGAAGCTGAGGGCTGCAAACGTAAGTGCCGAAAAGGTCTTCGTAAAATGCCTCAAGCCCTGAAGTGAAATTAAGAGCCTGATCACACTGTGCATTCCCTAACCCGCTGACCCGAGAGCGACCATACGCACTTGACCAGAGGAGGAGTCACCAAAGGAACACTCAAGAAAGCCTCAGATGTCCTCCTCGAAGAAGATAATAGACCAAATGTTAAAGAGGTGGCCGGTTCTTCACGTATGGAAATTCAACGCGGCCGATGAGTACAATCAATTGTAGAAGTAGCAAAGCTTTCGCTTATTGTCGGTTCCATCGTGACACCCGATGCGTAGGTTTGGTCAATTATAATCATTATCATGGCTAGTGTACTTGAAAAGGGTCTTTGGTTAGATATCTATTTTATGTCATTTCATTCATTATTATTCCTATTTTTGAAGAATTAACAAATCAATTGAGTTCGCTTATTTATATTTACCTACTTTGTCTGCATTTTATTGTATTTTTACTGTTGTTTGTTTAGTTCAATTTTTTTCTTTAAAGGTTTTGAGTTTTTCAGAAGTTTACAAGGTTTTATAAGAGTTGACATAATATTTAAGGGGTTATGTGTTTGAAATTAATCACACCTATAATTATGATAAGTCGGTCGATTTACACTAAGGCCATAATTGGCAAAAATAGAATCACCGAAAATATTCTAATATCTAATTATTTTGAATATCAACAAATAAATTTCAACCAATATTCATTTTAAAAACCATGTGAAAATTGTTCCATAAAACAAGTCACACTCAACTGTAGTGCTATATGAAAGTATGTACTAATTATATTCTAATTACTCTCGCAAGCTTTGATGCATGCATATCACTAGACTATACCGAGGCTCAACCCGACGTTGCACTTCAAAGTAATGTATTTAAAAACTATTTTTTTCGTCAACTGTACCTAGATGGCCACCAATGCAAGCAAACGTGAACTCCAGAATAAAATATAACTATACGTACTTGGATCCAGCACAGAAACCCAAGTGGCCGCCCGCCTACTATGAAAAAGATGTAAAAATATTATCTTTGCTTCGAATACGGTTATATCTATATATTTATAAAAAGTAGTTTCAACCCAGTATGTTCTTTAGACTGTTTCTACTGCCAATAGTCTTGTAGATATTTGATAATGTAGCGTTGAGAACAAGCCACGCGCTGTACAAAGGGCAACGCGACCTCAAAGACAATCGTAGCCTCGTCGTCACTAGCCGCCCCGCATACATTGGGAAGTGGCCGCCGCCGCTCCGCAACGTCCGCAAACGTCTAAGAAAACAGTAGATTGCCACTTCCAAGGCAGGGTTTTAACATTGACCGCGAAATATACAAAAATGTGTTTAATTATCGTTAGGTTATCATATGATATGAGGCTTATTATTATAATATGACAAAAGATCGTTAAGTACGGTGTACCTTAGGGTAATATTTTGGGACCCTGGTTGTTCTTAAGAGCCTGCATGCCATCGTGACGTCACAGTTACGCGCGCTGACTGCATGAAAACTTGAGGAGAAGTGAAGCCTACCTGCGCGGGGGAAGGGATACTCTACAGCCGAGAGCGATAGCAGTAAAGTACAGTCAGAAGAAGAATTTGCTGTTTTTTGACGGTCTCAAATAATTACATAACCTATTTCTTTAAACATTATTAGATATTTTTATTGATGCTGTTTGTATGAAATCCTACAAATTGAAACCACTTTTCGTAAAATAAATTACAAAGGATTTTTTTAGTGCAAACTCATTCATGTCATCATTATACCATGAGTAAAGTGATAATGTACATATTATCAATAGGTAATGTAATAAGTATGTAAATAAAACGCACTTTTTCATAAGTTTCGTACAATATATTATATTTAGTACTTTCATTCAATAAAATAATATCGTCTAAAATAAAATAATAATAATATCGTCTTTATTGCCGTAACACGTAAACGTCTCTGTGATTTATCCTTGGATAGTGACTATATTAAATATTTAGGCATCTTACTTGATTTTAGTCTTAGATGGGAGCTACAAATACAAACCTTTATGACTAGGACAAGAAAATTTTACTCCGCAAAAACTGAACTGAGTCGCGAACCCGTAAGTACGAGTACGTATGTCAATGCTATGAAAATTTGCCAATCGATAGCATTGCATTTCAATAAATCTTAGGCAATCTGATAGATAGCCAAAGACTCAAGGTATAAACAAAAAAATATTCCGCTATATGTTCTATGTAGCTACAAATCCATGGACCAAGTACGCAAGTGTCGAGTTTGAGCACATCTATGCTTTTCTGCAAAACGATGTCATACCCACTGAATAAACAATATTGCAGCAGATGTTAGCTTTTAAGCCTAAATAAATACTTAATCTGGTTTTCTTGACTTTTGAGGGTTTTATTGACACATTCAAATGCATATTTTATTTTATTATGAACTTGCCACCATCTTCGCCCGCATAAACATTTAATTGCATTCCTATGATATTTCCATCGGTTGTAATAAAGATATTATCAAATTATGACTCCTCGCATTTCTCACTGCTCTCATGCCGTGTCGTCTCTCTCTCTCTCTCTCTCTCTCTCTCTCTCTGCCTCTCTCTTTCGTTTGTTTTTTTTTGTCCTACACTCCGGTAAAAGCAAATATGTTTTCGCTCTTTGCTCCACTTTCCCGGAGGAATAAATAATTCTGACGTTACCCGACTTGACCAGATTACCTACAAAACTTTTACGCTGTTTTGCGCTGCAAAAGTTTCCATAATAAAAGATTGCCTCCCTATTCACAATTCATATGCCACGTATATT
>JAOPUG010000376.1:31028-41738 GCA_027564375.1 Micropterix facetella | reverse complement strand
AAAATATTGAAATAAAACATACCCAAAATGGTTTTCTAAATCATTAATTAGTTTATTAAATGAAAAAAATAAATACAGGCTGAAGTTTAAAAATTGCTTGGAAATATTGCTTTACTTGTTTAGTTTTATATACCGAATCACCCATTAAAAATATGCACGAACGTCCCAATGCACTGTATATAAGTATGTAATTTATATGTTAAAATTTGTTTATATAATTTATATGTTTGTCAAACTTATACAATTTTTATAAAAATACGATAATAGACTAAATTCTGCTATTTGATAACATGAATGAGAGAGCAACAGCTTTTAAAACTGCCAGAGCGAGATGCAGTTTATTTATTAAATAATAATAAATAAACTGCTCCTCGCCTAGGACGTATAATCGATGAGGTGAAGCGGTGCGATTTGGCAACGCGGATGCCGTTTTTGTCGCGTTCGGCGGTCGACGCTAGTTTTTGCCCACGCGGCACCGCCTCCTAGTCTTCGGGGCGGCAGCGTAAGCCATTCTGCGGGTGACGACCATTTGATATTTTCGCACCTCGTCGCATCGCCTCGCGGTTGCGTCGAGCGGACGGTGTCTCACGTTCTGTTTCACCACAGGAAGGGTCGAGCTTCCGGCAATGCGTCGGCTGCCGTCACTCCTGCCGACTCGGACCTCCTCCCGCGTATTCCATGGACGGCTAAAAGGTATTTTTCGCTTCTAGTATCTAAAAGTTATTAAAAAAACATTTAAAAATTGTTAATAATTTGAAAAAATGTTATTACTACTTAAAATGTGACGCGGACAGTGAGCGCGTGGAGATCCTGTGCTGCCTAAAGCTGTCGGGCAGTGGGGCGGCGCCGCTGCGCGCGGCGAGCGACCTGTCACAATTGGCGGTGGCCGATCGCCGCGGTGGCGTCCTGCTGCTCTCGCCGGTGCGTCCACCGCGCCTGCCTGCGGCTACGTCCGCGGAACCCGACTCCTGACCCGCGTTCTTCCTGCTCTCGCTGCCCTCACTACTGCTCGCGCTCTATTTCACTTATCTTAATATCTTTACCCTCTTCAATGTGACATGCTCTTCTCACGCGCTCGCTCAACTTAATTTCACATCTGACTTTTTTTTTAACCGCCTATATTTTAACTAACTTTTTAGATTGCGACTGTATTCACAAATAATTTTTTTTTTGTGCAATATATAAACTAAAGTAATACATGCATCGATCAATACTTGTGATACGGCATTTTTATTGTAAGTATTTAAAATAGACAAATATATGATAAATGTAATTACTATGTAATGGTTGTATATAAATTTTATTTTGAAATTAGTTTATAGGTATTAAATAAAAACCATATACTTTTATAATTATTATTTTGAAGTCTACCAACCATTAATAAAAAAAAGGACTATAATAAATGTTATATACATCGATTAGTTTTATAACCGAGCCACTAAGGAGAAATTCTAAACTATATATAGGAGATAAATAAAAATGCTGAAAGGAGTTGGGACATCGATTTTGATAAAATTAAAATGGCCTAATTATTTGTTTTAAATATTTTTTTAATGCAAAAAAATTTGTAAGTTAATCTTAGGCACTTTTTGGGTTACTTAAGATATAATGTTCCATTGAGTGATTTAATTCCAATAGAAAACTGAATTGATTGGCACAAAATAGAAACAAAACATGCAATATTTTCTATAGCATTAATAGAAAATTGCATTTTTTTTTCAATACAATTGAGGAAATTTAATTTTTTGAAATTTAACATGAATATTGAAAAAGTAAACGTTGGGCACTTTCTGTGTAGGGTAGATGTAATGTTCCTTTGGATGATTTGTTCCCAACTCAAAACTGTCCCTGCATATTAACAACTCTCCTGTATGTTAACAACTAGTTAAACTATGAAATATTGTCTCCTACCAATCATTATTTTTCATCCAACTTGATATAATTTTGCTATTGTTTCTCAAGTTGACCAAATACTGATTATTATATTATACAAATATGATTGAATTTAGTATGTTTGTAAAATCGATTATTTTGCTCATAATGTTTGTTTACAAATTTGTGATGTGCGTTAACAAACCTATTGTGATGATCTACTCCATATGATTTCAATTTGACTTGTTACTATGTAAGTTTATTATTAATAAGAATAAAAGTCAATTATTTAGAATATTGTAAAATATTAGTAAAATATTTTGTATGAAATTTTTGAAATATATTTTTATTTTTTGAAAAACGATTAATTGTTATTACCTATTTATACCGCAAATGTAACCAGTTGCAAATTATTATCGAGCCAAGCTGACATGTTTTTCAAGTAGAAAATGAGTCATTTATCGGTAAAGAAGTACCAATAAAAGTCAATTAATACCGAAAGTATTTGTGTGGGTGTCGAGTTAAGGCCGTTTTATATAGAGCGTCGGAAAATTTCAGCGATCGAATTTTATTATTGTTTTTTGTTTTATATTATAAAATTATCAATTATAACCAACAATATTGGCAAAAAAAAAAACAATTTAAATAATATTTTTACCGCATCTTTTTGCGACTTAGATTAGACGTGATTTTTATGGATTTTATAACCCCACTAGATTTTACATCTGTTCTGGGGTGGAGTTGAGCGTTTCTAATAGAGTTTCACGAGGCGATCATTTCCGTTCAAGGAGTTTTTGCCGTATCTCGCACGTTTTTGGAGGTATTGGCGAGAAACATAAAAAGATACTTGGCCTTAAGAGGTTTTTGGCGATATCTCTGAAACCGCGTGAGATAATTTCCGTTGTTTTTGCCGAATCTTGCACGGTTTCGGCGAAAATCTCAAAGCGGCTTTTTGGGTTTCTCGCCAATATCTCCGAAACTGTGCGAAATACGGCAAAAACTCCTTGAGCGGAAATGAACTTTGGATTGCGAAATTGGGATTCATCAGCTGGTTCGACCGAGAAAACAAGGCCTTTTATAAACTAGCCCGGATATGTTTGTCTATCATTATTATTATATTATGATGAAAGAAGAGTAATATCGATCAGCTGCCATATAGTCCATGTTGATCTAGAAATAGAGCCATAAAGCTGGTTTCAAAATGTTACCACTTATTTTAGTATTATTATTATTTTAGTATTAGTGAAATGGTTTATTTGTTTGGAATGTGACGACGAAGTGTTCTTGGGGATCGAAGTGAACTTAAGGATCGGAAATTTGAAACCACATTTAGACGCTGTTTATCGAAAAAATGCGACGAATGTGACTGAGCATTTTCAAGACAATCATTTAAACACTTTATAAGAAATTGAAAATAATATGTGTGGAATGTGATAGTACATTTTCACAGTTTATGATAGTGCATTTCCACAGGTTGCTACCAACTTAATTTGTCTTTGAATGTATGTCTTATTGCTGAATATTGTCAGCATTTTGCTACTACTATTAACATTGAAGTGGTGAAACATGATGACTAGAAGGCAGTCGCAGAGGCATGCTATATGTAGTTGAGCAATAGATAGGTACCTAACAGTTGTAAAAGACTTCCTAATCGGATGCGGTGGTGAGGCCACAAGACTCAAACGAATGGTTGTGCTATGCTGACGATATTTACTATAATTGTGACGACCCTTACACCTTAGTAACACAATATTTTACATGACAACGCGAAATTCTCAGGAAACATAAAATGTAATTTCGTCCGTGAGAACGGATGACATCAATTTCAGATTAATTTAATAAATAATCTGATAGTGAAAGATGAAAATATTAATTCTAAGTAAATAAACAATAGAAATGTCGCTTATGACCCTCGAGAATTTCCTTTATAAACTGGCCTGCGAGCCAAGTAAAATTCAATTCAATACAAGTATTACTTCTTCATACTTCTCCTAGGAGTTGGTAAGTTGCTCGAATTAGATTGGACCTATTAATTAAATCCTGTCGTCATAACGGAGGCTCCTGGCTTCTGACCTAATACAATGCACCACACCTGGTGACCATTTCTCTGCCGACATACTGAGGATCTGAAGAGCAATAGTGGAGCTGTAAACCACACTCCATAACTGATGACAACCTTCTGATCTGGAGTCAGAGTGGAGCTGAGTGGAGAGGAGTGAAGCTGTAAACCACACTCCATATTATGTAGTACGATAATACTTTTTGTGATGGTGTTCCTTGTTATTATCAATAGATTGCGCCTTCGATTATATAACACTATTTATTTAATCTATGATTCCGCATACAATACGAGCAAAATTTATACTTACAAATAACCGTCGTATAAATAACACAGTACATAATAACTAATATGTATTATTATCATTGTTAGTACACTCATATAATTATTGCCAACAAAGCAAAATAGTCAGTGAGATTGATTACCAAAAAACCAAAGTCAATTAATTGAAAATAATAATAAATAATAGTAATAATATCAATATTAAAATAAATAAATTCCTAGCTAGCCAGCATAGAAAAATTGTAAATTAGTCACGAAGTAAGATTGCTGTAGAAGTTTATAAAACGCATTCAGGATCAAAGTCTAATTCTAAATTAAAATAATAATATTGAGAATGTCTAATAATAGTAGGTAATATAATAAATGAAGTAAATGGTCAGAATTAAAATAACAATCGACGACATCAAAATAATAATCAATAACAACAAATAAAGAAAATAGTATTAAAATAATTATCAAAGACAATAAAATAATAATAACAATAAATAAAGTAGTCAGAATTAAAATAATATTCAAAGACATTTTAAGAAACTACATCAAATTTAAATTAAAAGTAATAAACATATCAGAAAATAGTTAAAATAGACTAAAAAATAAGTTTGCGCAATATAGTCAGTAATTAGAAAATGCATTTTTAGAAAATAACATTAAAAAATTGTTAATAATTTTTTAAAAATATATCCTAAAACGTTTCTTTAGTTTTCAAATTTATCAATAATCCGTACCTATATAATTGTAATTAAACTTAAAGTAGCAATGAGTTGGAAACCTCTGAATATGGATATATTTTCGGGGTATTTAAAACATTCAAAATAATTATTTGATTAGTCGAGAAATAAATATCTGCTGTGGGGGGTGATTTTGCTATCTGCCCATAGATTATCGTCAACCTGGAGAAAATTAAATTAAACTAGCATTTTGAATTTTATGGGTAGGTACTGAATTATATTTTTTAACAATTAATTTAAAATATCAAACCGTATTAGGATAGGTGTTAAATATAAATTAATGTACTGAATCAAATTTAATAATAGTCCTATTAGGTCCTACTCTTTGATCATTTTAATTTATTGTCTTATAAAATTAGGTAGACAATATGTTTAATTGTATGAATAGGTGTAATTGATTGTGGTCCCTGTGATGTCACCTAGGCTCGGCTATTAGAGATTGCCTCGAGACCGTGGCTCTGCGGACGGAGGTCTGCGGTGGCGAAGGGCCGAAGCCTCGGCCTCGGTCCTGCTGGCCCTCCGCTGGGTACGCATCGGACGGCCGCCCGCGTAAGATACCGACGGGTCTCCGCAACGCTGGCTCGTGCGCTGGGTGGTAGCGACTCTCATCCGTTACCATTGAATTTGTATCCTAGAGAAACAAGTAAACCAACGTCCTTACAAAATAACAACAACGATACTTTATTGTTAGTGTTTTATAAATATCGTTAACCGTTGACGAGTTTCTAGGCCGACATCTCGTATTATTGGCGTTTTGCTCCTTCTGCATTATTTGATGAGCAGCCCTGAAATCGAAACAAATTAAAGTTTACTTGAAATGCAGCAGTAGCGTAAACGCATAGCGGCGACTGACCTATCCATTTCCTCGCGGGTCATATCGAGGGCTTCTTGCATCTCCCTCGAAGTATTCTTCACAAACTCTGAATCGCAGTATTTTCCCAAACCTTGCTCAGCTAGTACCTTAACGAACAAAAGCGGGTATTTTATAATAATAAGAATTATGAATGCTCTTGAAGTACTCGAGTATATCATACCCTGCTCACTAAACTGTCAGCCGATCCGATAAAGGCAGCTTCGGTCGGAGAAGAAGTCGGCGCAGAGAAAGAGAAGGAGAGGCCCCTTGCCGAGGAGGCTGACCGCGACATGGATAGCCGCTGACCCTCCCCTCCGATACCCCTCTGTCTCAGCCGGTTGTCTTGTGCTACGTACCCAAATGAAAAAATATCACTATTTATTGCATCAAAATTAACTTTCGCATAAGCGAAGTATAAAAATATGCACATTAGAGATTAGTACTGTTGGTATTATTTGTATTCCTTTAATTACATACGACGAGTTATTATTGCTAATCTTGAGGTAAATGTATCGAGAGCTAACGATCAAGGTTAATATCGTGTAATTGACAAACTACTTACAGCATTTGAAAATGCCTATCCAATAATTTAAATAATCATTACCAAAATAATTCATATAATTTTGTTAATCAACATTGTTTAGATAAGTAGGTACTACATACAATTAACAAGACACTCGGCTATAATAGATTGAGGGACTCACAATTCAGCAAGGCCGTTCTTAATATATCTCCTGTGGTTTTTCTGAAAAAATATTTTCGTAATTATGTACTTGTTATCTCGTGATATCGACAAATAATATAATGAGAGTGAAACTCACTCCAAGACGTGATAAATCTTTTCGGAGTCGCCGGTCATCGTAGCGTTGAGCGGCCTCATGGGGATGTCTGCGCGGAAGGAGCGGCCGGGACTGGTGTGGCGGTTGGCGCCCGTGATGCTGCCGTTGCGGTGCCCGAGCGCCGCCCCGTTAGTCAGCGGGTAGTCCTCCGAAGACCTGCCCAACCGACGGAAAACCATAAGATACATACGGTCTCTGTAGTGAATAGGTCTTAACTAGAATCAACTCACGCGTCAGTAGGCCTGTTCGTGGATGGCATATGCATCACACCGATACCGAGCTCCCTCTGCATCATATTGCTCAAATTATTGCCGAGACCATCTGCGGAAATAACAACCAATTGCAGTAGGTATGTAGCAAGGTGAGGTAGGAACACAGTTGGAAGGTGAACCCGCCGCACCAGGAAGTTATAACGACATTGATCGTCCTTTCTCCCGTGGGATGAGATGCAGACTTTGGGACATAACAATCCACAAACCCAACTACGCCACATAGGGTGTAAGAGTCCAACGCCTTACAGTGAGGCACTGGGAAGTGCCACCCAGTTAGGCAGTCCTCTCTCAATTACTACCAGATTTGGACGGATATCTCAATCCTACAGTCTGGTCACAGATTCGAAGTCTACCTATACCTGATGTAAGGGGTAATTTGTATCTCAAATTAAACGTGGATCCGAGGTTTTCTTTTTCCTGTCAATATCACTCGGGGTCGGGTGGCCAATGGACCGTTTCTAAGGATAGGTGACATCAAGACAACATTTACACTCTTGCTGTCATAGGAAACATACACTTCTAGACTCCCCTGGTTAATTGTCGATTGAGAAGTGTAGCGGGCCAACCGTCAAGCGCACCACCCGTTCGGTCCGCCTGAGGTTTTCCCCTGGATCCAAACTTCGGTCCCAAATGTCAACGGCTGCAGTTTACAGACCGCAGGTATTGATTGAGGCGACCATTCCAGGTTAAGTCGCTCTTCGAGGTGGCTACCAGATAGGAGCTGAGCCGTGAGTTGGGCCGACCAAAGATAACATGAACAGGCCATCAGGTCCAAGCTGCACGGAACCGTTAGAACCCAAGGTACGTGTTCACTAAATAAGTTTGGAGACATCCTAAACCAGCGCTGGAAACATTTATTCCAGTCTCTTCCTCCTACAGATCAGAAATGGCTGATTCGTAGGCAGTTACTGCTGCATCGGCACATGAAAAAAACTTTCATTTTATTTTTTACCTTGATAAATGGGAATAAATAGGTCACAGGGAGCTAAGTCGGGGCCGTAAGGTAGATGAGTTAGGGTTTCAATACCAACACCTTTGTTATGAGAGAAGTGTGTGAAGACGCGTTGTCGTAGCGCAGCGTGATTCCCCCAAGCCCGGTCTTTTATTGTCTCTCATAAACAAACAGCCTTGAAAACTTTTGGCAATGCGGCTGTTGTGTACCTACCATTCTGAGTCATCCGAT
The DNA here is from genome assembly GCA_027564375.1 of Micropterix facetella. NCBI lineage: Eukaryota > Metazoa > Arthropoda > Insecta > Lepidoptera > Micropterigidae > Micropterix > Micropterix facetella. The sequence continues at coordinate 33,650 of JAOPUG010000376.1, read as the reverse complement.
CTGCAATTTTCTAGCATTAATGTCGGCTCTGTGAAAAATACTGGCTACCATTTTTTCCCAATATTCCGAAGTCTGCAATTTTATTGGCAACTAGCCATCTGAAAATACCCATACCGATGAACGCTTGCTTTCCGGATCATACTGATATATCCATGCTTAGTCGACAGTAATGATTCCAGAAACACGCCTTGGTGCCCCATTTTCGAAATGTAGTGACATTTCTAGGCAAATCCACACGGGCTTCTTTATTCGTTTCGGCGAGCACATGAGATATCCAATGTTAAGAAAGTGTCCTCACGCTAAGGTGTTCGTGTAAGATGGTACGTACACTTAAATACTAGATATAATGTGTAAGATTCTCTCTATGTCCTTAAATGTGATACGTGGGTCTTCTCGCACCAGCATTTTAGTACTTCACACATTTTCTGCAGTGACTGTCGTTAGCGGGCATTCATTTTTGTTGTCATCTGAACTATTACTTCTGAATCACCGCTGTCGCCATCTGAACAGAACTAGCCTTGAAAGGCTAGTTCTTCCCCTTTTAAATTCGTTAAAATGTTCTTGCTTAAGCTTCATCGTAGCAGAGGAAAAGGCGGGTAGTGATGACAAAAAATGTATTGTTTTTTTAATTGTTGTAAATGGCCTTTCAGGTTCGATATTAAAATAAATTTGTTTTTTTAGAAACATGATCATGATGATGATGAACTATCTTTATTGATCACAATGGTACAAAACATAGGATATAGATGCGTTTTTGAATTTCGAGCATCTCAAAATTTATATAATGACCTATGCACGTAGTTGAGAGGTGTCAGTGCTACGGGCGAACCAGCCACCGATGTTATAACGAACTTTATCGTCACCCCGAGATGAACGCACTTGTGGCCATTTACATTATAAGTAGCTAGCTCCGCCACATGCCCGTAAGATTAGGACGGATTTCTCCATCCACCCGTCTGGTCACAGGCTCGAAGCCGCTTGCGCTAGCTTTACCTGATATAATAACGAAGCGATTCCCAGTGCCTCGCTGTAAGGGGTAGGACTTGGACGAGCAGTGGCGTAGTTGGATTGTGGATATAATATATTATCCTGGATTAGGACCCGATCTGCACGACCCCATTAGACCCCCCTCCCCACCCATGTACACAACGTTGGATTTAAGACTATACTTGAGCCAACCCGTGACTCCGAGGTGTTTTAACTAACTATATCGTTATATCGCCCCGAGATGAAACATACAGAATTTCGACAATACATGCCCACAATCCAACCACGCCACTGCCCGTCAGAGTCCAACGCCTTACGGCGAGGCACTGGGAATTGCTTTCAGCGGGCAGCCTCACCCCCTTACCAGATTAGGTCAAATTTCTCCGTCCACCCGTCTGGTCCCAGGCTCGAAGTCGCTTGCACAACCTCTACCTACCACAATAACGCGGCATTCCGTAATTCGGAAATATTGCAGACCCGATGTGTCTTTATTCGGAACGCCACCCGAGATCGGGTGGCCATCGGGTTGTTTCTAAGGACAGGCGACGTTAGGTCGATACCTACCCCCGCCTCTTAGGGAACATATCCCTCTGGGTCTCAGTTGATTGACAAGACGGCCGGTTTGTCCGTCCCGTGGGTCAGCCGTCCAGTTTTGTGCGAGGTTCCGTCCCCAGATCCACTGCACAGGGGTTCACCAGGTTGGTCCCTCTTCGAGGAGGCTCCCGGATATGAACTGCTCCACGAGTTGAGCCGGCCAAGTTGACATGACGGCCATAATAGCCCAAGTTACATGGAACCATTAGGAACCCCCCTATGTACAGTTGAGTTTGTTGCTGCTACGGATGAACCCTGCCACCCCTTAGCGTTTCAACGATCTTTTCGTTATATCACCCCAGAATGAAACGCAGAGACTAGAGGACGAAGAAAAATCTACGTACCAAGCTCCACCTCAGTTTGTAAGAATCCTACATCTTACCGCGAGGTACTGGGAATTTTCAAGCCCAGTGTGACATCCATCGCGCCCATACTACCAGATTTGGTCAGATTTCTCCGATCTTCCTTCTGGTTGCAGGTTCGAAGTCGCTTACGCGGTCTTCTACCTTAAGTAGGCGGCAATTCCTCACTGGAATTATCGCGGATTAGAGGCGCCCTTTACTCGCCTTGCCAATCGAAATCGAGTGGCCAACGTATCATTTCTAAGGACTCTATATAGTTTAAGGTACCTAAATACTCCCGCTTCTTTAGGTCGCATTGCGCTTCCAAACTCCTCCGGCTATTCGTCGTTGAGCAAGGGCCGGCAGACCGACCAATGCCTCAAGCAACCATCCGTCTGAAGTTTTCATCGAGTGCATATGCCGCATTACCGGGATACACTGGGCTCAGACCATGTCACCGCATTACCGGGATACAGGGGATTCCTCTTCAGAAAGGTTACTAAGCAAAGGCCGGCATGCCGATCAGTGCTCAGACATCCAGGATCGCCTGAGGGCTTCTCCCAGATCAGCCACCATGTACAGCGGGTTCACCGGTTTTGTAACTCTCCGGGGAGGCTGCCGGATAGGTGTTGAGTTGTGTTGGGCCGACCGTGATAGAACAGAGTTGGCCATTAAGACTCGAGCCGTACGACCCCATTAG
>JAOPUG010000366.1:0-11253 GCA_027564375.1 Micropterix facetella | reverse complement strand
ATAATTAAGAAAATTAAATTCAAAAAATATAAAATTAGCAATTAGCAAAGGTGTTCCTATTAAAAAATGCTTTTTATTCGCTCGAAGTCTTCCCTAATGTTAAGAATAACGGATGTCCTGTAATTTCGTGAGCTCAAAATGGGAGGAAGGGGATTCCAACAAAATCTCACGGAATCTAATTTAATATAAAACATAAATCGTACATTTACCAAGCAGCAAGGGTAAAACCTAGCTTTCATCAATATCACAAGGTAAATGTCCGAAAAATATGGAATGTTTACACGATTTAGGACATTTGCCAAGAACTTTCGGTGAATGTTTGGTTTGACCGGTAGATCTTAAGATTAGCAGTTTTTCGGGCTTTTACAGTAACATATATGTACATACAAAGAGCATAGGTACTATATTTTTACAATTTGCATATATAAGAACAAAAAGTCGCTGAAACACGCAGGTTTGTTTGCGCAACTGCACAGATTCCACATTCATAACGTCCGAATGTAAATATGTACGTAAATGCAGCAAGACAAATATTGATAATTAAACGGAGAACAATACCACAGCCGGTGCAATATGAAACTCCATACACCACTAAACATACAAAGGACGACGTGCCATGGTGACGATGTATGGCATGGGTATAAGTACCATCGAGTCTAGATTATATTTTAACCACTTGCTATCATATATAATATCATCCCCGATAGCTTGGGGGTGAGAGTAGTTGGACCGCCCTCCCTCCACCCGACACTTTTAGTAGGTACTATAAAATATTGCAAAACGCGGATTGGTAGGTTCCTCGGAACGGAGAATATATTCTGTCCGTAATAATAATAATAATAACTGGATTTAAGAATAGTCTTAAGTATAGACTCGGGCGAACCCATCACTCCGAGGTGTTTCAACGAACTTTATTGTTATAACGCCCCGAGCAACTAAAACGTACAGAATTCGGACAATACATCGCATTACGCTTCCAAACTCGGCTAATCGTCGATGAGCAAAGGCCGGCAGACCGATCAGTGCACCAGACAACCACCTATCAGAAGTTTTCACCGAGTGCATATGCCGCATTACTGGGATATACTCGGATCAGACCAATCTGTCATCGCATATATCCGAGATACAAAGGGCCCTTCTTCAGAAAGGTTGGCCGACCAGTGCTCAGAAAACAGGGGCCGCCCGAGGTGTTCCCCTAGATCAACCGTCATGCACAGCGGGTTCACCGGTTTAGTCCGTCTCCAGGAAGGCTGACGGATGGTCGACAAAGGGACAAGGACAAGCCTATACCTACCTATTATCGTACCTCGTATACTAGAATGGGCATAAACTTGCTGTTCATCAGCGTAAAGGTCGCGTTTATGGGTTTAATCTTCTCGTGATATCTAATGTTTGCAATGGAAATTAATGTATTTGTAAGAGTATCGGGTAAATGAAGCAAATGCTAGTTATTACGTGGGGATCGGGCGTTCATATCCGCGAGAGTGAAAATCGAAAACAGCCGACGCTACTGTATCAGTTATTCAACTCTCGAACCCTTATGAACTCCTAATGCAGTCACTTTCGTAGGTAAACGTTTTTCGATCGCCATATATCGGCTGATTTTCTAACCACTTAAAAGAAAGCTCGGGCATAGTTAATATTTTGTTTAATACCTATTTTTAAAAAAGGTTCCAAATACAATGGAAGAGACCTCTTACAGGCGTATAGTCTCCTAATACATTTCATTTGCAATTTTGGCAGTCAGCAGCCGCAAATTTTACTTACTTGATTTTTTTAAAACCATAGGTAGTACAGGCTCCAAAATTAACTGAGCTCTGCGCATTGGCCATACCTATCGATTGGCGAAAGATTTTTTTAAAATCAGACGTAGTTTACTCGAGTTATCGTGCATAGTAACAAAACCTCGCATGATTGTAAGACTTGTTTTCGTAAATCTGAAATAGCAATTTTCTTAAGAAAGGTACCGTGACTTATGATATATTTTTTTTAGTTGGCTGACATCATCAGTTAATTCACTACAACGGTTCAAAAATTGCAAAAAAATCTAATCGTCGCCTTAAGAAAGAATTGTTATATGACCAATTGTGTCGAAAATACGGTCTTATTTGCGGTAGATTTGCTGCTGGAAGGGTGGATCCCTTTGATAGCGACTCTCATTTTGATTGGGAATGATCATTAAGTGGTTGGGAGAATCTGGAGAGATAAGAATCTGTTTCAAACTGCGCTGTCGCGAAAGCGTCCTCTTATTATCCACGTGAAATCGAAATAAAGAGGAAAGTGCGATGGAAAGTGACAGATTGGTCGTCCGTCAGACCGACACAAAGCGATGCGCTGCGCATAACGCTATGCGATCACGTCACGTGCGCTCATCTGCGCAGATCATCAGCGCGTGTCTTCACGCCCGATACTCCAATAAATACATTACTTTCCATCGCAAACATTAGATATCACGAGAGGATTAAACCCATAGCTACGACCTTTACGCTGATGAGAAGCAAGTTTATGCCCATTCTAGGCCCGATGACCACGACATGACCATCTCCCACATGAACACTAATTTGGAGCTCATCTCAAACTGGGCTAAATGTTACGATATTTTGATTAATCCTATCAAAACTCACCAAGCCATTGTGATTGGTAGTTGCTGCCATAGTTTAATCTCGAGTTTGATAGTTGTATAGTTGAAAACTTCAAACTCGTTGAAAGCGATTTCATAGAAATATTCGAGACTGAATCATTTTTAATTACTTCGGCCCACCCAAAAGGGGACCGAAGTCTTCAAATCATACGAAAAATGTACCTCATTTTACGCGTCTCAACATGGCCAACATCTTTTCTTTTTGCTATTTCTATCGTTAATTCCGTTTTACGCAGTAAAAGTGTAAACAACCATAAAATTCTGACTTTTTGGTAATATATTTTATCCCTAGGTATGTAACGAACAGAAATGTTGTGGTTGTATTTTGGCTGGCGGTTAGGCACGGGCGGTGTGTTTGTTGTATGTCTGTCTGTCTGTCGGTGTACCATTTTCATTCCATTGAAACTCCTCTTCTTCAGTATTGGGAGAATATAATATATAGGGCGTAAGATTCTAAAATTGAAATATTTAAGAATTTTTGATTGCTATAGACGCATATCCCCTAATACATACGTTTTGTTATTTTGGCAGAGAGGCGGCAGCCGCAAACTTAACTGACTTGAAATAAAAAAACCGTAGGTCGTACTGCGCATTGGCCATAATTATCGACAATGAAAGATTTTTTGATATCGGACGTATATATAATATATAATTACTCGAGTTATCGTGCATACTAACAAAATATCGCAGAATTGTAAGACTTGGTCCCCGTCGGGGAGGGCCAAAGTAACTGCTGATTGACTATTTCGGGCTCTCTTATGAGTATATCCACAATTCACCACCGGAGACGATGCTTATAAAATAGCATTTGACATTACTCCGTTCACGCGTCGCTAAGAAACCGGTACCAATTCACATGAACCGACTTTGGCGCTTTAGTTAAATTATGAGATATCCAACGGGAAACTAGGCATCTGACACCGAATTCATAATGCGGAATCGTTTGGATCAATCATATCAATGTCCAAAGTTGTCCGAATTTACCTACTCATATGCCACAAATATATGATAAATTATGGAGCGAAAATTTGGTCGCGTCCGTTCCATTTTCTTTATCGACACATCAGTTTCTAACTGTGACTGTTGCCTATAATACCACTAGATATAACATGTTTTTTTCTCTATAAGCGGCGTTAGGTTAATTATAACCAGTTTTCACGTAGTGGGATGACGTCAGTTTACTACTTTATTCCGAAGTAGTAGAGTAACGATCACCTCGATGTGTCTTGGCGTAAGATTAATATAAATCTGAGATTAGAAATTATTGCATCCAACACCCATAAAAACCATTTTGAGCCCAGTAATTATTATTTAAGAATAATTAGAATCTTCCAAATACACTATGGAATTAAAAACTGTCCTTATCAGAAAATAAAAATATAAGTACCTACCTACCTACGTAAAATGGCAAAAAGAGCTAATCTAGTTTTTTTTCAAACAGAGCGTTAGGAGGCGTCCGTTAATTACGTGAACTAAAATTGTGGGGATGGTCCGGCAAAATGTCATAATATCTCGGCAAAATGTCATAATGTGGGGGGAATAAAAAACACCTCACGTAATTAATGGACGCCTTCTTATACACGTATATCAGACAAACTAAGCTCGACAAACAAACGTCCTTGACTGTCTTTTTTTTATGAGAATTTAATGGTTACTCAAAGCGCCGTTACATAGCCGCTAATATGTATGCAAATAAGACAAACGTTTCATTCCAAAATTATTTAATATCGATAAAACAAGTTTGGGTAGGGTTTACAAAAAATAAAACCAGTTCGGTTAATGATAATAACTTGCATAAACATCGAAAGTTATAATAGAACATAGACAATTTTATAGCCATAATATTATTTATTTTTTGAGCAAGCAAAGTACAAACGTTTCTAACGTATTATTTCTCAATTATTCGACATGATAGTTCTACATATGTAGATACAGCAAAAACAAGAAAACAATAGCCGAAATAATTCAGGTGCCCATGTCGCATCACGAAGATTCACTTCAGCTTGAGGTGGATATTTTTGCTCCAATGTCGTCTATACGGTGAGAAGAGGGCCTTAAATTCGGAAATAGCACAAACAAAATTGCTTCAACACACCCAAATGGGGCCAAAATCTTACAATCGTGCGAACAATGTAACGACATTAAATCGTTCAAAAAAACTTTTGTCGACGTTCCACATGCAGACAGACACAGTATTTTTTGTGGTTTAGATGGACTCTAGGACATGAAATTAAAACGCCAAAAAAGACTTATGTACGTTTCACTAGAGTTCATCTAAACCAAAAAGAAGTCTCTGTCAGTCTTTCTGGATGTGTGCATGTTATTATGCTCGATAGCTCGAGTAAAATACGTCGGTTTTAAAATTTTCTTTCGCCAATGATAGTTATTGGCAAATGCGCAGAGCCCAGTTGTTTTGGGGGATATGCGACCTACGATTGGGGTACCTGCCATACATTTTGTCCTCATAAACTCTGCTTATTGCATTACCAGAGCTTAAAACGGAATTATCGGTCTAAATAGCAAAAAGAAATAAATATAATGCAGAATGATTAGTTGTTTTTGATTACCCTGAACATCCTTATATATTATACATACTGTTAAGAGGTATTACAAAATGACTATGCATCATCTATCGGTCGAGAGAACGAACTGCGCAATGGACTGCATGATACCACTTGCGACGAAGCGGTTTGCTTCCCTGCTAAGATGAACGTCATTGAAGGGAACTTTTTTTAGAACTTTATAAAAATATTTTAGAAAGACAAAACAATCATATGGGCCTACGGTATGTCAAACCCTTTGATTTTTCCCTGCCAAATTTGTTATTATAACTGGTATGAATATTCGTATTTTAAGTTCGGAACTATTTAAAATAAAAGATATTAAAATTGATTATACCATACATTCATAATTGCCACAAAACTTAAAATAAGATCGTAAAGGAATAGTTTAATGAAAATAGTCAAATTTAGGTGTGTATGAATACTAAAATGCAAATAGTCCATTTAACATAAAAAATGGAAAACAGTGATTTCTAAAGTATTAATCATATAGGTAAGCGTTAATAAAATTCAACAATCCAATTAAGAGAAATAACAGTAGTAGGGCATATACCTATACAATTTTTGGACAAAATTACAAATTTGAAAACGTATGATATGATAAAAACATCATTGTAGTTGTTCCTTTATTTATAAGAGTTTATAACAACGATGCCCTCTATTCGATTTAAATGTATGTTAATATAAAATAAGTAGCGATATATATATACATCGGAAACATCGACCCGTCCTGGAATTGGTCCTCCTAACATCCAAAATGGCTTAAAACATATTCCAAGAAGTCTCTCTCGTCACCACGATTCCAAAAATACCCATATACGCTATGCTTGCTCTATCTATTGGTCAGATCTTCCTTCGGGCCAAGTAATTCAGGATGCACCTGCAGCAGCACCCGTGGGACACGCGGATCGAATTTGCTGCCACTTGGTGGTGCTTAAGGTCACCCAGAGAGGCTGCATACCAACATTGAGAACAAACAAGCGAACAAACGCACAACATCCATCAGACTATGTGGTCCGTCCTTCGTAATGTTACGGTCGGGCCAAAAAAACGTGTGCCATATTTTTTTTTGTCTCAGCTGTATTTTACTATTAAAAATTTATAAAAATGAGGGGCACAAGTGTGTTTTATCGTGTACTAGATCGTGTTATTGTGTTGATTATTAGGTACTACATGTTTAGTTTATTTGACTTTTTTTTATTTATTTTGGCAGCTTTTAAACACGAGGAAGCTCTCCATTCGAAATGTAAATAATGAAGAACGTGTTATGGTGTTATAATAAAAATTAAAAGAATGCAAAATATTGCATCATCACATTTTAATAATTTAATTAGTACGTATTACCAATATAGTTTCAAGTTGTTTGCCCTTATAGATTCCAAGAATAGACAAATTGCAAGAAGGTGATGACTTCAGCCTTTATTTGTCATTATTCAAAAAAAAAAAACATTGAAATCATAGTAGGTAGGTACTAAAGAAAGATATTTGCTACAAGACTGATATTTTTATTGGAGCGAAGCTCTTTTACCGGGGATACGCGCGGCGAGAGTGAACTGGCAAAAACTGTAACGGGACGCTTTTGATGAGACGTTTTATCGTCAGAAGTACCTGTATCCCCCCCCCCTCCTCCCGCTTCCCAACCTTTCCCCGCTTGTCCGATACGACGCATTAAATTGGATTTTTGTTATTTTTATTGACACTCTCTAGCGGACTGTAACTAAACTAATGCAGATACTGCTATAATCAGTACGTGACACGCCCGATAGATGGCAGATGGTAGTCCCGCTAAAAATTGCTTTAAAATAACATTGAATTCGTTAAAAGCTTCGCTTCTATCGGGTTTCCCACGAGACCTCTGTTTTATTTTGAATAAATGCACGCGGGAGTGACGTAAATTTTATCGCAAAATGTCAGTTTTTCACTGTTTGAGAGAGGAAGTCACCTTAAGACTAAATTTTGTAAGGACTGGATTGAACCAATGACCGCCTACTGGCAAATGGCGATGCGCCTACCTTGCCCTCAATCCAGGGCACAAAGTGGAACCGCGTTGTTTATCACTTGAGAGCCGGAGTCGTATAGGGAATATTAGTCTATTGTTGTTGTTGTCGGAGAGCCGAGGCTCATAAAGTCCTAACTTTGGCTGCGGCCGTCAACTTTCTTCTACTCTGCGCCGCGGCCGACTCGCGAACAGCTAAAATTTTAAGATTCCGCGCCGCGGCGAACTATTTTTGCCGTTCGAGTCGCACAGTTGGTTATCGCTTCCCATAGAATGAATGAATGATTGAATTGTGCTACTACAACCAGGAGTGCTCCTAAGACGGGGCACAATTTTAAGGTTGAGGAGCATCTGCCTATATCATCTGCATATATTTTTTATTTTAATTTGTATGGCATTTCATTTTAAAAAAAAGACAGGTGTTGTGGGACACGATAGGAGCGAAGCTCTTAACTAATAAAATGTTTATTTTAAAGAAAATTCTTAACGGCACTGCCATCTGCCATCTATCGGGCGTGCCAAGTACTGATTATAGCGGTATCTACACTAGTTTCACTACAGTCCGCTAGAGAGCGTCAATAATAATAGCAACAATCCAATTTAACGCATCGCATTGGACAAGCGGGAAGCGGGGGGGGGGGGGGTAAGTTGGAGGAGCCGGTGACGATCAAGCGTCAAGCGCCAGACGATCAAGCGTCTCACTTCTGACGATAAAGCGTCTCACCAAAACGTCTAGTTACAGTTTTTGCCAGTTCCTTCTCGCCGCGCGTAACTCGGGTAAAAGACTTTCGCTAAAAAAATAACTTAATGCAGTAAACCGTAAACCTAAAAAAAAAGTGTTGTGGCACTAATATGAGGCAATGGTATTATGTGGATTATATGAGGCACGTTTATACCAAGAATTTGTGGTTAGGCTATACGGAATGACAAAAAAAACAAAAACCTCAAACAAATGTATCTAGAAGTGCGATTAACAATTGTGGTTGCCAACTGATACGGCCGAGCCCGGTCACCCCGGAGCGTTTCACGGAACTTTATTGCTTTATTGGAGCGTTTCAACGAACTCTTTCCCCGGAGTAAAATACAGTGACTTGGTGGACGAAGACAAATCTACGTATCAAGCTCAACCACTGACCGTCAGAGTCCTAGTCTTATGGTGAGGCACTGGAAATTGCCATCCAGCGAGCAGCCTCACCCCCTGACTTCTAGATTTGGTCGGATTCGTCCGACTATCCGTTTGGTCGCGGGTTCAAAGTCGCTTGCGCGATCCTCTACTTCGGGTAAGCGGCAATTCCTCATTGGAATTATCGCGGATACGGGGCGTCCTTTGCTCTGCACTACCACGCGAGATCGGATAGCCCACAAATCGTTTCTAAGGGTAGCTAGTTTGTAATACCTACTTACCCACGCCTTCTTAAGTCGCATTACGCTTCCAAACCCCTCCGGTTATCAGTGAGTGACAACACGGCGGGTATGCCCGCCCTGTGCGTTAGCTGTCCAGTTTTACCCGAGTTTCCACCCCCAGACCCACATCACAGCGGGTTCACCAGGTTGGTCCCTCTTCGAGGAGGCTCTCGAATAGGAGCTGCTCCGCGAGCTCAGCCGGCAAAGTTGATATAACGGCCATCATAGCCCAAGCTACACGGAACCGTTAGGAACCAAGTGCGATTAACAATGATATGTATAGTCTTGCAAGTATAAACTATAATAAGTCTTCATAATTTAGTTTAAAACAAAATAAAAAGTGTTTTATTACCTGCCATAGCTGCAACGCATTTGTACACAGGTCGTTTAAATCTGCCAGGAGTTTATCTGCATTATATTCCGCTAAACATCTTTTCTAGAAACTGAAAATAACTTTTTAACTCCGCTTCGAATATTTTTGTTCTTTTTTAACGAAAACGAACATATATAGTGTCAATAACATAATGAATGCAACTTCATGAACACTTTTAAAAATAATAGTTCATTTGACATAAGGATTAGTGTTGCCACAGAAAAATATTCCTCCCTAACATAGAATTAATTGCGTCTACTCTTTTTTGCCAGTTTGTACTTCAAGTTATTTTACTACTTTAAGGCCAGATTGAATCGCTAAATTGAATTTTTTTCATAAAGAAATATTTAGCAGAAATAGCGATTTTTTTTAAGTTAGTGTAGTTTTGGGTAATTAAACTTAAACTAATAAACGAGTATTCTCCCGTGATGGGCGTTCATAAAATTGCGAAATTTCCACTTTCAATAAAAAAACCAAAATATTTTTTGGAATCAAATTTTATTTTAATACTGACGCCACCCACGCTAATTATGGAATTGATATTAGATGATACATTAGTAAAGAATATATTTTTCGACATAGTAATTCAAATAAATAACACGTACACCCGAATGTAAGCAACGTTTAAAAGTTATATACTATTGAAAAGTGCGAAATTTGTCCTGAAATGTTCGGTGGCTCTAATAATATGGCGAGAGACTAGATATATGGCAATTACAGTGGTCACTATGTAGGAATGTAGGTATATTATTAGATACATCGTATTTCGGTATTTAGTTGATGATTCAGTCACAACCACGAAAAGCAAAATGATAAATCTTTTTCGCCGAGTTGTAAAGTTGGCGAGAAACAAGGGTGTCTTGTTTTTCGCCAACTGTTCGTGTTCAGGAAAGGTGCATGTTTCCTAATTTTGAAAATTAAGTAGAAAAAGAAATATTTTTGGCAATGATGGCAAGGATCCTCGAAAGGTTGGATTGAATATTGTCTTGAATAGCAAATGTAATCTCGTATACAACCAAATAACTAAATTAGGAAGCTATTTAGAAAATATTAAAATTTCTATAACATTTTAGTGAGATTCTCTCTATTATATACTCGAATTTATGTCTTGAATTACAATTTACTGATTGATATAACTACAAACAGTCGTTATTAGACGTTAATTTAATATATACCACTGAAAGAATTTAATTAGAAACGGACCCATGGGTAAATTTAGCAAAATGGTTTTTTATAAATTTTGGCCAAGAATTAACCACGGGCAGTGTTAAAATAGGTTTATTTGGTAAGATTAAAATGAATTTATTGCGTGAATTTTGTAGCATCCGACGTTTCAGCGATGTTGCAATTGTCGTTGTACTGACACCGGCGGTAAATACCTTTTTATAATATTTATGTCAGTCTACCCTGGACAACGACGGTTGCAACATCAAAATGTCGTATGCTACAAACTTCACGCGGTTAATCCGATTTTATATTATTTACACAACCGCGATTTCATATTATTTATACAATTTATACATTCAAACCAACTCGACTGTCTTCAATTTGGGGTTCATATAGTGTATTTGAGGCATTCGCGATATTTCTTCTCTTACTTCTTTTCATTGCTCAAGTTTTGGAACATAGTATTTTGGACAGAATTGCTATTACACGTCCTACCAAGCAACCCCAGTACAACCAATCAAAAAACTGGCCTATGTACCAACAGCCGAAGCGGGAGTGGCTCCGGCGGGGCACGAATACAGTTCATTTGCCCGCTTCCACTTCACCGACAGCGGACATTTCGAAAGCACTATTAGATCTGTACAGCTATATACGCGACCAATTTCCAGCCACGTGTAGTACATCAGAGCACGACGCAGTTCTACTTATAGTGCTAGATATGGCGATTTTAGATTTTTATGCCGTTTACTCCGGGTAGGATAGCGAAATTTCTGGCGAACCACTGGTATGTCTACTATGGACCTCAAGGTATCCACGGACACCATTTTGAGAACCTGTACTATAAAGATTCGTTATTATGACCAAGTTGGCAAAATCGCGAGGTGCAGTATTTTATTTAAGTGCGACCAATATCATACAACGCTGTAAACCCGCGGCTCGTAAATATGGTTTATTAGCGTTGTAAAGCTTAATGCCAGTGTTCAGTTTTGATGTTGTTTTATTTTATTCGTTCAGGAAACTACGAGAGATGCCACCTTGTCGACGTTTAATGACGTTATTTGTATTAAAAAGCGCAGATGTCACTATTAAGTCCCGTAAAAATGTTAATATT
>JAOPUG010000357.1:0-10297 GCA_027564375.1 Micropterix facetella | reverse complement strand
AGTTTATATTTCAGCAAATAATTCCGCAATAATATAAAAAAACATAATAATTTCATTTTAAAAAACTGGCAGGGAGAAACCCTGTGGTTTGTCAAACTTCGGCCCATATGATTATTTTCTTATATGTATGTATAATGTATAATGATGTTTAGGGTAGTCTAAAACAACTGCCTGAATTGATCACGTGAACTAGAATAGATCCATTGTGCGACTTCTGTAATTACCCCCTCAATAAAAAGGATTTACTGTCTGGAAAGGGTTCAAATATTACGTCAGAGAGTAATCCCATGACGTCTCAAATTTTCTTCGGTTTTAATTGCTCAGAGAGAAAAGCTCTTCAAAAAGGTTGTGTGGTTGACCCCAGGCGACATGTAAACTCATTTTACGCATCTCATCATGGTCAACAACTTTTCTTTTTGCTATTTCCAACGTTTGTTCCGTGTTAAGCTCCAAAACTGCGAAAAACTAATTTTATGGGAATGGAATTTGTTGGGGTCTGTACAAAGTTAATTTTGGGGTCTGTACAACCTGCGGTTGGGGTACGTGCCAACAAATTCCATTCCCATAAAATCAGTTTTTTAGAGTAGAGAAGCAAAACTAAACGTTGTTGGCCGTGATTAGACGCGTAAAATGAGGTACATGTCGCCTGGGGTCAATCCCTCACATTGGACGACTATCAGCGTTACAGAGTCAGTCAGTCAGTGATCAGATTAACTATATATTACGATGATGTCTTCAAAATCATCGACCTAAGAATGCTTTAATGACCTTGACAAATTTTACCTTCAATGCAACTTAGGTAATGTTAAAAATGTATAATTATATAAATGTGACAAAGCGGAGATTCCGTTTGGAAAATAAGGTATGTAAGTAGACATATTGATGATAAATGCTAAAAGGTATGGCTCAACTTTACCTCTTTTAATGATTTTTTTCAGTATTTAGTTCATCCCATGGTAACAGAAAATGAGATATAATTTGTTCTCGCCGCTTTTGAGCCCATCATTAGTATTACGTAGGACGGGCCGTATAGTTTGATGCATGATGCGCGTTTGTTCGATTATTTGTTTGTTTGTCCCTCCGAAGACTTGCCGGTGTCCGATCTGAACCAAATTTGATCTGAAGCCTCCCTGGGTGACTTTAAGCACCACCAGGTGACAGAAAATTCGATCGGAGTCCCGCTAGTGCTGCTGTAGGTGCATCCGGATTTACTTGGCCTGGAGGAGGATCTGGCCCATAGGTAGAGCAAGCATAGCGTATATGGGTATTTTTGGAATCATCGTGACTAGAGAAATTTGTTGGAATAGGTTTTACGCTATTTTGGATAAGTCAGGGGTTATCAATCACGGGACGGGTCAAAGTTGCAGATGTATATCGCTACATTTGCCTGTTAATAACTATGTTACGCACCATATACACTCTCCAACATCCTCAATTATAGTTTCGTCCATGCATGGCATCATAAGAAACAGCCCATTTTGCTGTGTCCTAGTTCTTCCCAATTATTAGATTTAAAATTAGGTTTACTAATTATAATTTATTTACGTATTACCTTGTGTGATTTTTTAGTTTCTAAATAAAATGTTGGCAGTCACAGTCAAACTAAACTGACCCAACTATGCTATTTTAATATAAAATGAATATTCGATTCGTCACCGCAGTGTCCTACGAAGCTTCAATGGAAAAAACCATAAGTAATATATCATGATATACACGTTAAACAGATTGTAACTGCAAAATAAACGATTTACAGTTATGGTATTCTTATAATCTGAAGAAAAAAACCTATTCAAACGCACTGCTATACGCTACAAGAAATCACGCTCGTCTACCTGCGTCATTTAGTGATGTGCAGTAACGTCCGATTGAATCGATAATTTCGTTACTGCTTTAATCGATTGTTTTAATATATTAGCGATACATTATTTTGTCTTAATGTCATTACAACGGCATCTGGAAAACCTAATATAATTATTTTTACAACTCTTAATTTGGCCCTATTCAAATATGTATGTAAATTATTATATACAAATATAAGTTACGTTATCCCTTGGACGACCTTTTGAATCTGACAGCCTTAATCAGAATTAGTAGGGCGTACCTCATCATAAATGTGCCCTAAGTTGGCCGATAACTATTTAAAACCCATACTTATGTAGCTACTTAAGACTAAGTGCGCCCTAAAATGAGAAGCTTTCTTTATATTTTTGAATTTACAGACAATTTTTAAATATTGAATTCTGAGATTTAAGGTTGATTGAGAACTCATTTTATTGATTCTTTGGTTGACTTTAAACCTCAATTATTTTTAAACCTACAATTTCAATGGCAATCTGGCATAATATTATGATTTTGCCGATTTTACAAGTCATTTTGAAGACGCTTTAGCTCAGGCGCATATCCAGAACGTCAGTTATTGTCGGTTATTGTCAGGGAATACCTCATATCTGCCTTCCAGTATATCGGCTATGTTGTTTTGTATTTCTGTTAATAGACCATAGCTAGCATTTGTGTGCCTTTAAACAGAGTGGGATTCTAATGCATAGACAAATAGAGGTAAAAGCATTTTACTTCTATAATTCTATCTTCTTCGGTCACTTTTTGGAAATCTCGTAATTACTTGTTCCATGTCAATTGCTACATCCCTCTAGATGTAGGTACATAAAAGCAAGGCCGAGGAGGCGAAATACACAGTTGAGGATACGCTTTCAGAAGTGTGCCTGTAACATATTCTAGGTGGTTGACTTTTTATGACTGGTTGGAGGTTTTCAGTTTTATGACTTTTATATTTTCAGTCTTTAAGGCTTATTGGGTTTTAACCCGGATGGTGTTGGAAATTCCAGTCCAATGTTGAAGGGAGGGGGCGGGGGTTCAGGCGTCACTTATTTGAGTATAATAAAGGATGCTTAAGATTGTGTAGACCGATAAATTTCGTAGCGAAATGGTACTTCTAAGAATGGCGAAAGAATTGAAATTAAACGACTGATACCTCGTCGATTGGACGACTGAAATTGGAATATTTCCGCCACATTGGGCCATATAGCATGTACAGCAACCTAACGAAATTGCCTGGAAATACTGAGTCATCGCAATGATGTTACACATTGCTTCACAATACAATATTGCGGTAATGAATGGTATAGTAACATTTGAAATTATTGACATGATTCGTCTCACTGTACCAGTGTCGTTAGAAAAATGCTACATTAAGGCCAGTTTAGTGCAGAGATGCAGCGTGTGTAATACTCCCATTATAAAGTCAGCAACGACGTTCAGCATTTCAGAAATCATTACCGCAATATTGTAACACTCTGTACCACAGTGTCGTTAGAAAAATGCTACGTTAAGGCCAGTTTAGTGCAGAGATGCAGTGTGTGTAATACTCCCATACTTATAAAGTCAGCAACGACGTTCAGCATTTCAGAAATCATTACGCCCCATACATCATTGACCATGGCGATAGGTCTGGTCTGAACCGTGTCATTGATGGGCCATTATTTTAATAGGGAAGATCGTTATTTAAGGAAGGATTCTCCTTTTTCTTAGATCAGCACATTTTAAGCAATTGGTATCACTGAGTGAAAAAGCAGAAATCTTCGTTAGTCGATAATTTGCAAAGTTAAAACCACCCCTATCATCAGGCGTGCATTAATTTTTTGTTCATCCTCGCAATCTAACCTTCATATAAGTGTTTTTTTTTTAATATAACTGTGATAGAGGTTTTATCATGTCATAGATAAAAAATGGTGGAGAGCGTAGAATAATAATCAGAATAACGAGGTTATAATATGCGAAGCTCTCAGGCACCTCCCCAAATTACAGTAATTTCGATTTGGTTCGCGCCTAAGAATTATGGCAATACTTAAAAGGTCGTAAGCTCGAATGACAATCGCAATAATAAATATTATAAGCGCGTAGACGTAATAAAGAAAGCTGGAAAAGGAAGTGATTAGGCTAGAGATGTAACAGTGTATTTTTTTTTGGAATGCGACATTAATTCTTAAAAGGAAGCATGTGTGAGCGTATATTGATGTATGGGCCGTTGACAAATCGACCGATTCAATGAACAGTTACTGCTACATAACATTTTGTCCAAACGCATCAGTGCGGCGTTGTATGGGGACGCATTCAAACAGTGCTAGTTGTGCGCATTAGTAACTTTCGTTTCTGATTCGCGTGATAGTGCACTAATTCATAATGACAAACCAAAAATCTTGAAAGATCCTAAAAGTGGTTGTAACTGTTTTTTTTTTGGCAAAAATAACAAAAAGAAACACGCATGGCATGATTCGAATATTGGAATATTAGATATATATCTTATCATACCATGGTATATCGAATTGGTTTAGTTTTTGTTTTAGGACATGGACTTCTCCAATCAATTTCTCGAAAAAACTATGAGTTTTCTAAGTTGAATTTGGTTTTTTCATTGCAATTTCTCTGATAATTTTAGTAAGTCTCGATCGACTATTTTTTGTGATTTGGGCATTGTTTGATTATTTTTTATCTTTGACGCTGATCTATGTATATATTACTTTAGCAATACGATGAATTTATAAATTACTAACCCCATTATTTTTTAAATTTATGGAACAAGGGTGCGATAGTTTTAAAAACACCAGCGTGATTCACTATTCTTTATTTATTATTCTACATTACTTATCTTTCTATAAAGGTGAACTGAGGATTTATTCTTTCGTGTTTATCATCTCTGCGCGCTTCTTTCTCACGCATTGGAAATTAATGGCAACGTGAAAAAAATGCTAAAAAAAGGAAACTTATCAAAGAACTACTTGAAATATTTAATTGACAATTGTAAAAAAACGGCAATTGTATCGGTAAACTGGAAAGCAGAAACAGTCGATGGAGTGTCAGTGATGTCACCGTATATTGATATAACAAAAGCAATTTCTTGAGTTACCTATTCAAAAACAACGTTATTATTTACCTACTCTGAAATAGCAATCAAATGGTAGATATATATCCACTAGTACGATACATTATTGAAATACCTATGTAAAATGAATAATATGTAGTTTTCTATTAGCGATTACGTTTCAAAAAGCTTTTTAAAACTGCCCTTTGAAATTTTTAAAACGTCTTTTTTATGATTTTATGAAATCAAGGCTCTGTCAAAGCGACTAAGTTAAGTGTAAAGTATCCTCATCGACTATAGAACAGTGTAGATGAGGAGCACCCCGCAAGGTGCTACAGGTAACCTAATACATTTCTCCTCATATAACGATGGGCGAACAATAACGAAAGGTGCAACGGTGGAGTTTAAAATATCTGTCAGGTAGGAAGCTGTGTTGTGCACAAAAAATTAAAGCTGTATAAATTATATGAAATGAAAGTTTAATATTTTGAAGGATACAAGAATGACTGATTGGTTCATTTTTAGATTAATAATAATAAGGATATTTCTTCTTGAGATATACAACTGATTTTTTTACGTCATTGTTAAGTTTTATGCGTTGCATAATCGTCGATGGCCCCTGACATTAAGAAATTAGGTATTTCATATGCTTTAAATCTAAGAGGTTAAAAGTGTTTTTATTATTTGATTCTTTTTATATACTTATAGGAATGCTGATAGCTATGTATATTGTAAATTTAATTTGTGATTTATCAGGAGCATCCGAAGTATATTAATGAGATTACAACTTACAAAAACTTGTATCGCCAGATGAAAATTATATAAAACAAAAATTATAGAATGAGAACCATCGTGATAATAGTAGATATCTAAACCAAATAGTGTAAAACAACTCTTATCGTCAATAGTTTTACTTATGATTCAAAAATAATATTATTGGGTAGCAAGTTTTCGAGACTACCTATACTGTTGATTATTTATTAATTATTCAAAAAAAAAAATATTTAAGTATCTTTAACGAAGACTACATTATAAGTCGTTGTCTTCTGGAGATATCTAGCACTCTATACAATATAAAGATATTAAAATAAAATATTTTTATTGTATATTTAACGATTTCTAAATTATGCATTCTCGTGATATTATGTTGAAACGATAACTTCAATATGGGTAGTACGAAATATCATCACAAGACAATTTAAGATATATTTTATTAAGTTATTTTTTTTCGATTATATATAACTATTTTTTTTTAACAATACTAACTGTTATTAGTTGTATAATATTAAATTAAATATTATAGTAGAATTTAAAAAGACAATGAAAAAGCATGACATTAAATTATGTATTCGTTATGATTTACATGCAATAATTTAATGCCAATGTACCTGCAATAATTTAGTGTTATGTAAATAAAGTTGGAAAATCTAATGTTAATGATTGTAATAATGCAATGAATATCTGGTCAAAATGTAATGAATGTAATAATTATTGGGCAAATTATTACGCACCAAAACTTTTATACGACTAATATACTGTTATAATAAAGAGATATATCTATATATTGTTTCATCTATCAATATAACTATTTTTGGATCCTACGGAAGATTTGTAAACTCTGCTCTGCAGCAGGTACCCTTTTTCAAATACTATGGCTCCTGGATCTTGTGACAGCTAACACCTAATTGAGTACTATACAAAATACAGGTTGTATACCTAATTAAATTAAATTTAACTAAAATTAAAACTGGTATACAATTTGCATACCATTTTTAAAACCTAATTAAATGCTATAACAAATACCATTGAAATTACCTAAAAATACATGGAAACTTTATTAAAATATCACTTCGTTTATTATTTTCATTATATCGGTTATTTTAATTTTGATTAAAATTATATTATTACTTGATATTGGTTTGCATTGTTTTTGAGATATTATTATTTTTTTATGGATTATTTATATTATTTGATATAAATTAGCAGTGATTTAGAGATATCATTTAATTTGCATCGAATTTGAGGTAGTATTTGATCGGATGCGTAGAGCTTTATGTCGGACAAATTACAAAAAAATGTCGATTATGCAAACGATATAAAAGCACATGGATAGCCAATCTAGTAGAAAACTATCATCTGCATCCCAGGTATATTGTCTTCGACTGCTCTATCATTTTCTCGCCTTGCTCAACTAATAAATAGCCGGGGGAGTCTGATTGCTTCATGCTCCTTCAGGTGCGGCGGTTGATGTTGACCTGATATCACCTATCCTTAGAAACGACCTGTCGTCCACCCGATTTCGGGTGGCTCTCCGAGTAAAGGATATCACGGGTCCGCAATATTTCCGAGTAACGGAATACCGCGTTATCACATAAGGTAGAGGTTGCGCAAGCGACTTCGAACCCGAGACCGAACGGGTGGATGGAGAAATCCGTCTAAATTTGGGAGCGAAAGCACGAGGATGTCCAACTGGGTTTGAATACTCCCAGAGCCTCGCGGTGAGGAGTCTGAGGCTGTCGCGGGCTGAGGCAAAGTTGGATTGTGGATATGAATTATTCAAATTCTTTACGCTCATCTCCGAGCGATATAGCGATAAAGTTCGTTGAAACGCCTCGGGGTGACGGTATAGCCAGAGTAATGGTCTTAAATCCAAAGTTGTTCTTTTGTATAGTGCTCCATAACAAATAATCGAAATAGTCGTAGATGATAACTATCAATTTTTAAAGTTACTACGCTTACAGAAAAGAAATAGCATAATATTTAAAAATAGTGTTCTTATTGGATCAGGTAGTTTAAATAACAGAGTTATGTATTTCCCTCTCAAGAATCAAATCGCAGAGCATGTATGCCAACGAATCTTCTTGGCGTAACCCGTTGAAGGTGCACACGGATTCTGACAGGCTTTTCTGAACTTATACACGGCGTTGGACTTTGTTATTGAAAGCTTCATCATGTCTTTAAGTATATTTAGTTTTTTCAATGTACTGTAAAGCATTTTTCTGTAAACTGAGTAATAGGCAGCTTTAAAACCGATGAACAGGTGGTGGGATCCGTTGTTAAACTCCCAGATTTTCTTTATAATCGGACGAAGAGCAAATATAAAGTTACTTTGACGTAAAATGTATTTAAAAGACTCCTATACAAAGGTCCCGGCAGAGTTAGTGATGAAACGCTTTTATTGCCTGCAACTATTTTGATACATCTCGGGATCCAAGGGTTGCGGCGTCAAGAGGTGTATATATTCTAAAACTAGACAATAGCCCATGGCTAGGTAGGTATATTCAACCTGCGCGTTTGTATGGCTAAGTCATCGAGAAGGGGAGCTGTCAGATAGGGGTCTCGAAATCTAAACGGAACCAAAGATCTCAAAAATAAGTAATGAAGTCGTAGAGTGAAAATTTGTGCTGAAAAGTTGTCCACGAAAGACGTTTTTATGCAAAAACGATTACGATAAGATAGCGGATATGACCTGCCCATTTTTTTCAGTTTTACAAAATAACTCCTGCCAACTTTTGTTTATCGAAAATATCAGCAATATATAAATGAGAATGCAATTAGACTAGAGCAGAATTCGGAGAAGTATTTTAGGATTTCCTTCCTCGCCGTTTACTAAAACCATCATATTTATTATACATCGCATTAACGAGTGCGAAACGTGATTTAAGCATGCTTGATCGTAGCGCGTAGCCCACTTGCAGCGCGAGCCGTTCGCGTTCCGCGCGACGAACAGTGCGGTTCCGAAAAAGTTCATCGAACTTTGACCACAAGCGCTACGCCAGCGATTCGGTATAGGCCTCTCACCGAGGTACTCAGTGGATCTAGATTTTTTCTATATTCCGTGGTCTTGTCATACTCTAGGACTGACTAGAAGTAGTTGTCAAACTATTTCGATGAAGTGCCAATTTTAACAACGGAGAATGACACTCCGGGCCCCACGGACATAGTATAGTCATTTGTACATTAGCTTAATAAACGCTAAAATGACAAAAGCTAACTTGGGGTTTTAGGAATCGGTGAAATGCTTCCTAAGCGAAAGTTATCGGACAATTATAGTTGTTGAATATCAATTTTATTTCCTTTTTTTGATTTTTCTGAACCAGCGAGAGATTTTTCTGAAGCAGGGAAAATTCTATTGCAACAAAAACACGTAGGTATTAAAGCCATACTTAAGAGCATGGGATATTTTCAAGAACATGGCAAGGAAATAATATAATAATATTGAAAGTCCAATATATGTACAATCATATTTTTAATATGAATCTTAGAAACTAATATAAGGATACCGGTAATAAGAATGTAATAATATTGAACGGAAATAAAAATAAATCAGTGTAACTAGAAGTTCTATCACGAATTCTTCAATATTTTCATCTTTAAGCCTGTATCCAATTCGCATTATGCATTTAAGGTCCTGCGACAAACGATTCCGATTTGTAGGTTTTTCAAGAAGCTTTGTACGAGTTTGAAAATAATTGTTCACAAGCTTTGTTTGGTAGAGTTCTCCGTATGGTATTTTATAAAATGAAGTATTTATTATTTAGAATTTAGGTAATGGATCTAGATATTTATGAACAATATATAGTAACCATAACACAATTAGAGAGATGTATGACGAATTATAAACACCTATTTAAATCATGGTTGGGCTCGGGTCGCACATTAGGCTGCACAAAACATCAACTGGGACCGAATGCGACCCACTGGCCGCAGTTTGACGAACGCTGGACTAGACGGATCAAACTAGATGTAAATATAGTGACAGTTAAATATTAGGGTAAGCGCATTTAGTGTCCGTCGCGCAAGCGAGACGTAAAGTAGTGGTTTTTTGATGTTATTTTGAATGTCCAATATAGCCCAAACGGATTTTTTCAGAGTTTTCAACGATTTTCCTATACAGAGAAAAGTCAGGAGAATAAAATAGATTTTCCACTTTTTCCATAGAAAGTTGCCAAAGGGCAGAAACAGCCTCGGAAAAGAACGATTGTTCAGTTACAGTAATGGGCGAAAAAAAGTGCTATGAAATTTTACAGAAATAAAAAACATTGAAATAGCCACTTTTAGCGCTCATTAACGCCTAACGCTCATTAACGCCATTAATTCTACCATAGCATGTTACTCCATCCGATTAGCTTTTCTCGTTTTATTAAAGAATATGCAGTTTTTAAATTGTATTTTGAAAATCCAATATGGCCACCAAACGTATTTTTTCTTGGTAACTTTTGGTAACTTTCCCTTATAGAGGAAAGTCAGAAGAACAAAATAGATTTCCTATTTTTCCGTAGAAAGTCCCCGTAGGGCAGGAACAATATCGAAGTGATCAGTGTTTCGGTTTCAGACGCAGGCGAAAAAAAATTAGAAAAAAAAGATGTACGAATTTTTTTAGAAATTAAAATTGTTTATTATTAGTCATTTTTTTATTGT
>JAOPUG010000341.1:3846-17001 GCA_027564375.1 Micropterix facetella | reverse complement strand
CGGTTTGCTCGTATCAATGTTACAACGGCATACAACACAAGAGAAATCAACAAATCTCTTCACCGATACGTTGATTTTTACTAAAACAACATCTTCTACCTCTTCCTCCACCTCTGATTCCCCATGCTCGCTTGTTTCTGGCTTGATAAAGCGCACCTCACCCTCTTCAAACAATAGAACGTTTTCTTCGATTGCGTCAGAAGAGTATGGTTGTTCTTCTTGAATATCAGCTTTCGTTTCATTATCTTTCCGCTGCTCCATCGTGTTAATTAATATCAATAACAATCGTTAACACGGAGGGATAGGTAATACGCCGGACGTTTACAACACCGAAACGTAATTTTGGTTTGACATTTTGTTTCAAATGTTGCAATGTCCATAAAAGAAGTGAAATGGGTGCTTGTGTTATTTCATTTTAGCATTTTCTATTAGGCTTGGTTTTCATTTTAAGTTATGTATGATCAAAAATAGAAATACATACATAAGGCATATAAATTTAGGGATTTATATTTTTGGTTTTCTTCTCTTGGAGTTAATCATGAGATACTTATCTGTATTGTTAACCTTGAAACTATTGTTTTCAACTTTTATACTGCTTACGGTATGGCCACCTTAATGTTTGGTCTACTATATACGAGAACGGTTGTATTTGTGTCCGTTCGGAAGCGTCGCTGCATGCCCTCAATTGAGTCTTGTTTTTTGAATAATATGTGATTTTGTATGGCGGTCAAACAACTTAAAATTTTGGCACTTTTACTAAAACCGAATACGGTTGGATAGTTAGTTCGGTACTCCGGCCGAATTTCGGCTGTGTAATTATCTGTATTAACCCTTTTTTTTTTCAAATTATTTCGTTATAATGAAAACCCCGTAGCTTAATTTGGATGGAATTTGCAGCCACTGGTAGGACATTCACTGGCTCCGGCCACCTTTAGTGCCGTTCAAATGGACTAGCAGTTGACTCTGGGGGCGAACGTGGATGTTCGCTCTTCAGCCGGCTTCGTCCCCAAGCAACGTTTTTAGCCTATACCATAGATTAAATAACACTATTTAATCTATGGTAAAATTATAATCGTCAAAGTTTTTGGAAAGCTTTTTCTCTCAGAGCAATTAAAGTGGAAGAATATTTGGGGCGCCATGACATTTTTCTCTAACATAACATTTGAACCCCTTCCACGCAGTAATTCCCCTTCATTGAGGGAATCATTACAGAAGTGGTAGGTACAATGGATCGCTCGTGGTTTGCTTGCTCAGTTGAGGTAGTTATTTTAAACTACCCTGAACATCTTAATATATTATACATACATACAAGAATATAATCATATGGGCCGAAGTTTGACAAACCCTTGGGTTTTTTTCCCTGTCCCAGTTTCATATTTTAAATCTAATCCAGAAAGGAGATTGAAGTATAAAAGACAAGAAGTGCCAGTTCACGGTCCCATGTCGGGGTGACAGTATTTAATTCGCCCAACATTTCAATAATAGCTTTGTAATACCTATCAATCCAATCGATCTGGCACATTGCCATATGGTTGCGCTATTTGCTTTCTGGAAAGTTTTTCTTAAATTATTTTATTTTATTTACTAACTGTACCCACAGCTCCGCCCACAATAATGTCGTACAATACCGCGGGCGAATTCGGTGATTTGTCATTGTAAGGAAAATGGGATATTAATATGTACATACATGCCTGACATCTCGGTCGTTTTCGTCAAATATTCGGCTGCCAGCTTGCGAATTTCCCCTTTTCTTTCGACTTGTCGGATATTTTATTGCACTGTCCTGGTATTATAGTAATGGCAAATATCCTACCATAGTTGTATAATAGTAATATAATTATATAGACTTTAAATTGTAAAAAATATAGTAAGGAGCTCAGCGGTCCACATCAAGAATTTTTTACCATAGAGAGCTTCAGTGTAGACTATATTTTTAGCTTTGCCGTCGGGGGCGAGAAGATAGATTTTCCTGCTGGAACTAACCCGAGAACGCGCCATATAGAGAGCAGGCCATGCGAAAAGCATAGGTCGTGTACATAGATCAACGCCTGCAACCTTCAGCGTTTGACTTCGCGACCTATTAATAGTCATAGCAAAGCATACTGGAATTACAAACGTTTGAATTGGAAAGTCAGGTCCGATGATATAATTGGGATCCTCGGAATCAGAAACTTTTCTTTGGTGCCGTACCCAGTCAAAATAGTTGCGCCTATGATATCAATTTGGAGGTTATTTATTTAGTGATTGATGCCGTTGCATAACTTTTAAGAAACTCGCCGGGATTTTGGACAGTCTCTTGTTCATCAACAAACTTATAAGTGCGAGTTATCTATTCGAAGCGATCCGGAATCAAAGCGTTGGTGCTTTCGACTGCATCGTCGCTCGGGGCAGATATGGATCGCTCCTAAAACCGACGAAGCGATCGATTTAAAAGAGACTCCAGGTCAAGATAAACTTTTTGCTAAATGGCCGAAATTTTTGAAAAGTACGATTTTGTTTGAAAATACGATGTTTTTATAAAGCATGATTTACGATATTTTGACAATAGGATATTTTTGAAAAAAGTACGATATTTTAAGATAATACGATATTTTCTGAAACTGCTGGTGCAGAACCATGCATCTAATCAGTTATTCTTATTGATGATAAAAACTCAATGACAAAAGAAATTTTGAAATCGGACAATGTGTTTACGAGTTATCGTGCGCACAATCATTTCTAAAAGGCCCATTTGTATTGTATATCCCATTTCTATCATAGGTACGGAACCTTAAATTTATGATTTCTTCAAATTGACGAATAAAACGTATCGGCGAAAGATTTTTTGTAATATAACAAAGAACCGCTAAAATTATGATTTCAAAATGGTCCATTTGTATGATAGCACCCATTTCTATCGTTGGTACGGAACCCTAAAGACAACGCGTTTCCAAGTGATCGAGCACACAACAGACACACAAACACACCAACACACTACTAACACAAACACACGCACATCGAAATTTTGCCCCAGTCTGAAGTTATACTATAACACCAGTTATAGTCTTCGCAAAGCTTTACGTTGCCCCGCCAATGAAATTAATCAAATCGTACATGTTACTTACAATGATGCAAATATGACATTGTCAAGGAAAATGACGCCGTATTGCGTGGCAAAGTCTCCATTTTGCAAATGAAAAGATATTACAGTCGCCTGAATTTCAAATTCCATTCTTGATCCGTTTCGAAGATATGCCGCCGACGGTTTAAAACTGCTTCAATCCCACGAAAATAAAACACCGGGTCACAACAGTGTCTGTTGTTTCAACCAATCATACTCGTAAATAATGAAGTGGCTTGGTACGTCGTTCGGCCGGCGAGAGAGACGCGATGTTTTCGTCAGCGCAAACACTGCTGTACCACAGTATACAGAGAGTAGCTTCTTTCAGAATAAAATTGAAAACGAAGCGAGCGACGTCACGAGTCCTAGGGCTACCACAATTCGTAATACGATTACTAGACATTATACCACAGGCGGTTATCCGTACCTTTGAGCAAAATACGCAGAATCTGTAGTCCGTCATATAGCTGCTACACTGCCAGTCGATCGAGTGCAATGGCGATGGATATTGAGCGTTCAAGAAATTTGAAAAATAACTCCGAGATCGCGTAACGGCATACTCATACGTTTGTCGTTATGTACCCCTCTGCTCGCTTTACTCGTACCCTATCCCCGCCGTGCCTTGCCAACCGAGAGTACGCCTACTGTTCTTTCTGTATACTGTGGCTTTACTGACGAGTGATCATCTTGAGTCAGTCGACGGGCCTTGGATAAGGCCAGTGGAATCTGCCGATGGGAAATTGCCCTTTAGTGGTTTTTCATATGAGCCCGCCATTGTCTCGGCTTTCTATGGGTAAGACGATTGATGAATGGTTCCGTGATTTTTATTTTACTCGCCACCCGCCCCGCCTGCACCTTTCCTCTCTGTCATCCGTTTAACCTAATCGGTCAGTAAAAGAGTGTGTGTATTTCTGTGGTAGTTAGTATTACCTACGACTGAACAGGCCTTGAGTCACGAAGGGGAAGCGCAAAAAATAACTGGCCTAGGGCAAATATAGTTTGGGAAACGCTGCTCTAACACTTATCGCTTTATTTGCTTCGGGATGTCAACAACCCGACCATAAAATTTTCATAAAACAACAATCTTTTTTAAACCATTAAATGACGAACATTTGCTTTTTGGGCTGTCCTCTTCATCTTATGGTTTATCATGAGAGTCTACTCTTAATGTGTAATAATAAAAGCAATCTTTTTACAGAGCATCCGCCAAAGAGGAAGAATGAAATACTCCGAAGCGACGCACACCCTTCTACGAAACATGCAAAATGAAGTCGGACCGAAACTCATGTGAAGTGAAGACTTTCGCATTGCATTCCAGTGATGTTACAGAAAAGAAACTCTTATGATTTCGTCAGCGCTCAACAGCTCGCTCGCCCGGGAGCAGGGGAACCATTCGTATCTCGTGGAGCACCAGATACCAGCTTACATCCGGAACACTGCCATGGTGTTCTGCGTGGTGATCATGTGCCTCGGCGTGGTCGGGAACGTGATGGTGCCCATTGTCATCATGAAGACCAAGGACATGAGGAACTCGACCAACATTTTCCTGATGAACCTCAGTCTGGCAGATCTGATGGTGCTGCTGGTTTGCACACCTACCGTCCTCGTCGAGGTCAACACGAAACCGGAGACGTGGCTACTCGGCAAGGAAATGTGTGAGCACTCTACTATTCTTCTTTAGATATACTTATAAACGAGTTTTAAAAAGGCCTTTCCTTGAGGAACTAAGTCAATTGGAACCCTTTCGAAGTTTCAGTTTTTTATGATAATTCAGCAAACATTAATTCGTTGATTTAATGCGGAGTTTTTAATTTTTCCTGTATTTAGATGAAAAATGAATTTTGAAAGATTTTCAATCCATTCAGACTTTAGAAGATTCATCAACTAATTTACTTCAATTTTTATTGACACTGGCATATGCCATTTATAACATCGGAATCGGAAAATCATTATGGTAATTTTAGCTTTTTTGTATCCATATTTCTATGATTATCTCCCATTAGATATACATAAAAGGTTATTAAGTAAAACTTTAGTCACGATAACTTTAGACGTTATCTAACTATTCATATATCATTTTTAATTACTTCGACGAACCCTGCGGGGGTCCGAAGTCTTACAATCGTGCGAACAACGTAACGACATTAAATCGTACAAAAAAACTTTTTTAGACATTCCACAAGCAGACAGACACATTTCTTTTATGATTTAAATGGACTCTAGGACATGAAATTAAAAAGTCCAAAAATACGTTTCTCGACGTTTAACATGTGCTAGAGTCCATCTAAACCAAAAAGAAATTATAGTCCGGCTGTCTGGATGTATGGATGTTACGAGTACAATGCACGATAGCTCGAGTAAACCACATCTGTTTAAAATTTTCTTTCGCCAATTGATAGTTATGGCCAATGCGTAGAGGGCAGTTAACTTTATGGTACTTACGACCTAATTATTTTACTCGCTTTCTTGTTTGTCTGTCTGTTCGGTACAAATTTTGCAATCGTTTTCAAACTAACTTGCCGATATCCAATCATGCTGAAATTACACACACCTCTGGTTCTGAAGGCAATATAATATGTTATATTCAATATTACGGTAGATTCAATATGGCGGCCATGACAAAATTGCGGATTAACTTTCTCTTTACAATCCCCTCGACATGGGTATCAGATGAAATAGAATACAATAAGCCATGTGACATCATTCTAAATTCAATATGACGGCCACCACAAAATGGCTGATTACTTTCTTCTTTACAACTCCCTCGACATGGGTAGCAAATGAAAGGGTGTGACAAGTAGAAATAGAATACAATAAGCCATGTGAAGTCATGCTAGGTAATTATAATATGGTGGCTCGTTTAAAACTTGGTATATTAAAAAACAGGTTGACATGTTATTATTATTTTTATTTATTTGATTAAATTACGACTGTCAGTGCCCTCTGGGGTCTAATGAGGTCGTGCAGCTCGGGTCTCAATGGCCAACTCTGTCTATCACAGTCAGCCCAACTCACATCTCAACACCTATCCGGCAGCCTCCTCGAAGAGAGACGAAACCGGTGAACCCGCTGTGCACGGCGGCTGACCCAGGGGAAGCCCTCGGGTGACCCTGGATGTCAACGATGGTCGGCATGCTGGCTTTTGCTTGACAACCTTCCTGAAGAATGGCTCTTTGTATCCCGGTAATGAGGCGACATGGCCAGAGCCACACAGTATCCCGGTAAAGCGGTAACTCCGCGGTGAAAACTTCGGATGGATGATTGCTCGATTCTGGTCGGTCTATTGGTCGTTTCTCAACAACTAATTGCCGAAGGAGTTTGGAAGCGCAATGCGACCTAAAGAAGCTGGGGTAGTTAGATACCTTAAGCTATCTACACTTAAAAATGATACATTGGCCACCCGATCTCGGATGGTTAGCCGAGAAAGGGCGCCTCGTATCCGCGCTAATTCCAGTGAGAAATTGCCGCACCGCGCAAGCGACTTCGAACCCGCGACCAGACGGGGGTCGGAGAAATCTGACCGCATCTGGTAGTAAGGGTGTGATGGAAGCCACACTGAGCTTGAACATTCCCAGTGCCTCACTGTAAAGAGTTGGACTCTTACGGGTTGAGATGGAGTAGATTCGTTTTCGTCCTCAAGTCTCTGTGTTTCATTTAGGGTGATATAACGAACATACAGTTGAAACGCTCCGGGGTGGCCGGGTTCGCCAGTAGCAGTTGACAAACTCAACTGTCAGTTTCTTCTATCGGCCAATGAATGAATCACCTGGCTTCGGTACGTTATTATGTCACGAATTAGTATTAGACTCTGCCGCTAGATGGCGTCAAAAAGTCATTTATCATTTTTAGAGTGTAAAACGGAATAAACGGTAGAAATAGCAAAAATAAAAGATTTTGGCCATGATGAGACGTATATAATGCGGTCCTTGTCGCCTGGGGTCAATCCACATGTTTAGACACAAATGACGAGAAGTCATAAGTCACACATACAAGAAAATAATTATATAAGCTGAAGATTGACAAACCCTTAGGTTCTGCCACTGCCAGGTTGAATGATTTGTAATTATACCTTTAATTTTGATTTACCGATGCGATGTTTATGATTGTACACCACCTTAATAACATTCATACGTACTTCCCCGAGTAGAATGTTGTAGGTCAGTTGTAGTTTTCCGAATGCAAACATAGTATATGCCTCCGAGTTGTAGACTATAAACAAGTTGTAGAATACCTAGTTATATTAATCTAGTTATAAAACTCCGACAATTTTCTCTTTGCTTAAACTGCGAGTCTTAAACGCCTGTCTTCATCACATCGTTACATCCGGTCGCCATTTGTACAATTTCCGGTTCCAAAGTCATGGCGCTGTGCTCTGTGATGCGTCTTGTAATACGTAGGGCACACCAAAATGAACGCATTTTTTTTCTTTTTCGGACTAGGTAGTATACCTACCCTTCAATAAAGTTATTTTTACCTTCGCACGAAGTAACTGTTAAAACAGCAATTTCAATCCAAAGTCAGGGCTGTTAAAATGGCCAGATGCTTGGACAGCTTCTTCGAAGTCTCAAAGATGCTGACCACACATCATATCTTTGATTTCCGGAAATGTATGTATATAATCATTGTAACTCAAGTCGGCCGTGGTCGGCTCAACTCGCGGGGCAGCTCCTATCCGGGAGCCTCCTCGAAGAAGGACCAACCTGTTGAACCCGCTGTGCGGTGGATCAGGGGACGGAAACTTGGGCAGAACTGGACAGCTGGCGCACGGGGCAGGCACACCGGCCGTGTTGTCACTGACTGATACCCGGAGGAGTATGAGAACGTATGTTCTTTAAGACGCGGGGGTAGGTGTCGATCTGTCGTCGCCTACCCTTAGAAACGACCCGATGGCCACCCGATCCCCGGTGAGCATTGCTGAGTAAAGAATGCCAACATTCCGCGATATTTTCGAGTTACGGAATGCCGCGTTATCACGATAGGTAGAGGTTGCGCAAGCGACTTCGGGCCGGGATCAAACAGGCTGGATGGAGAAATCTGTCTAAATTTGGTAGCAAGGGGGTGAGGTCGCTCGCTGGTTGGCACTTCCCGGTCCTCGCCATAAGGAGTAGGACTCTTGCGGGCTGAGGTGGAGCTTGATACGTAGATTGTCTTCGTCCATCAAGTCCCTGTGTTTCGCCTCGGGGTGATATAGCGATAAAGTTCGTTGAAACACTCCGAGGTGGATAGGTTAGCCCGTAGCAAGTTACAATCAAAGTTGTAATTCAACTCAGCAGCCCGAATACGAATACTCTAGCGTACGAATACTCTCACGATTGGATCGCTTTTAGCGATTGGAAAGCGATACTCGTTTTATATAGCATTATTCATTTATTATTTTTTGTTGAAATGATACAGGATATCAATAAAATATAAACATACTCTTCAACGATATCATAGCCATTGATGTTTTAAATTATAAACATTACATATATTATCAAGGAACACAAAATATTGTCATAATATGAAGAAAACAAAATAGAATACAAAAAGAGAAGAATTAGAAGAAGAAAGAATACAAAAAAAAATTATAAGTAAGGCCGCTGTGTGCGTGTGTGTATGTGGATGTTGGTTTATTGGTGTTGGATGTTGATTTATTTGTGTTGAACGATTTAGCGTACATGTGCGTATTTGTATGGTGTTTGTGCATGCGAGTGAATTTGGGAATACGTGATACTAACTCAACTCAGTCCTATCTCCAGCTTCTATTACTTTTTTTCTTAACTCCTTAACGAAGGATCGATTACTGTGTTGGCTAAATATACGAACACTCTCGCCAACGCTATCGCATCGTAACGACCGTTCTCTCGTTTTCCGATCGCTATTAAAATCATAAACTGCAGAAACCCGACTGGATCAAAAGAGGTGGGTATGTTCGGCTGACTTCAGCTTTTCCTTCGGGTCAAAAACTGACCAACATATTCGCTGAGTAACGAAACGATAATGTCAAAAAGTGAGATAATCTTTTAAACACTGCTTCGTAAAAAGATTATAATGATATAAAATATTTTTGGAGTTTCCTGGCGACTGCCCGGCTATTAGCAAACCACGTCCGGATGTCAATAAGTATAAATTTTATCTAAAATATGGCAGACATCAATAAAAATTATATTATATGATGGTTATTGTAAAAAAACAATATTCGTACAAAACTTTATTATATAACATAAATTAGCATATCCTATGGTTACAAAACACATATTTGAAAACGTTGTTTTTTGTGACACAAGTTAATCACATGATATTACAACTTCGTGGAGGAAGTGATTATATCGGGTTTTCCCAGTTTTCTTCCTCTAGAAATGTTAAGCGATGATAATTTTCCATTTTTAATTAGAGACTTTAACAAAAAAAACCGACATTACTTTCAAAATATTACAGCATAAGAGTTTGCCATCGTTGACATTTTTTTGCGATAACAACGCGCCGCGAAATGGCATCAACGATATATTGATTTTAAAATATGTCTTTTATTATAGTAAAGAGAAACCAGCTCAATGATACATTGTCGCTGAGGTCAATCTCTTCGAAAATTGTCATAAATTACGGAGCGGAAATTTGCTGATGTCAATTCCATTTTCTCCGTCTATACGTCATCTTCTAACTGTTATTGTTGCCCAACTATTATTACCGTGTTTTTTTACCACGTTTTTATTAACTTACTTCCCGATATCCGATCACGCCGAAATTTTGTACACACCTTAGGTTCTGAAGACAATACAATACAGGATATTAAATATTACGGTAGATCCAATATGGCGACCACCACAAAATGGCAGAAT
The DNA here is from genome assembly GCA_027564375.1 of Micropterix facetella. Classification (NCBI taxonomy): domain Eukaryota; kingdom Metazoa; phylum Arthropoda; class Insecta; order Lepidoptera; family Micropterigidae; genus Micropterix; species Micropterix facetella. Next base: position 7,083 of record JAOPUG010000341.1, on the reverse strand, counting down.
GATTTTATCCTTACAATGCCCTTAACATGGGTATCAGATGAAAGTGTATGACAAGTAGAATACAATAAGCCACGTGGCGTCTTTCTAAATCCAACATGACGGCCACGAAATGGCGGAATAGGTAAGGCTTTTACTCCATTTTAAAAACGTGGCAAGTATATATATTTCTTTAAATATTCATATAATTATGTTATGTAAATTGCGTTAGGTTAATTAAAGCCCAGTGTTCACGTATCAGTAAGATTTGAGATATTAATTTATTCCAAAGTAGTAGATTTACGATCATTTCGGTGTGCCCTAGTGTATTTATCCTAAGAGGTGTCTGAAGAACACGGGACAGTTGCTCTTTAACTTTTACGAGAACATCCTTATATCCTGAAATTGCTCGTTCGCCTATCATCATTGTCAGTCTGCATAATTGGACCTATTTTATTAACTTAGTATTTTACCCCTTTATATGGAAATACCAAAAAACTAAGTACAAGGTGCAGCACTACAGCCTTATACAAAGTGCTTTATATAAAGTGCCAACATAATTAATTTTTGAAAATAATCGGCTGTATTCGTTTTCTGTTTAGCTTGCTGGTTGGGTTTTTGCTTGATTTTAAATTCTTGATTTTGCATAAGCGAGTGCATAAATAAGCAGAGTCATGCGGGGGGGGGGGGGTCAAAGGGGGCCCCTGCCCCAGGCGCCTTAGCCAGGAGGGCGCCAAATCAAAAAAAGTTAAATTATAGTGATTGTAGAATTTGAACTTTCTGTGCCTATTTAGTACAATTTGTAATGTGTAAATATTACGATGCTCATGCCCATGTTATGATTTAATAAATTATTTATATATTTCAAAACAGAATGAGGAATTAGATTATTTTTTTTATTTTAATAACATTTTGTATGGTCAACCAATTTCATTTCTGATCCATCCAAGTTTTTAGTCCCTTTTTTGACCTGATGTGAATATATGGTATACATTGGTACCATATGTACATATAATATGTAGTTTTATATATTATCCATCTACAGACATTTTTACTATTGCATAATTGTGACGAAATCAATTTTCGCAAACAAATTATCGATACTCCAACATTGTAATATTAAGCACAAATACAGATATGCCGAGAGAAGTGAACGAGTTAAAGAACTCGATAAAATATTCGACCACTTCTTTTACGTTAACGATATTATAAGCCATATTATAAGCACATAATGTAAATAACAAGCAATAGCAGCGATGCACATCGGCAACTTTGGGCCGTCCAATGATTGGTAATCTCTGACATCTAAAATGGCTTAATCCCTATTCTAACAAGTTTCTCTCGTCACGACGATTCTAAAAATACCCATATAGGTACGCTATGCTTGCTCCACGTATTGGTCAAATCCTCCTCTAGGCCACGTAAACCAGAATGCACCTGTAGCAGCACGCGCAGGACTCGGATGGAATTTGCTGCCATCTGGTGGTGCTTAGGGTCACCCAGAGAGGCTGCATACCAAATTTAGTGAAGATCGGTCCACGAGGAGGTTTCGGACATACGGATAAACAAATGCACAAACACACAACATGCATCAGACTACATTATGGCCCATCCTAAGTAATACTACGGACGGGCCAAAAAAGAGTTACTTATAATTTTCATGTACTATTGCTGGCAATGCTGGGATGTGTTTCTATTATTCCTTGAAGAATATCCGCCCGTATAATATATTTCGTCCGATGACTTCCATGATGTCTGACAATTGAACGCATGCAACAGAAATGTAGAAAATCAAGTAGGTTAACAATAAATATTTTATGTATTGAAATAAATACGTCAGCATATACACAATCAGTCTTATTTAGAATACTTAAGCTGCCGCTTAGTGGTGTCTCAGATAAGTAGCGCTGATTTCGGTAAGACCCCATCCAAAAATTGGGCCTAATATTTTCTCATTTTCCGCCTCCCTGTAACTGTTTCCTTACCATATCCACGATTTTCATCATGTTTACTTTGATAAACCGATAGTTTAAGCGTAATTCTTTTTCTGTTAGCTCGGTAAAAGGATCGAACAGTTTTTGTATGGTTTAGAAATTCACCGAGGCGTCAACGTCCTCAAATTCCCCGAAAATGCTCCTGATTCATGCATAGCGCAAAGAAACCAGAAAAAGACAAATATAAGCACTCGTTAAACCACCAGGCTCGTGGCGTGCCTAAAATGCCGTTTGCGAACGACAGCCGTTAAGCCATTGCCTAGTTCTAAGCGCAGATTTTAAATAACGATTTTCGATGGACGGTCGCTACGTTGGATCCTAAATTTTAAGCAACCATTCTAAATAACTTCTTTTTTATCGAACTCTTTCGCCGTGCATACAGCCAAATAAGGGAACCAGCTCCAACTCAATATTCGAAACTATCCGTCGATTTACACATGTGAAGTGTCTTTGAAATAGTATTTCGAAATCGCTCATCCCTAATTTCTTTATCCTGTCTCGTTCTATCTTCTCTATTATTTTCTTTAGTTTATTACTGTATGTAAACTTATAATAAGGCCAACAGATTACTTATATGTCACCTGCTACGGGCGAACCCGTCCACCCTGGAGCGTTTCAATGAAATTTATCGCTATATCACTCCGAGGCGAAATGCACAGACTTTGGGACGTATACAAATCTACGTACTAAGCTCCACCACTGCCCGTCAAAATCCCACCCCTTACGGCGATGCACAGGGAATTGCCATCATGCGGGCAGCCTCACTCCCTGACTCCCAGATTTAGTCAGATTCCTCCGACCACTCGTCCGGTTACAGGTTCGAGGTTGCTTGCGCGGTCCTCACCTCAGCAAGTGGCATTCCTGACTGGAATATGGCGGATACGGGGCGGCCATTACTCGGCAATTCTCACCCGAGATCGGGTGGCCCACACTATCATTTTTATGGATAAATCCGCTTTCTTAAAAAGCATACACTTCTAAACTCCTCCAGGTATTCGTCAGTGACAACACGGCTGGTTTGCCCGCCCCGTGCGCCAGCTGTCCAGATCAGCCCGAGTTTCCGTTCCCAGGTCCACCGCACAGCGGGTTCACCGGGTTGGTCCCTCTTCGAGGAGGCTCCTGGATAGGAGTTGAGCCGACCAAAAACACAACGGCCATCATACGAGTAGCCGAGACTACACAGAACCATTATAGTCCAGTCACGAGGGGAAGTCCACCTTGCGTTTTTTCCGGGAAATGATTTTTTTTTATGTTCTCAGGCATGTTT
>JAOPUG010000333.1:30113773-30123776 GCA_027564375.1 Micropterix facetella | reverse complement strand
CATATGTATGGGTATAACAGATAATTGCATAGGTATGATTGGCGTATTGTGCACATATATGGTTATTTTTTGTATATAATTGGCGTACATCTAGTACTCAGATATCTGTGGAGATGTCGGATTCTCTAACTTATGTCTGTTTCGATTTCAGTTTAAGACGTAGCCATTATCTTTACGAGTGATACCTACTCTTTATCCTTTCGCTGATTTCGAATGGCCCCAATTCTCAATTATATTATATACTTTTTATTTTCTCAATTATAAGTTATATGCATTTTATTTCTACCTTTGAATTTAGTAGAATTGATGAATAAGTAGGATGTGAAACATTCCACTCCTAATCCACATTTACATAATAAAAATGATGTTGTGATGAGACGTAAGTTCTTCACAGAGAATAGAAGCTTACCTGGAAGGTGTGCGTTTGCGTTTGAGTAGCCACGCAATGAAGATGAATAGCTCTTTGGTTAAACCATTCGCTCGGAGGGAACTGGGCAGAAAATGTCTTCAGCTCACCTGATAAATAAATAAATTGTATTAGTATTAAACATCAGTACCTACGCAAGATAGCTATCTAAAAATATGTCATGTGAGCGTACCATTATGGCACGAATCGAGGTTGCTACGATCTGAATCCCTTGTATCAGTTTTACTTCGACTTCTTCGGAACAAACGAGACAAGAGGGATGCTTTCTCTGAAATGAAACGAACAATAATCGATGATAGTATATCCGACTGGATTAACCGATTGTAGATAAAGGTAACGATCGCAGGCAGATACTCACTCGGGGAGGAGTCAGTACTGGCCGGGTAGTCGGTGGAGCTACCCGAATCGGAGTAGATCTTGAAAGAGGACTTGGACGCCCTCGACAGACTCCTAGTAGAGGAACATCTGAAACATGTTTGGCTGTATTCACTTTCTATCTTGCTTCTTTGAGTGATTTTCAATTTTTCATTACACGCAAACGAGTGCATATATGTACGACATATAAAGGTAAAATATTAACTTAAGGCATAGTATTATTTCAATAAATGACATATTGTAATAATATAATGATGAAAAAATAGAAAAAATAATAAACCAATAAAAAAATAGAAAAGTCGAGCACTAGTCAACGAAAATTGGTATATAGTATTAGATATACTCGTAAATAAAAAAAGGTTAGGTAATCGGTACTTACAGTTAAAAGCAAGCTTGAGAGAGAGCATACGATAAATGTAGCGTCAAGAGAAGGGGTTAGTATTGTAGATGTGCGATAGGTGGAGTGGAGTGGATGGTATGTGGCTGTGGTACCTGTGCAAGGATCTCTTGCTGGTGAGGAGTCCTCCAAGGGTGCGGATGCTGTGGCGGCGGTCCAGGCTGCGCGGAGAGCACGAAGAGCTCCTCCTCTTCGCAGGACGCCCGTACAAAATTTTGTCATTAGGATTACCTGCAATCGGGAAGCCGAATGACTAAATTTCTTTATTTCATGCTTTAAAAGAATTAAGCGTTTCGATATTTCGAAGAGTTGTAGAGAATTTTGATCATGTTTATGCATTGCTGGCACAAACAAAAGTAATCAAATACAAAATAAAATTAAAATAGGTATTAAATATTTAAGTGATTTATTTACAATGCAATTAATATAAAACATATTAATGTCATAACTAGCATGACTACGATTCTAAAGAATTCAGAAGGTTAAATCTGGGCTCTTCGAAAACACAGCCATTAGGATGTATTAGATTTTTTTTTATTTTATAAAATTATACACTAAAATAATGCCAAAAAAAAGATTATAATAATAATAATAAATTTACAACATTTTCTTTTTTGCAAAGCAGATTAGGCGAAATTTGTGAGGATTTTATCACCCCCTAGATTTTTAGTGTGTTCTGGACTGATAGTATTTAAAACACAGTGATTTGAATTTTAAACTTTTTTTGACAACAGTGTTTGCAATAACGCCGACTAATATGGTTCAAAAACGTTCTTGAAATAAGTGATACCAAAACTTTACCGAACTAAATAATCGATCAATAGTTATGTAAATTCTGATTTGGGATTTGTCGCCTTAGATACCTATTATTAAATAACAGGAAAAATAGCGATATACATCGGTAACTTTGTCCTGTCCCTGTAAAATGGATTAAAATCTATGTATTCCAATATATTTCTCTTGTCCCCACAATTCCAAAATTACCCATATACGCTATACTTGCTTTGGTCAGCTTCTCCACCATGCCAAGTAAACCAGGATGCACCTGCATCAACACCTGCGCCCGCTTGGTGGGTGGTTCTTAGGGTCACCCAGGGAGGCTGCATACCAAAATCTACGGGAAGTATTCGAACATACGGGCGGACGTACAATATGATCAGACTATATGGCCCGTCGGGCCAAACATATATTTTTTGGAATGTAATTTTACGTCAGTTGCTAAAAGCGGTTGTAGATGTATGTAATGCTCATTGTAGGTAGGCACCTACCTCCGCAAATGACGTCAGCCAGGTTGGTCTGCACACACTGATGCGTGACGTCGCCGTCGCGCTCGGTGTGCATCTCGCCGTAGAGGCTGAGAAGCGCCTCGCGGTCCGTAAGGAGGCGCGGTCCGCGAGGATTGTTGGCCGCGTTCGCCGCGTCGGACGCGTTGGCCGCGTTGGCCGCGGCGCGTCGCCGTTCAGGGGTCGCTACGAAGTAGCCGCGCGCCGTGCGGTAGGCGCGGCCGTCGCGCTGCAGCTGCGCGAGAGCGTCGTACAACGCGGCCGCCGCCGGCGCCGCCATCGACGGAAACTGCGACGCCAGACGGCCACGCACGCTCTCCTGCGTCGCTGCCTCGCCCTACGAACAAATCCACTCCCTTGAAGACACTTCTGCTTTCTCGTTTCACCACTCCGCCGAATTGCCAGCCGACAGCGCAATTACTTACAGGAAAATACCTTCGACCGTCAACTTACTTTTTCACGTGTATATTATACGCTTACTCAATTGTTAAGTTAAGATACTAATATCACTTTACTACAAAAGTTAGAAGACGAGATAGCATCCATGTAATCAATATCTCCTGTTTCGATTGGTTCTTACTTTGACGCTGATGTACTCCCGAACGCTGTATATGCTATATTCGCCCTCTCACTCTCACAATACAGTTATATGGAATCCGCGTGACGATTCTATTAGGCATGCTATAATAAATACTCTAGCTCTCTCTCTCTCTCTATCTCTCTCTCTGGCTCTCGCTCTTGCTCTCGCTCTCGCTATCGCTCTCGCTCTCGCTTTTGCGCCCTGGATGTATGCACATCTGAAGATAGGTATTTGTTCTTGTATATTTTTATATAGCAGGTCCTTTTCCACGATTTGGAATGTATATTCTGTAATGTTGATATTGTATCAATAAACGAAAATAAATTTTTAAAAAAATAATGCGGTCGGTAGACCCCCGTTAGGAAAGAAGTTCCATAAGCTTAACGCCAAATGCCGGTTGAGCTCCGGGCCGAGTAGCGATACCGAGCGGCGCGACCGTCTCAAGCGCCCCACAAGCCGCATTACGCTTTTTCGTTAGTGGTCGATTTCTACTAGTCGACTCCCCGCAAGCGGCGGTAAATAAATTTGTTCCAAAACCATTAATAGCTGTTATCGCTGATCATATAAATGATATACTGCGGGCATGCGCTGTCCTTTTCAGCTCTGGCATGTTGAAAAGAAAGAGATACACTGAGCCACACTTCAGCACGAGCGACCTGAAAATCACACCGCCCGCCGGCAGTCTATCATGTGGATGAAGTGAATATAGGTGGTATGTAGGCACAAACCTGCTCGGTGAGGTCCATTATGACGTGACAGAGAGCCTCCGGCAAAGGAGTGAAGTGGCCGCGCGGACTCGTTCGACTCCACCATTCCTCCACTTCACCTGTGTTTGACGTAGGTACATTAGAATATAACAAAAATTCTCTCCTTTTAAATGGGTCGAGTGAATAAGATACAGTGAATACTGAAAAGACTTTAGTCTGGGAATTTACAAGTTATTTAAATTGAAACACTTAGTTGCCTATACCTATAATGTATGTATTCGAAAATACGCAAGTAATAAGCGTTTACTCCTTTCTATTCACCCCACTCATTATAACATATTACGTAATACAGTATTAGTAATATAATAAAAATTCTTAAGGCTTTAATGACTACTGATTCGATATGATAGTCCAATACAGAATTTAGTTGTTGCCGATGAATAATTTATTTTATTTTATTGATTTATTTTATTTTTATATGGATAACTTACAGGTAATAATTATGTAATTAACTATATTGGAACTTGAAGCCATTAACAAGTTACCACTGATAATAACGTAAATTTAAAATATAAATAAACTATTACAGCGAAACCTACTGACAGCTGAAATAATAAGAAAACCACTAAGCCTGGTTACCACAAAATCGTCCCACAGCCTTTTTTTCTTGTGGCAGCGATATTCGGGAAAAAGGTGTCAATATCAATCAAAGTCAGTATTTAGAGTGTTGAAATTTTCGCATACCCTTATAAAATATGAATTACGCCTATATTATAAGTGACTTATTTCTGAGTGCGCGGCTACGAGTGCGGAAAGATATTTTGGACAATAGTGCCATTTACAATTCGTCGCCAGAATTATGAAGGAAATAAGTAGAGGAAAGAGGGTTATTTTTACGACTACAAGTTATGTTGGACCATTTGGTAATATTTAAGTCTAATTTGTTGGTTATGCAGTAGCTATTCAAGCGTAACAAATCTTCCTGCAGAAGGGAGACATCACCAGGATTAGTTATTGCTTTTAAAATCTTCATTTCGTCAGAAAACGAAAGAAAGACTGCATTTTTTAAATGTGGTGTGTGTCGTGTATTACACGTCTGTTACGAGAGAAGGAGATGGTATTGCATTTATCAGCAATTAAAGTTAGTTTATTTGACCCACAATATATTTTTAAGCGGTTTAGGTCCTGTTGAATATCAACACGATCGATGTTGCTATTAATGTTGGAATATACTTTGAAGTCGTCTGCGTATAGTATACAGTCGAAATTATGAAAGCAGCTACCGATATCACTGTGGTACACTCTGTTACACTCGAGGAGGTAAATGCAATCTGTAACTACCAACTACGATGGCTTGACGACGATTATTTAGATGGCATAAAACGTGAACCCTCTATATAGGTCTCGATGTATACGTACTTCTGCATTTATTCTAGGTATGGTTAGTTATAATTTAAACTCACTCGGAAGAGAATTGTTGACCATGTTATATTATCTTGGTCGGCCCGACTCACGGTTCAACGAATCTGGGGGAACACCTCTATCGGCCCTGTATGATTGATGCACTGGTCGGTTTACCTAATGGTTCTTGACTGTTCCGTGTAGCTTGGAGCCTACTATTCGGGAGCCTACTCGAAGAGAGATCAACCAGGTGAACCCCCTGTGCGGTTTATCTGGGTACGGAAACTCGAGCAGAACTGTACAGCTGACGCACAGCTTCCTGCCCGGTGTCTCGCTATTTGGCTTTGGTTTCTAATGGGCAGCGGCGTAGTTGGATAGTGGATATGTAATGTCCGAATTCCTTACGCTCATCTCGGGGCGATATAGTGATAAAGTTCGTTAAAACGCCTCGGGGTGACGGATTCGCCCGAGTAATGGTCTTAAATCCAAAGTTCGTCGGTTTGCCGGCCTTTACTCAATGAATGAATAGCAGGGGGCAGAGGGTCTGATTTCGTATGCTTTCTATAGAGCGGGGATAGATATTTACTTTTAATGTCTATTCTTAGAAACGATCTGTTGTCCACCCTTTCTCGGGTGACATTCGTGGAGTAAAGGATGCATCGGATCTGCGACAAATTTGGTAGGTACGAATTGAAGACCTCGAACCTGTGACCAGACCGGTGGTCGGAGAAATTTCACCAAATCTGGAAGGGCGACGGTCCCGCTGCGCTTGAAAATTTCCAGTATCTCGCGGTAAGGAGTTGGACTCTCACGGGCCGTGACGGAACTGGAGAAGTGGATTATTTCGTCCATAAAGTCTCTGCGTTCATCTCGGGTGGATATAACGATAAAGTTCGTTGAAACATGCCGGGTTGGCGGGTTCACTCATAGCGTTGACACTCTCCAAACCCTAGCTTGCTATGTAGATAAGGTAGGTCTCTTTATTCTCAATAATTAGATTCGGAGATGTTGTCACTCACCAATATTAGTAGGCGAGTATATATTGGCGCGTGTATTTCGGCACTTGGTTTCGGCCGCACCATATCTTGAAATTTTTTAAGCTGTCTGCGGAATTTTAAATTAAAAACGATAAATTGTCTATTTACCGTGGATAAATATTGGTGTTCATTCTATCTATTGCTATGTTGTATGCATTTCTTATTATTATTGTTATTATTAGTTATTGTTATTTTCGATAATAATATAATATAAAGAATAATATAATAGCTTCACCGAAAGTAAAAAACCGTCGCCAATATCAGCAAAAAATGACTGAAATATTATGGATAAATGTCGAACACCCTCCGTACAGTCCAGTTTAGATATTTAATTGTGGACAAGTGATATTTTACGATTTGCTGTTCAGGCGCCCGCATGCACTTGCGATTTTATGTATAGATACCGTGTGTCCGTCGAATATTTTGGCGATACAGCTGCCCCATCGCAGGCAATTGAAACATAAAGAGAGTTTTCGAAATGACATAACTAGGTGTCACACAGAAAAAAGAGTGATATAATCACTTCAAAGATGACCGAATATTACGCCGTTCTTAGATTTATTTTCGGGAATGGCGAAAGCTAAAAATAAACCTTTCGTCAGTGAAAATTTTGGAGATTTACAAACAACAAATTTATTGATGATTTTTTTTTTAAATGGTTTGAATTTTAGTGTAAATTATAGGCAATAGCAAAATTATTTTGGACCCGAATTTCCTTTAGATTGTTTTTCTACACTTATTTTAATCATTTCCAAGAAGAACTTTTGTAGAAAAAAATAGGAAATTTGCTCTCCATCTAGCCCAGCTCTCCTATTTAGCCCATTCATAATCGACTCATGGTGAAGTTCGGTAGCTGTGTGTGCTTTTCCTTCGCTTTAATTTAGTAATTACATTGCAAGAAATTCTGATTTCAACAAGCATAATATTTTTCTATGACTCCTGCCCAAGACTTAAAAAACGCTTGAAACTGACATTCATTTTATGAACATATGAAAATGTTAGCAAAAATGAAATAGGTCGCTCTTGGATAGTTGCCATTGGAATTGGAACCGTACTAAGAGGAAGAATTTTGTGGTGCGGTGGTGCGGCGGTGCGGTGGTGCGGCGGCGCGGCGGTAACGAGTCGTGAGAACGTTTTGCCTAAAGCTAAATAATATAAAACCGTTAGAGAAAATGAATGCGCGCAAAATGACGGCACCGGCTCGCTCGCGTTTGACGCCGCGATCCGCACCAAATCTTTGTCTCCTTCCTTCCTCAGCCGCAGCCTCGCAGCTCACTCGATTCCTCACTCCTCTCGCACTCCTCTGACCGCCGCCTGTCGATCGGACAGACGGACTACAGACCGCAACTGTAGCGGCAACGGGGCGCGCCCACCGCCAAATAACCTTTCCATCATAAACGCCCTCATTCGATTCCGATTTCGTAACTAAATGTCAAAATAACATTTCGTCATATTACTTTTAGGTATTACACCTGCCCAACCAAAGCACCTTTCTAAAAAAGGTAGAGAGATATTCCGCCGGGGTGCTATACTTAATGCCATGGGATGTGACTTGAGACTCATAAGTAACATACATCTCGATACTTGTTATTTTTTTAACTGAAATGTGAAGAAGCACGGAGAAAGGGAACTCTTGAAATCGAAATGGGTGGTCCAACTATGTCTGAAAACCAACATCTTTAGCCGTATAGTCCTTCAGTTAAGAAGTTCAATGATTACAATAGAAAAAGCCGCATTAGACTAAAATTTTGCGACGTTTAAATATGTGGCGACCCTCACCCATGACAACGCAAAATTCTCAGAAAGCAACAAAAGTGTAATTTCGTTCGCGCGTCTGGAATGACATCAATTTCAGATTAATTTAATAAATAATCGGATAGTGAAAGACAAAAAATATAATTCTAAGTAAATGAACAATAGAAATGTCGCTTACGACCCTCGAGAATTTCCTTTATAAATAGGCCCGCGAGCCAAGTAAAATCACTTCTTAACACTTCCTTACACTTCCTCTACACTCAATTCAGTGTAGCTATTAATCATAAATATTTGCACGTGTTTCTCTCTCTTTGTTGCCATCACCGAGGGTCCTGGCAGGATCACCAGGAGCCTTAACACAATGCTCTACATATGGTGACAATGTTTCTGTCGTCACACCGAGGATACTGAAGGAACAATAGTTGAGCCTTGATAAACTATGGTCTACAAATAAAACCAAACAGAATTCAAAGACATTCTAAATCCAGCAGCCAAGCTGCAACTTCATTCGGATATTCTAGGAGCAGCCATTCTAGCCACTTTAATGTTGTTACTTAGTCCCAATGAAGATAGGAGTAGCTTAGGTTGATACGTCAGCTACAAATAGAGGTTATTGGCTTGGCACGATATGAAACGGCGCGAGTAGCTTCACATAATGCCCTGCGAAATGATCGCGGGAGACAGTCACGATTTTTGCCATCCGCGCCATCGGCGATTATAGCCTTTGAGAGCCTCTGATGAGTTCGTGAATTTAGCTCTTAAATACAGAATTACACTTTTTCGTTTTCGTCCAAACTAACTGGTTCAGCCATGTTATCAATACTATAAAATTTGCATGTTTTAATAATATAGATGTTGGTGCTCTGTTAAGAGTGGTCGCAGAGAAGAGAAAAGTAGGGGATTTTTTCCTTCGACGATTCCATTTTCTTGGCCTCATGTTTTAGGCTGGGGGGGGGGGGGATGATTTATCGGATCCGACTAAAGTATACCTTGACGGTATCTGGAAAAAGTGATCAAATGCGTGACTGCTATTGATGTATGAATGACTTTTTTCCTCCTATCACTTGGGATCCAAATATTAAAGAAAAATTCGTTAATAGAAATGAGCAGAGAACAAAGTGTACTTCTTTATCTGTCACTGTCATTTCTTAATAAGGCGTTAATTTCTTAGTAAGGCGAATTCGCTAGATCCTGGATCCCATATTACCAGCACTTAGCCACATTATAAACGTTGAGAAAAAACATTCATAATACTACTCCTAAAGATTCCTCTCCGCAGTCAGAAAAAGTATTTAAATTAATATATTTCCTGACTTTATTTAAGGCACTGGAATGGGCTGTATATGCAGTTGGACGATCTTCTTACTGCATATACAGCAGCCTTGATACATCCCGATCAGGGTTTCAGCCAGGTTACAGCACTACAACCGCTCTCAACCGTGAAAATCACTGATGATATTAGTAGCGCTATGAATGATGGCAAATTCACTATTCTTCCCTTACACGTCTTTAGTGGTGGCATTTAACTAAGTAGATTTTGACTTATTTCTCGATCGACTCCGTTGTCTTAATCTGCCAGAACTTACGTGGACGCAAGCAATGTGTAAGGTGATCGATAAAACGTCGGATACTGTTGATCTCATTGCTTCCCAAGGACGAGTATTGTCGCATATACCAAAGTCTGTGCCTATACTTTTTTCTCTATTCATCAACTCAATAGCTAAGGGGCTGAGTACTAATGATTATATCTATGCTGATGATCTGCAGCTGTACACTCATGCGATGCCCAAGAGGTTAGTACAGCTAAGAAATAACGTCTAGATCATATTTAATCCTGATCTAACGAAAATAGTATTATAATTAACCCGCCTAAATCCTAATCTATTGTAAATGGCAGTCAGAGATTCTTGTCGTCTTTTAATGTAGCATCTCTCCCACCAATCCATATCTCGCATAATTTACTGTAGTATATAAATATGTCTGCTTTTGTTTTATTTGAAATTTGTTAAATCGTATAATTGTGATATTTAGTATGTAAGTT
>JAOPUG010000333.1:29883096-29893513 GCA_027564375.1 Micropterix facetella | reverse complement strand
ACGTACAATGGCCCAATCAAGAGGCCAAGTGCGGAAGACAGCCCAGTAAAACTAACTAACTAACTAACTAACTATAGTCGATTGTCACACCGATCCAGAAAAAAATTAAATGTATTCTTGATTTTCCTACTCCAAATTCTCCAAAAATGGTTAAGAGTTTTCTTGGCATGGCTGGCTCGTGTTGTCGGTTCATCGAGAACTTTTTTTGTATTGCTGCTCTTATCTAGGTTAATGAGTACCCTCAAACTGCTCTACCTTTTGCGTGGACACCGGAGGCGGAAGAGGCCTTTCAGAAATTGAAATCGGCCTTAGTTTCAAGTCCTATTTCGGCATCCCCGGACTGTTCCAAACCTTTTGCTGTCCGTTGTGATGCATCGTTGTACGGTTTAGGAGGTGTGTTAACACAGACGGTGGATGGTATAGATCAGTGGTGCCCATACTTTTTGCCATGAAGATCTACCTATTAAAAATCTATGACTAGGAGATCGACACTTATACTATATTTTTATAAGTGAAAATATTACTATATGTAATATTTTTAATTTTACAAATGAAACTATTTGTCGCATGTATATAAAATAAAATTATAATGCTTATTTTAATTTTATAATCCTACAATATTATCAATATCAAAAATAAACATATCAACGGGATGTCGAAGCATGGCATTGCTAGTCTTCTGTAAAATTTTCGTATTTCGGAATATTTTCGCTTAAAGCTAGACGCACAAGCTGGCTGATAGATGCTCATTGGTAAGATGTGTCCGATATTTAGATTTCATTATTTTCATCTGCGAAAATGCAGACTCACATAGGTAAGTTGATGCGAAGAACGCCGTTATTGTAGTGTAATTTGCCTGATCAATGGGTATTTATTTTCAGTTATGAAAGACCAGCATGAAGTAGTGTGGTCAGCTGTAGCTTTCAAGTCGAAAGTAGTAATGTAATCTGAAGTAATCTTCAATACTTCATTTTCCATCGCAGTTGACTCTATACTGAATGAGTTACTTGTAATCGAAGAGATTTTCTGAATGTACAAGAAATGAAATGGATACGACATAAAATACAGAATCTTCTCAATTTTTTTTATATCTTCGAAGCGCCTTTCAAATTCATGAAGAATTTTTCTCACTTCTTCTTTCGTATGTCACGAAACTGCTCGTTTTGTTGCAATAGTAAAGAAGGAAAGTTTATGCAGTCTGCTTTTTAGTTGGTTCATTAGCAGCTGCAGCTTGCACTTGAATGCATTGATGGAGCTCATCATGTCGATTACATTTTTTTTTTTCTTGCAGCTCCAGATTTATATCGTTTGGTTGCTTCGTGATATCGTCTAAGAAGTCTAAATCACTCAGCCATTTTTTATTTTTCAGCATTTCAGCATCATCTTCTTTTGTTTCTAGAGAAATAATGATTTCTGATAGTAGCTCTTGAAATCTTTCCAAAAATCTGCCACGACTTAACCACCTCACATCTGTGTGACGTAGTAAGTCGGCGTGCTCCATTCGTTGTTCTTCAGTTGTGATTTGAAAAATCGCCGCTGGAATCTTCTCGCTCGAATGGAATTCACTATCTTGAACGCGATATTCATCACATCCTTCATATTTAAAAAAAATCCACAAAGTGCTTGCTGATGTATCACATAGTTAAAATAGAAGAAGCTTGGAAAGTCTTCATTAGCTCGACATAGTGCAATGAATCCGTTATAATTGCCTATCATGGCAGGTGCTCCATCTGTGGTTATGCACACAAGTTTATACAATGGCAGATTACCAACCTATGTGAATTGAAGAAAGGAACCATAGATATCTTTTCCCATGGTAGATTCTTTTAATGGAATCATTGTAAGAAAGTCTTTTTTAATGGTCGTATTTGGAAACACTATGCGTATAAAAACACACAGTTGGGCCATGTCTGTTGCATTTGTCGATTCATCAAATTGTAGAGAGTACTTGCACTCTCTGAGATC
Organism: Micropterix facetella; assembly: GCA_027564375.1. Taxonomy (NCBI): domain Eukaryota; kingdom Metazoa; phylum Arthropoda; class Insecta; order Lepidoptera; family Micropterigidae; genus Micropterix; species Micropterix facetella. The sequence goes on along the minus strand of JAOPUG010000333.1, from coordinate 29,891,548 downwards.
CCTCATGGTTTGATTTTCCAAGTCCTTGCTGATGTATTCAACACGCCTGATCACGATTTGTTGGGATAGTTGTGTCATCAGTCCATCTTCGAAATGCTTCTTTTTTTTAGCTAGCAAGTGGCATATTTTGTATAATGCATTAATACCAGCTTCCGACTTCTCCAATGGCTTAGTAAACATGGCTCACACCTGCTAAACAACGCTTCGTGTCTTTCAATTTAAGTTTTCGTAAATTTACTATACATGGAAATGAGTCATATTTTTTGTGCATAGTTTTGTGATGTCTCCAAGTTTCCGCATTTAGGTATGGCGACTGAAACTCGGCATACCAAACAAACACATTTTTCTTTTACCATAGTGAAGAAATTTTTTTCTACCCACTTTTCATTGAAATGATATGTTTTAGGTTTTTGTGGCGCACTCATTATAGCAATATTTACTTTTACAGTCAAAAATAATCGGCACACACAAGAAACTCTTTTCGCCCGCACTCCGAAGAAAGTAACTGCTGACTGACTGAACGAACAAATGAAACCATTGACTCCCAGCGTCAGGTAGTCCGCACCCTGCTCCTGATTGGCTAATTCTACATTCCACGCATTCCACCACTACTTTTCCCATTTCTTCTCTGTCTGTTGTTAACGATCCGTGGTACGACGATTTATTTAAAGCGGTGTCTGGTAATCCTGCCATTTATCCATATTACCAAATAAAGGATCATGAATTGTATAGGTACTCTAAAAGCAAGTATCAACTCACCAGTTGTTATGATTAGAAGTTAGTCGTCTTGTTGCAGGATAAAGTAAAACTTATGCAAGATAATCATAAATCTGAATTCGTTATGCATTTTGGAATCTTCAAGACACATAGTTGTCTTTGTCTTTGTTACTTTTGGCCATATTTGCATGGAGAGGTTGTTAAGTTCGTTTCGAAATGTGAAACTTGTCAGCAATACAAACATTCGAATATTTCTCCTTTTGGTCTCCTTTCTCATACTATGATGAGGAATGGGATTATCCATATTCTTGTTTTTACATGTTGTTTTAGCAAATATTGTTTGCTTTTCCAAATTTCAAAGGTTTATTTAAACCCGAAGTATTGCCCTCAGGTAAATCCCACTGAAAGACAAAATCGGAGTGTGGTCACAGCGTTGGCGTTATATGTTAGAAAGGATCATCGCATGAGGGAATTCTTTCTGAAATTCAGTTGGCGATAAACTCACGGCGCAGTTTCGAAATCTACCGGCTTCGGTCCGTTCTTCGTCGTCCATAGCCGAGAACCGTTCATGAAAGGTTCTTTTTATACCAAGTCCCCGGAAACCCAAGCAGTAATTATTTTTGGCAGTAGGTTGTCATACACTCAGAATTTGAGCGAATTACTCAACATTTTCATACCGTGAGGCAAAAATTAGTTTGGTCACATGCACATAATAAAGTTTATTATGACTGTAAACACCCTCCTTCTGATTTTGAAGTGGGCGATATAGTATATAGAAAGACTTACCATTTGAGCAACGCTAGAAAATATTTCATCTCAAAGTTTGCACCGAGATATGAAAAATGCAAAATAATTAAAAAACATTCTGCATTCGTCTCTTGAGTTGGAAAATGCTGCAGGAAAAAATATTGGTTCTTGGCATATAAAAGATTTAAAATTGAATCCGCACATAGTAACGATAGTAGAAGGTTTTTCCCATTAACATTGTTAACGGGATACGGTGTTAGCTGATCGGAGATTGAAAGTGTGCGAGATTGTAGAAGCCATAGGCATATCACATGACTCAGTGGTTTCGATTTTGATTGATCACCTTGGTATGAGAAAGCTTTCGGCAAGATGTGTGCAGCGTTTGCTCACATATCCCCTTCCATCCACTAACTCCCCACACTGCTACTTGTTTTTGTTTATTATTGCAGTAAAATCAACCCTATCACCGTCTATCAGCCTGCAGAGACTAGCAACAGACACCTCGACCAGTTTGAGTCCTAAAGGAGGGTCTTCTTCTGGAGTAGGTGTCGTGCGTACTATCTTCCCCGCCGGCAAATCCAGAAGTCTGAAAAAGAAGAATTCTATTTTAGCCAGTGAGTAAAAGGTTGTCGACTATAAATCTTGATGGTTTTGATGGTTGACATGCATGCATATTTTCAGAACGCAGAAAGGTAACCGTGAAAGATGTGGGCCCCGGGGAAATACAGGGAGTTTTATACCAACGCTGTCGTACTAAATCAGATTCCACCGTTACGTGGTTCCAAAAATGGTATGTCCTGACCGGTAACACATTTTATGGATACAAAAATAAAGAGGTGAGTTTTGTATTTTGGATCATTTAATTCCTATTCTTTTTCTGTTACACTCTACTTCTAGATAAAAGACTACCTTATTGATTTCTCTTCTGCTATTCCCTATCACCGCATTTCTGCCGTTGTTCTCAGTTGTTCTATTGCCATAGAAATATAGTAGTTTTTTAGTCTGAAGAGGGCTCAGAGAAGAGGGTAGTTTTTTTAATATAACACGGTAGATGCATTTGTTTGGCTTTTTTAGCGACCGTCACGGTATGCTCATGCGCACCGTTAAGGTTAATACAAAATATACCTAGTTGTTTTCTGAACTTAGTTTAATAAAACAATATGTGATAACATCAGTCACACATCATAGTTCTCCTCATCTCGCCTCGCAACAATTCAACCAAAATCACTGGAGGTTTGTTATGGTCGAACATTTTTTATATAAACCTCGCGAATGCAAACAAACAATCCACTAATTCTAAATCTCGCAGAATCATATTTTGGAAAGTTGTCGTTTCCAGTGTTTTGCATTAAATTCCGTTTCGTATTTCCAAAATTTATATCGCATTCGCATACTTTCATGTTTCTTTCGCGATAAAAATCAGTAGTGTTGTGACTCAATAATCATAGTAGAGTCGCGACTCGCTCTTAAAGTGATTCAATAGTGAATAGAACTCGTTTGTTTATGAACAAACTTTTGAAAGTTCACTGTTAATTGCCCGTAATTGCCATGTTAGTTGCAATATTGCATATTTTTATTGTGTTTTGGATAGTTTTGATTTGAAATGGCTGTAGTAGTAGCAAAATTTATAGAAATGTGTGTCTGACATGAGTGATGAATTTTTTAACAATTGCCCATAATTGTGCACAAAATAAAATTAGCAACAAATGCATTTAAAAGCGCTTATCGAGGTATTCCGCTATTCCAGGTACATCTGTAGCTTGGATGGCCTGTCCCTTGCCGCTTTATTTTGGCTATACAATATTTGATATGTATTACCTTAGTGTGTTGTTTATTTACATTGTTTCGCACCCTATCCCTTAATTCCGAATGTCCCAGTCTGCATTGGACCAAAGGACGCTCGGCCTAATGGATGCCATGGTGTAAATTCCTTATGCCGTATTCCACACGAGGATGAGCGATTTCATGCACCAGAATATTTTGAGTGTCAGTGCAAGAAGGCTTCATGCGTGATGTTTAAGACTGCCTCAAACACAACTATCTCTTGGCTGCCGCTATCAAGGTTGCAAAACAGCACAAACGCCAAATTAATGTATGCTGTCTCGACCTAGAGAATGCCTTTGGGTCTATCCGATATAGTATCCTTCACTTCGCACTCCACTGGTATAACTTCACACTTGTGGTGCAAGACAACACATTCTCCTATTGCAACTCTCTGACATTCCAGGTCAAAACACAAGTATGACTACCTGATCTATCCCATGATCAGTTTTGTTTTTTTCGGAGCTATTGCCTCTTTCTGACTATCTTTAACAACGCCTTTAATATCTTCTCGACCCAGTTCGACAAGAAGAGGGGTTACCGTTTTAGAGAGTGAAATTATTTTGTGACTGGTCAGCATGTATGAAATCGAAGACTATCACGGTTGTTTGACATTATGAACAAATCATAAACGGAATTATTGTGTGAATTTTGTAGCACCAGACATCTCCGGCAATGTTGCAACTGCTGTTGTTGAGGGTCGGCTGAAGTGCTGTCAGTAGTCATCCGTTGTTGTTCTGTGGATAGGCGGTAAATTGTTGTTGTTACTACGCAGATTATAACGGGGAGGACGGTGGGGTCGTGGCTTGCAAATTTTGAAAATTCGTCCACAACCCTCACTGTATTTTGTTTCGAGCCTTGCGCTCGGCGATGGACGTTAGGAACATTTTAAGAAGAGGGAGGGTATTGAAGTTCGCGGTAATTATTTCAATTGCTTCCTTAATCATGTGGGGAAAGTAAAATTGGTCTTTGGATAGCACAATGAGATTTTAAAACTGCACCCAGTGATTAGTTCCGCTATCCAATATGTGTTTGGAGATTGCTGAATTTTCTCAATTTTGAATGTTTCTCTTAAACGTCTTTAACTACCTTGATGTGTTCCTTCAGTTGAGTGGCTATAGGTCATTTTATTTGTCTAATGTTGCATTGTACCCACAGCTGCATTGTATTTTATACACACCCGGAGGTTGCATTCGTATTACTTCCTTTACAGGCTTGAAATCGAGCTATATTTTGAGTCGGCTTGAAGTCAGTTTTTATATAGAATTTGTTTAGCATCTCACTTATTCGATCTGTCATTCCCGGTAAAAATGCTCGAGATCTGATCGTTTTCTGAGTTTCGTCTGTATTCAATCGTGTGCATGTCTCGTGATATTTTCCGTAACCATGTTTGCTAAGTACATCATTGACATGTTCCATCTCCTGCAGAAAATGCTCAGCATGGCATAGATCGCATAGTACTTGACTCACGAACGAAGTTTGTGCTGAACGTAGATGGTAGGGCTGATGGTAAATGGTATAGCTGGCATGCAAATATCTCTCCGTATTTGGCTTCTGAACCTCTTCAGGAGAGTACGTCCAAGAGTATCGTCCATTCTCCTCGTCACCTTGACATCCAACAAGCCAGGGAGCCGTCTTTTCCTACTTCACAGGTAATGTTTTTGCCTTGGCTTTGCCCTCATAGACACAAGATTTATCTCGTATGATCCTAAATTGGTCTATGGGGCTCTTCTATTTTTTTTCATTGATTGCAATCCTGATCCCTCGATGGGAAAATCACTTTTAAAGACAAAGACCTCTCTGTCGATCACATATTAGAAGATTTTAATAGTTGTCTGGCAAAAATAGATGCCTTGCCAATTTCTCGCCCCCAAAAGGCTTGGATATATGACACTATGTAACAACTGCCCCATCTAGATATGCTGGTGACAGCTATTTTGAAATCCTGGCTTTCCCTATCCAAACCAGTTGACCTCTCCACTCTCTTCAAACCCTAACATAATTTTGGGCTACCTATAAAACTGCCCTCTGCTCTTTGTCAACTCTACAGTAATCAAAACCTCAATTCTGTCCAATTCTAAGGATCAGGCAGAACCGAAACACACAATAAGTGGCATTATTGAACCAAATTATTTACAAGCCCGCGTAGATATCCATTAAATTTTTCTCCAAAGTGGAACTGGACGGGTATGGCAATACCACCATGAGCAATGTAGACCTGAAGAAGTCACTCTTGCATGGAGATTATGACAACAATAAGTATGGTTTATGCCGTTGGCCTTCAGTGTCAGAATTACTGGAACAGTTGGTGAGTTTTGCATTCCCCCTAGAATGCACTGGAAGGTGAATGTTGTATAACTGGACTACAGATATGCTGTAATTTTATTTAAATGCCTTTCAGCATACACTACCAGACCCCAGCAACATTGCTTACTGGAGCTATTCAGATGATAGTTTATATCTCTTTTGCAGTAATACCCCTTGCACAGCTAGACATTCTTATCTGGCCACAAGTTGGCCTTAGATCAGGGTCGGTACGCTGTCATGGCAAAGTCCTTCTTGCTGTTATTCGCAAGGTAATTTGCCTCTCAGTGGCTAGTGCCAACCAGGGTTTGACAATACCCTCCAAACCCCCAATACAAAGCTTCCGATTGGATTCTGGAGGTCGATTCGGCTTCTAAACAGTATAATTTTCATGAAAGTCCGATGCACAGCTCTCCATCCAAATATAACTCTTATATAAGAGTAGAAACTAAATAAACAACACAATTTCGCAAATGCTCACAGAACAGCTTCACTGTTCACTTTCACGCAATGGAAATTGGTGGTCGTGGCCTGCCAGCCAAATCCCAGTTTAAAATCTATAGATCTTGGTACCTCTAGGAAAATAATCAAAACCTGGCTTCGAAGGGGGTGAATGGTTGGGCAAGGTGTTCGCTCGCATGCAGCAAGACAGCTGTCCTACACCTACCATAGCCGATTGTTAGTCTGGGGTCCACCATTCTTCCCACAGAAGTGTAATAATAATATTATGATGGGCTTGATTCAGAACGGTGAATTCCATGGCAGCTTAGTTGGTTTTATTATTATATATAATGTAAAACTGGACACATATAGACACGCTCTTAAGAAAGCTTGAAGCATTTGAAATGTTGGTCTATCGGAGGATGTTACATATAAGCTGGGTATCAGAGTCAGTAATGAAGATGTCTTAAAGCGTTTGAGCAACAATATAGAATTATCGAATATAATAAAAATCTTCAAACTTGAATACTTAACTCATAAGATACAACATTATGCATATAATCATTCAAGGCAATACAACTGGAAGGAGAGGTCCAGGATGAGGAAAAACACCTTGGCTCTGTATTCTGCGGGAATGGTTTCAGAAATCTACTACATCCTCGTTTCGAATACGGCCAATAAAGAATACGGCCAAGACGTTCTGTAGCGACATGGCGCCAGAAGAAGAAGAAGAGGATATACATAACTAAGCATTTGTAGATAGTTTGGGAGATATTATACCTCTTGCCTGACACCATCCTATTAGATGTATTTAGTCGAGCAGTGAGTAACTGAATTCATAAACGCCCATTGTTGACAGTCAATAAAGGCAAGGTAAGGCGGTTTCTTGTATTCCTCACATTTTCCTACGACTTGTCTAATCGTAAATATGTGGGCCATAGTACTATAACATTTTATCAAATTCTTGGTGATGATTGAGTTTGGCATTGATTATCATTGTGGTGTGACACCGGTACTTGGCTCTTCATGCAGAGCCTTTGTGACACCATTTACTTTCTTGCCTACAGATGCTATTTTAGGATCCACGACGGTCAAGTCCCGCATATTTTAGCCATATCGAGTAGTTTCCTGTGGTCTTCTATCTTCCTGCGAATAGTGCTGGGCTTGCACTGATCACATGCTCCGCTGTCTGCTTCTCCATTCCGTAACCCTGACCAGTTGCCTTATCCCTGATACCTAAAAAGGGTAGTTGTCTGTTGAGCCTGCAGTTGAAATATCTAGCGAATTTGTCCTAGAAAGTCAAAGTAATACCTCATCATTGGGAGGTTGGGTCTGGCAATGGCCCTCTTTGCCTGCCTCTTTCTTGCCGTTCTCCATCTGTCCTATGCCATGCTCTCGTCTTTCGCTCCCTTCTGCCAGTGGCCGTATGAAAGTCTTTAAATCTCTTCTTTTATTTTATTTTGTCGTATAGGCGAGTAAAGCAGACTGTCTGATATTTTTGAGCGGATTCACTGTCGCCCCCGCACCTGAAGTGAAATCCAGGCAGTTCGCATTCAAGGTTTATCACACGGGAACGTTTTTCTATTTCGCTGGGACCGACCTGCAATCGACGAGCATGTGGATGGAGCACATATTGCATGCGACGCTGCTCAACAACGACTCCTGGGAGAGAGCCAGTAAGAAGGATAAGAAGACGGACGAGTCCAAGCACTTCTCGGAGACTGATTACTCGGATGATGAAACCCCCCACAAGAAGCCAAATGGCAAGGCCGATCTGGCCAAAGACAAATCTACTAAATTTGGCTCACTTAAAAAGTTGACTGATAAAATCAACAAGACTGATACGCAAGACAACGTGAACCGTTCCTCTACTAGCTTGGATAGGAAATATCTAAGGTAATTTAATTTTGTAGTTCTAGTTAGACATATGTTTATATAGTGGAGTCCCATCTAGAGTGGTTGGGTTCGCCGTGTCTTTTTCTATAGTATTTTTTAAAGTTTCATACCAAAGGATGAGTACGGCTGTTATTTTCTATGGCTAACTCAGCTGGTGTTCTAAATTACGGCGGTTCCTCTTGGCTTCATTTAATGTTAGATCCAGGATTAGGATGAGGATAAAATGGAAAGGACACCTGTCATAATATTTATGCTAAATTTGCAAATCAAATTCAAACGAGCATGTTATTTCAATCTTGGTTTGAATCCATCACTATATGGGCCATACTGAAAATTTCAGGAACTGGCCACTTGCTTTAAAGGTATTAAAAAAGTATTTCTTATTTTTGAAAATGAACTTTTTGGCTGTAGAATACATTTATTTTTTTTTACGTGTCATTTGGTTTTTTTTTTGTGGCGTTATCTTGAAATTACTTGTTTACCTAACGATGGATTTAAATCAAGAAAATTTTCAGTGTATGATTTT
>JAOPUG010000333.1:29703270-29722669 GCA_027564375.1 Micropterix facetella | reverse complement strand
AAATTGGAACATGAGTTTTATTTATTAGCCCTCATGTTAAACACTTTGTTTGAAACTTGCAAGGTGCCCTAATTCAAAAAGAAAAAAAATACATGGGATATTTACATAAATTTACCAATGAAATTTTAATTGGTAATTTGATAGTACGTGGATATATCATCATGTAAAATCTTCAATACTTTATTGGGTTTATGACATAAACTATTGATTTATTGATAGATTTTGCACAAGTGAAGGAACAAGATACTTGGTTCGCCGGCCTGGTTCGATTGCACGTTTTAATAAAGCTGCCGTCCGTTGTGCTCTATGGAGTGTAGAATTTCGAGCATGCGGTTCAGCAAACGCCAGTGACACGTCCCATTGGAGTCTGAGCAGTGCAGAATCTCTAGAGAAATTTCTCCTGAGAACGCCCATGCCGTTGTGTCGAGGCGGTTGCTGCGAATTCTGCGATTTATTACAGCTGTCATCTTAGTAGCAATTGAATGGTACACAAATTTTAAATAAAAGTGGCGTGTGTATATTTACAATATTATATTTTGTGTGCGTTTTCCGTGCATTTTTCACTGAAATAGTTTTAACAAAAATAACGGACCTGGACACACTGAATTCGTAGAGAATGACCTGACAGCAGCTAGCGTTGCGTTTGGAGCCGGATTTACAAGCGGTTCATTTGAAGAATTTGTAGCATTTCCTAAACACGATTTGACATTCCCCAAAAGGAACGCACCATACATTTGCGATTATTAAAGAAGTTGCAACAGCATTTGTGGACATTTCTAATGCATCGCGGCATATTCCAGGTTAGAAATGTTGCAGACCGTAGAATTTCGGTGCTCCCGATCACTAAGTCTAATAAAACGTAGTAAAGTAAAGTTAGGATGTGACGCACACATCCTAACTTTTTTACATTTATTACTTTTCGCCCCATTTTTCGCGCCATTTACCCCGGCCGTTTGCTCACCTTCGCCATCCTTAATTAGATCATCACATCCAATGGGCGCAGGACATAAAAAGATATTCGTCGCCATGCCGCGGCGTTCCGCTGCTAGCGGGGGAGTTACCCTAGACTCACGAATATAAACGCAATAAAAGAAAAATGAAACTGAAAATGAGAGAGCTGAAAAGCAGCGTTAAAAGTGGATGACGGCGCGCGCATCTGCCATCCGACACATCCACCGAAACCCTTATTCAAATTATACGGCAGCCTGGGAATTACAGATTAGACGAGGGCAGAATCTGCAGAGAAATTTAGTTTTGGCATTGATTATATAGGGTATTAGAATGTTCAATCCCGTGGTATGTTTTGGCAACCCTTTTATAACGTCGATATGTAGGTAGCGTTGATACTCGTATCATTGTTCGTCGAGATTAATAGGAATTTATTTGGCCATATATAATAACATTGATAATAAGCGGTTTTTTTTAATAACGGACCGATTTATAAAATTTATTTAACCAATAATAACATTTATTATTATTGCCATCTTTCTCATTTTTTAATAAGCTGATTACATCATCATCAATGAGTATATCAATGCGACAACAGCTATGTGGCGCTATTTCCACTAAAAAAACATTGATTATATAGCGTATTTAATCAATTGTAACATCTCTAAGTACACATTATTGAATACTTTTAGTGTGATTTCTGTAAAATATAATTAACTTTCAAATTTATATTTTTATTGTGGGGCCTTTTCAAAGTTTATTGAGCCTTGTATCACTGCGACCATTTCTGTTCTATGATGATCGCCACCTTTTATACGAGTAGTTCTGTGGTAAGATTTGCGTCATTTAAGAACCGCAGTAAGCTGTTAGCGCTGGATTGTTTTACCTCTTCGGCTTGGGGGGAGTAGCTACCCAGGTGGGTGTTTCTTTTACGCACCAGCGGGCTACATTTGCACACGAGGTTCATGGGAGTTTCATCTGCATTTTGGCAGAACCTGCACACTCTTTTGTAACGGAGCTTGAGGTTGAACACGTGTCCGTTCAGGCCACAATGTCCTGTGAGCTCCCTCGCTATTATGCGTAGATTGTTTCTATTTAGCGCTAAAGTCTCATGGGCAGTCTTACGGTCGTAATTTTTGATTAGCGCTTTAGAATGATTTAAGCCTGGCGTGAATTTGCATGTTTGTCCGTATTTTTAAAATAGCCAGAGGAGTGTGTGAAACAGAAAGAAACCTATGACGATATTCTGGGATGTTCTAACAGCCCAGAATAACGTCTGGACTGTTCTAACAGCCCAGAATATCGCTCTAGCGAGACAGTATATGGTTATTCTAGTGCACGCCCATAATTATTAGCACAGTAATCAGAGTTACAATAGTAAAATCACTCTCGGTTGGCAAGGTGCGGTGTGGATAGGATGCAAGAAAAGTGAGCAAAGGGGTACGTAACGACAAACGCCTGTGGTTGCCGTTACGCGAGTAGGGCTATCAAATTTATTGAACCTTTGAATATCTCTGTCGTTCGTTGGGAAGTCAAAGTGCATTTTGTTACTTGTGTGTTGTTGTTACGTGCAGTGCGTTTTGTTACTTTTTCAAACATTAGTAGGTACCTACCTAATTGTCATACGTTACCACGATGCATAGGCGATGTGCAAGTGCGACGGTAGATTGTATAAATAAGTCTTGTATCAATCGACAATCGACCTTTCATAATTTTCCCGCAGATCCTAAATTGTAAGTTTTGTTTTATATTTTAATTAATTTGTTAAACAGCAGATTATTAAGACTGTAGTTCAATTACGAACGAGTCACTTATATTTAACAGGGATGCTGCTAAACATATTCTATACTAACAGAAAAAAAAACAAAGAAAAAGAAATTGAAATTATAATTTGAAAGTAGCTTCAAAATAGTTTAAGGTATTAGAAAGCAAAAGCAAACAAAAATTTAAAATTATAGAAGATAAATTTTTGGAAATCTGTAACAAGTTTTCAGATCCGACAGTTGTAAAATTCATCAGAACTCAGTTAAAATTAAAATCAAATAATGAAGGAAATAGATACAAAATATAGTTAAACATGATATCAATATATCTCTTCTATGTCAGTCCGATGTGTTACAAATTGATGCAAATAATGTTTGGTCTGCTTTCTGTGAGCACTCTAAATAATAGTCCCACTTGGACAAAGTTAAATATTCCGTTTTATCTGCAGATGAGATCCCTAAACGCATCACAGGGATATAATAGTAGGCCTTCACGAGGACAAAGGTAAACAAATCGCCAGGCCTGCTAGGTTTGCGTTTGTTATGATGGCTCGCGGAATATTTTTGAATTGGAAACAACATTTAGAGTACGCCTTTTTGAGTAAGTTAGATCCATGGCGAATTACAATCTTGGGTAGACAAAGTAATAGTTGAATTATTTTACGTTGGATTAATTTATGTGCATTTGTATCAGATCTAGGATCGGATTTTGTTGTATCTTCCAAACGTAGAGGAGTGACCGTGGAAAAACCATATTTTTACATAAATAGTCGAAAGATTTTTTATATATTTGACGTTCCACACTTAATTAAATGCTTTAGAAATAATTTCATATATGATAATTTCCATTTTTAAGGTAAAGTTGCGAAGTACATAGAATGACATTCAATCTTTCATGACAGTGGCAAAGCACAGAGATTCTGATAGGCTCCTAAACCCCACAATTTTCTAAACAATGAAGGTAAAATATACCTCCCAATTATTAAGTAATACGGTTGCATCAAATATAATATGTATATCAGTAGAATCTGTTTCTTTAGATAATTCTGCCCTAAATACAGCAGCACTTGATGTAAAGGTGAATAAGCTATGTGATTTACTTAATTCCTGTCGCATCAACTCAAATAATATAGATATGAAACCATTTCGGGAAGAAGATTACCAAAATGATATATTGAATGAATCTCTGGAGATTTTTCAAAAATGAAGGCCATTAAGAAGACTTATGAAAAAGATTTTACCAATTCGCTGAAATTTCCAAAGTGCTTCAAAATCAATGTAAATCAGTTTTCGGTTTACAGGAATATTTCAAGACGCTTGATATTGCTTATTTATTTACTCCTCGATTAAATCAGGATTGGCTAGAAAAAGTGATTGGAGCAGTAGGTACGACAAAAGGGTGGCAATTGTCGAGATATAACATCAATACAATTTATTCGCGCATCAAAATAGTTTTTATTTCAAATATTTAAAAATTGTCCTATAGCTGTAATGGTGAAAACGAGTTTAACAATATGTTAATAACATTACGGGACTCTTTTAGTCTTCTCAAAAGACTCCGTTGAATCGGTCACAAAATTTTGTTAATATCACCATTAATTTTGATGAATATCACTTCGATTTCCTTAAAAAAATGGTCTTGCTTATGTATTAGGATATTTAAAAAATAAATGTTATAGAAAACAGAAATGTTATAGATGGTTATGTATTATCCAAAAAGACGCACACATAACAATGAGGTATACACAATTACGAGCATATATATGTCCCGATGTGGTGGATTAAAAATACCACTTGCCGATTTGGTCATCCAAATAGTTAAGATGGAAAAAAATCACAGTTATTTCAAAACAAATATTGATGTATTTCATATAATATATATTTCAAAACAAAACGAAAATTAATGCATATAGAATCATTAAACCTTCTCTGTCAATGTTTGCCTCTGGATTATTTAAAAGATTGCCTATTTTATATTAATTAAAAATCACAAATATAAATTTTAAAACATGCACTGGCAATAGATTACGTAAGACTTATTTGTACAATCTACCACCAAATACGCACATCGTTGACTCGTGATAACGTAAGACAATTTAAGTGTTATTGTTTGAAAAAAGTAGAAAACACAGCGTATGCACGTTGGATTCCGGTCGAACGACAGAAATATTCAAAGGTTCAAGAAATTTGTTAACCCTGACCCGAGTAACGACAACCACAGGGACGTGTCGTTATGTACTCCTCTGCTCACTTCCCTCTTACCCTATCCACGCTGCACCTAGCCACCCAAGAATTATCTTACTGTTAAAACTCTTTATACTATCTGTATATACATACTGTATCATTTTCATGTATTAGTGGATTACACGTGAGTCTAAACACTTACAGCCCTTTTTATAAGGAATGATAGGGATAGAATCAAGGACAGGGATCATAGCGTGTGAAGGTGTATGTGCTTGTATTATATTGTGTTTGTAATATGTTTAGTGATGTGACAGTGTATGTAATCTGTATATAAAAAATGTTAGTATGTATTAATTATTGCTTGAATGCAATTGGGTACTATGGCATCGCCTCCAAGAATATTTTGCGTAAGGTTGTTTAACATTCTTATTTGTCAAGGTGGAATATATGTACATTATTAAAAGTAACATACAAAATAAAATGATTGTGCTACAAACTTTGATGCTACAACATTATTATTAATAATATTAATAATAATAAAATTCTTTATCGAACAAGAATCTTGAACAATGGCGGGATTATCACTCCAGGGTAATCTCTTACAGTCAACATAGTTAATTGAGAGGGTTGCCAGGTAATGTAAACATATCGATATTAAAAATATATATTTAACTAAATACAAAACAAAATCATACTGTCAAAGACAAAGGAACATAAACATGGAAAGATTGAATGGTATTTATGTGGTGAGACAAATAATGCTTTTTGAGAAGAAACCTAAACCTAGAGAGCGATTGAACGCCTCGGGTATTTGGAGGGAGCTGGTCGAATAATCGAGCAGCATGGATAGAGAAATTATGAGAATAGAATAAAATATTGCCGCTAGGGATGCCAATAATGCTATTCTTAGTTGACCGGAGTGGGAAACAATGACTATCTAATAGGGTAGCGGTATCCTTCAGATAAAAAGGTGACATGCGATTGATGAGCACATTGTGAAATATTGATAGGATAAGTAGATTTCTGCGTTTTCGAATCTGTAGCCATCACATGCTATTTCGAGAAACTGACACATAATTGTATTTGCGCAGGTCTGCTTTACTTTAGCTGGTAAGATATTTTGCAACCTTCGCAGGCTGTGAAAACTTCAATATCATCAGTTTGTGCCTGCCGTGAAGAGTTTGGTAGATGAGTAACATTAAATGTTTGTTTTGTGCTACAAACTTCACACGGTAAATCCGTTTTTGTCTTAATTATAATATTGTGGCGAACCGCAGTGCTCGATATCTAATAAACTACAAAACTAGCGAACCTGAAAGGAAGGGATCGGAAGAAACACTCCAATACCGGAAGCAGCCCACGAGCCGACGCACAGTTATCACCACCATAAATTTGCATCACACTCCAGTCAGTCGCCCAAAGGGTTAGTCTCGGATAATGCCAACCTGCGATAATCGAACCAGAAATACACGGGAGATTAATGGATACAGTAACCGAGTGTGGCGTCACAGGAGCGTACTGAAACGGCGGACACATCACCTATTTAAAATATAATAGTGATACGAAGTTAAGGAGCTACCCCATAGAACACAATACAAGAATCGGATTCATGGCTTCCAACGAAGCATTTAGTACCTCACAAATAGCACACATGCAATAACTCGACACAAATTAATTTGAAAAACCTATAACCACGTCAATCTGGCGAAGCGAGACAATCGCTCAAGCCGCTGTATCAGGTCTCTAGTAGTCGATTAAATCCAGCAAAGCTCCCAGAATTGTAGACAAAATTTGCATGGATAAACTAAACGCGTGCACTACGAAACCTTTTAATCTCCGAGTGACACCGACATTCCTACAGCATCGTGATGCGACATGATATCCCGCGGGAAAAGTTGAATGGCTGGCAGCGGTGACGGCGCGAGGATAGTCATCTATAAGAATGAGATAGCATGTGGGTGTACAAGGGACAGAAAATAAACTGAAGAGCGACATTCGACATCAGCATTTAGCGATTATATAAATATCTGTGCAAATCCATTGTAAATAATTCTTTGTTTCGACTCAGATATTGAAACGTTATTATACTCATTGTTTTTCGTGTGTTTTATTTGCAACCGCAAAACCCGCGATCTGTCAAATAACTGTGATAGTCTTCGATTTCATATTACTAAATGTGTTGTTATAAGTTCGCCATTAGTGAATAAATACATAATTTATCGCATGGGAGGTGTTGTATTATGGCAAGAGAAACATCTGGAGCATCCTGGTACAGGAACGTTGCACTATGAGGGCGATACTTTTTACCAGTCTTCTTCCTACTGTTGACTTTACTATCGAAAATGTGTCTTAAAAACACAATGTTAGATAGTACGGCCGTTGACAAGGGACTCTATTTTCTAAATAGACTGCTCGCTCCTTATACGTGGTGTGGCTTAGAATGTCTTGATGGTTGAGTTACCGTAAAAGCACTTCCGAACACCTTTTTAACTCTTCTAGCATGGACATTATTACATACGTATTCATTGCACAATGCTTTTTAAAATTGAACGAAGAAATCAATTGGGCCTGTTGATTTTTTTCACTACCTTTTTTCTTCTACTAAAAGTTCGTTTGTTTGTTTCTACTCCTTATTGTGAAATTTTCACAATGGGCGGGGTTATTATCATACGACAATCTCTTACAACCAACCCTACAATGAATTGTTTATATGTATGTGTGCGGGTAACATGTGTGTAAGTGTGTGCCTTGTTATTGCATTCGATCGGCAGAATTGAAATGCAATTCCGTTAATTTTATCCCAACGGAAAATGGTGACCCAGCCGGGAATCGACCCAGCCGGGAATCGAACCCGGAACCTTATGATGTAAGATCAGGCGACCTAACAACTGTGCCAACGGGCCGACAACAAAAGTCATCCTTTTTATTTATTTATTTATTTATTTAAATGTTTATGGATAATATGACAGGTTGCCCCATTTTGTGGCCCATACTTCAAAATTACAATTAGGTTTATTTAAAAATATATAAAATATAACTAAATATAGTAAAAAATAAACAAAAACGTACTGAAAAAATAAAAATATCAATATAAAATAGTCCCATAAAATTAAAATTATATATATTTGGGTATGATTACAACGCAACTAAATAAAAAGAAAATTCATTTAGGAGACCGACCATTAGGAGTGAGTTTACCTTAAACAAAAAATAGACACTTACTAAATAGAGTAACAGGTTAATAACAAGCTTCTAAAACAAAAGTATAAGGAATAATATAGTTAACAACAAATAAATTGAAATAAAGGTACTTGAGGAAAATTACAGCGGAACTAAATAGAAATTAAGTATTACGTCTATATGATTAATTAGATAATCATATACATAATATTTACTATTGTTTAATATAAGGACTACATTTATTTAATAATATTTGATATATAGCCAAAAAAAACATTGGCAAAAGAAACAATAGTACGTTTGGTAATTATAAAATATTGCTATTACTAATGTATTTAATGTACCTTACGATATACCGTACTGTTAAACTAGTACTTAACTAACCTCAAATAACTTCTATTCTTTATTAAGTACCTATCGCGACAGAAATTACAACATATTAAAACATATCACAAAATAATAAATACAAATAATGTGTAAACTCGCACTTAAGCCGTGCAAAACGCTTATACGAGCGACAAGAACAAGCGAAGCTAATGCCATATGTCAATAGAACAAAAATTATTATGAAGTTGGGTGCGGAGCGGAAGCAATGCAATAGGGATGTCGCTATGCAAAACAGTAGTTATTTCCCCATTACTCTCATACGGCGAGCGCTTTCCTCCGTATATTCGTGTTTGAGCGAGATGGATAGCAATCGCTTTAGAGTAGGTATGTCCCTTTCGCACGGGCGGCTTTTTCGCCTCCATTTATACATCTGATTACGAAATCTCGTTATTCGTTTCTTTCTACCAGAATCGTACATGTGTGTGGCGGAGCTGCCCTTTTGGCTTCAAGTGTGTTCCAAATGGTTTCTTGTAGCTTGGGATTTAATGGCCGCTAGTGCGATTTGGTCGGCTCAACTCATGGGAAAGCTCCTATCCAGGAGCCTCCTAGAAGAGGGATCAAACCGATGAAACTGGGAGATCTGCGGACGGAACCTCGGGCGGAACTGAACGGCTGACGCACTGGTCGGTTTGTCGGCCGTGTTGTCGTGCCGTGTTGAGACTCGGAGGGTTCTGGGAATGTATTTTCCCTAAGATGTGGGGGTAAGTGTCGATCTATCGTGGTTGTCGTCACCTATCCTTAGAAACGACTAGGCCACCCTATCTCGGGTGGTCATTGCTGAGTAAAGGACGCCACGGATCTGCGATATTTCCGAGGGACGGAATGCCACTTTATTACTACAGGTACAGGTCACGCTGGCGACTTCGAACCTGGGACCAAACGGGTCGATGGAGAAATCCATCTAAATTTGGTAGTCAGGGGGCTCTGATGCAGAGAAGTGGCGGAATTTGTATCAACAATTTTTTTACGCTCATCTCGAGGCGATATAACAATGGATTTCGTTGCAACGTCTCGGGGTGGTGGGTTCGCCCGTAGTAAAATTTTAAAATCAACCCTGCCACTTTGGCTATGCGAGTGCGTTCTCAGTCGGCGCGTATACGAGTGTGAAAGTTGTACGATCGGTGAGGTTAGGGAGGAAGATATTCATAAATGAAGTGTACTACCATAAACAAGACATTATTATTATTTTATCTAAAAATTTCCACGAGATGTTATCCATATCAGTAAATGAATAACAAATATATTTTTTTGTCAACCTATTGGATGTTATCCAAATGGACAATTTTGGTACCATACAACTAATGCCTCCCGGCTTTGGCTGCTCCTAGGCACCAGGAAAGAAATTGCCTTGAGAGTGTCAAAATGAACACGAAAATCGCATGATATTCTTAGTAGAAGAAAATAAAATGTCGCTAGGAGGATGTGTGGAAATATATAATACCCCACCACTCATACAAAGAAGACAGTATATACTCTTATTCAAAACAAAGCTAAAACGTGCGAATACTTTTAACATAAATCAGAATTGAGAGCTGAAAGCTTTCACCATAAAGATGACATCGACAATTCGGGACGGGCACAAAAAGTGTTATTCACCAGGCAATCTTTTCCACCGAACGGGGTGAGAATATATACAAAATAGAATAAGGTAAGTAAATATTTTACATGAAATAAAAGCAGTAAGTCTTGCAGTTAGACATCTGTAGAAATTAATCAATTATACTGTTTTATTTACTTGTTCGTTAATATCCATTTTAGTACTTTATAATATGGCTGCCGATTGAAATGGCAGGAGGTTATTTCATTGACTGCTGTTAAAATGTCATGATTTTTTATGGAATCGTTAAATTTTCTACGTTAAAGTGTTCCAGCTGCGATTGAAAAGTCCGGGATACTGATAGTAAAACCACTTCTTTGCAGTAATGTTATGTAATATTGACGAGAAGAGGAAATTTAAAAAGACATATTTCCACAAAATGTGTTACTCTGGTCAGCTGGAATTATTGAATTAAAATTAAAAACAATAAATAACTCCAATATTTAGACGGAATATTATAGAACATTAAGAATACGCCGAAAAATCGAAGAAAATGAAGGGAGCCGTAAATTCATAAAATCTGGCATCGGCGCCACGGGAGATCCTGATTTCCAGTGAAATTGTTTCGAAAATCTGAGTTCGGTGACTTTTCTGTCCTATTGGTTCACCCGATCTGGAAGGAACCGCCGTTCGATTGAACCCAATATTTCACATGAACGATGGCTTGCTGGTGGTAATGGATTAAGTGGTACGTCCCTGGAAAATTGCTTAGGAAGATCAGAACGTTAGGACTTCTGTGGGTAGTCGGTAGGAAAACTTCAGTTATTTTTTCTCTATTAAATTCCGAAATGATTAGTTTAATGTTTTTACTAGTGTTGCATTATTGCACCGCAGTAAATTTAAGATCGTGATGATATTATTATGTAATACTATATGTCGATATCTAAGCAGTGGATATTTTAAAAGAGTGCTGTGAATCAATGACATCATTCAAGTTTCCAGAATCCTTGAAAGTAAATCGCGAAATTGAAATATTGCATCATCTGTTTATCAGTGGGAAATTCCCATATCGCGCAGCGGTCAAGAAGATTTCTTAGAAATTACGATTTTCGGCTTTGCCAATCAAACCTCAATACTGGCTAAAACCTTGATTAAAATGATCATTTTACGGCACATAACCATACAAAATCAATATACAGATATTGATTCCTACCAGAACATTCATTTTCAATGTTTGCTGCAAGCTTATTGATTCTATCACGCAATTTTTCACCAAAACATAATTTTAAATTTCATGAAATTTTATGCGAATCTGCTTGAAGACAGAGATCGCATAACTCATAATATCGCCGCTCCTTTACTTATGTGACACTTTCCTATGCCTATGGCAACTACAATATAAGAACGTCGGTTTTGACAGCCTGAGTCGAGTCGAGAGGGGAGGGTCTCGACGAAGGACCGTGGGGTCGCCGCGTATGCCGTCATTATTTATTGGAAAATGACACAAAACAGCTGAGGGCTTATTTCACCAAAAGAGGGAGAGAATGTTCAGGGAGTGAGGATAGCGTTCCGGGCGCGGTTTCAGGCACAGTCTGAGAAGTTGTACGCAATTGCACGTGAGCGCTTTCGCACTGCAAGCACGAGAACTTTCAACGACGACATAATTGTGGTTGCGATGGCAGAGCGTTTATTTTATAATTGCGGTGCTCTTTGCAAATATGACCTTGAGATCTATGAAATCGACTTACATGACGTTGAGCATTTTTCGCAGGAGATGGAACACTTAAATAGGAATATGTCCTTAGGAAATATGGATATGGAAAATATCACGCTTCCCAGGTTCTTTTCAGTTCTTTTTCAGTTTCTTATGTCGTACGATGGCAAAATGCGTGACAAACGTCAAAATTCTGTATAATGTGACAATAACAACAGCAATGTGATGCAGTGACATTTGTCAGAGGTAAAACCGGGTTTATATAAAACCGCAATTTCTGGAAGTATTAAGAACATAAGAAAGACACACATAACACCAGTTCTTCTTCTTTAGGTTGCATATTTAAACACCAATTAGTATGACTAAATATTATTGAATAATTAAATGTTTGATGATTGATAACAGTTCATTTATTTTTCTTCTTTATTTGGTAGCTTTGGAATATTGTAATATTGGTTAAACATAAATTAATATTTGAAATTATAAACGTAGTATGATAATTACGCTCATATGTTGACAATTGGATATATTGCATTTAGTTAACGTTATCACTAGGAACCACAATCCTAAACATAAATGAAACACTAATTGGATATGTCGTTTTTGGAACTACAATAATAAAGCAATAATATTGATTTTTTTGATAATAAAATAATAAGCTGCTGTTCTTCTTCTACAACAATCTTTCCATTTATTTTCTTTAATTAAACCTAAAATTTGATTTTACCTATTTATTCAGCCCTACTAAATTTTACTTCACAAATGGATTCTCGTCCTATTTTATCGTAGTCAATTTTTATTATACAGAAACTTAAAGTCACATAATTGAGGGCTCATTCGGGATTGCTTTCTTCTGATGCATCCTCTACTTTGAATTTGCTTTTAACACACACACACACACATCAACATTAAAGGCTTCGTCTTTTTTATAAGTATAACCAGACGCCTTCTGCTTTATTGTCATGACAATATTTCTTTGACAGGGTAATTTTACAACATTTTTATTAGGACTTCCGGTTTTTAATGCGTTTTGGATAATATTAGTTTTTAGAAATTATTATTATTTTAAATTTTAATGGAAATTCCTGATAATAATCGTTCTATTTAAGTTTCCCTTAGGCGCTAAGTTCTAAAGTAGTACTGTTTACCTTATAGGATTTTGTTCTTAACGTCCTGCAGGCTATTTATTGTATAGGAACGTTGTATAAGAGCAGGCATAGCTAATCTACGAGTAATTAATCAATTTATTAATTTTACAATATATCATGTCCTGATTTATACATATATGAGTACAACGTCACAAAAAATGACAAACGGTCTCTTTACGCAGTCAGAGATTTTGAGATTCAGAACCAAAATTATGTACGTATGCTGAAATACTGAAACTTAGTCCGATATACAGAAAACATGTATAGTCAGGTTGGTTTATGTTGGTAAAAGGCTGACTGCTCGCGCGAGACAGTCGTCTCGGTGGCCGTCTCAGCCTCGAGTGGCTTGAAATATCGCTTGAATTATTAGACGCTGAACGCACATATTCAAGGAAATTTACGAGCAAACATTTGTACAACATTTACTTTCCCGTGGCTCCTCCGTGAGATATGGCACCAGGGAATAAGATTTATGACCCTCGTGTTTATGATAAAATAATTCCCATATGGGGAAACGTAGCCAGATGGAATTGAGTGGCACGCGCCGGGGACCAGCCTCAATATCTTCTACTCCCGGAAGTAGAACAATTATCTATTAGAAAGTAAATCCTCAGCATATAGCCGTGTTCTTAGTCCGCATACCAATCTATTAAGGTGGTTAGGGTAAAGGGTGTATTTTGGAGGCAACTCTGCTTGTGTCAAATTGATAAGCGGCGAACGTAAGCTCATCAAATGAGATTAATTATTTTGTGAGCTGCCACTGACGCCACGACGCCTCGCAGGAGTGAAAATGCTCTTATTAAAATTATATTTATTGCAGATTAAAGCTACACGAATTGGGACGAAATGTTACTACATCATTTAAGCTTTGTATGTAACAAATACTTCCCAGGTTCGGTGGCAATATAATAGGCCCATCGCAGAAATCATAATAATGTGAGATTTTATTTCTTTCCGGAGCGCGAAGGTACAACGATGGACGTATATAATGGTGAGATCACACTTGATCGTTATTAATGCTCTCTCCCTTTCGCCGGTGTCAAGTTGGCTTAGGGTGATCATCCACTCCGGTTTACCCTTCATAAAAATATGAGTTGTGGCCGGATTATTAAAAGGTTCAGAAACAATCCATTTTCGCCGCGCGCGGGCCTAGAATTTTTCCGCACAAATTATTTCAGCGGAGACGGAACACCTATTCGGGTTGAATTTACGAAGAGGAGCTTTCGAGACATTAACTCGGTGAGTTCATGTTAACGAAATTCAGTTTCATATACATAGGTAGTCGAGGCGTCCGGTGTAATGTATGCAAACTTTGAAAGATTTTTCTTCGGGGGCGTTTTTAGACGAATAAGCGGCGCGGGCTCCGACCATTAGCGGGAGGTCGTTGATATTCAGTTTGTTAATTTAGGGGAGATCGCGAAGACCTCAAGATGGCGGGATAAAGGAAAGCTTTCAAGGGGCCACTTTTATTTATTGCCACTTCTATTCAGCAGCCAAGATAAACGGCCCGCGGACGCAAGCGCCGAGGGCGCTGCGCTGCGCCGCGCTAAGAGAATCTCCCATTAAAAACGTACGGCTTAAGGCAAGCGTTTTAACGAGATAACACTCGCAATCCTGCCCAGTGATAAACAACCCCAATCGCCTTAACACCTGCACTGAATACTAGTAGTGAGGACCACTTATATTACGCTTCTAGTTTTGTTTGGAAAGAATTGAACAACAAGAAATTCATTAATAATATTATTATTCAGCAAGTTAGAAACTAAAAAATAAACATTTAAAGGAATCTTAATAAAAAAAACAAAAATCATGAAATTAATGTGTACATAAAATTGATTAAAAAGAGTGGATGTGTAGTTAATTTAATTTTGTTTATTTAGCCCTGAACCTTAAGATGCTCCCAAAATATGCATGAGAGCCATTTCCATGATTTACATTGCTCTCTTTAGGAGTATTACCAGGGCATTTAGTTATATACTTCGGGCCACCCCAAGTGGGGTCAAGTCTTACAATTCTGTGAGAAAATGTTACAATGCACGACAACGCAGTACCTACCTAAACTACGGTCGATTTTAAAAAATCAAAGCCTGGTTGATTTTGAGTTCTGTACGATCTACAGTTTTTTTTTATTTCAAGTCAGTTCAATCCGTCGATTATCGCCTTTCTGCCAAAATAGCAAAAAGTGAGAATGAGGGGAATAGGCGATTATGGAAGATCGCTTCTAGGCGAAAAATAATTTCATTTGGCATTGGTACTCGTATCTAGCCGCTGCGGTCTCGTTCACGTTTACACAAATCACTGGCTAGGTTTTGACATAGTTCGCGCAGTTACGACTAGATGGCGGAAATAACCATCAACGGGAGATTTCAAGCAATGATTTTGGAGGAGAACCGACCGTTTAGCATCCACAGGATCTACTTATCACCAGTATTTAGTCGTCCGAAACGTCGACCAGTCTTTTAACCAAGTAGATGATAAAAATACCGATACACAGGCGAAATTCACCAATACATAATCTACCTTTGGGTTCAGGAAGGTCGAACGAGACCACGATCTTTTTCAGCCGATAGAGCGGGCAACCGCGCTGCTCAAACCGTTGCAATCACATAACACTTGTCACGGGACGAAACGAGCCCGACCACAACGCGCAATACCAAAATATAAAACTGCTGGCCTCGATCTACGAGAGTCGATCATAGATTCACTCTATCATTAATCCACCACGTGGCCCGAAATGAGCGCCCTTGGAGATCCGGATAAAAAGATCAGTGATCCTCTGAAAGCCGGAAATGACATTCATATTGTTGGTCCTTCGATGGCCGGATAAGAAGGTCAGAAGTTAACCTTACGAGAGCCGAAGAAGACCATCACACTGTCAATTCTTCGAGCTGGATAAGAAGATCCAAAATTTGCCCTTGGAGAGCCGAAAGCGACCCTCACATTGTTGATCTTTCGAAATAGATAAGAAAGTCCGAAGTTGGCCTTTCGAGAGCCAAAGGAGGACCCTCAAATTATTGATCCTTCCAGTCGGATAAGAAGGCCCGAAGCTGCCTTTCGAGAGCCGAAGGAGGACCCTCTCATGATTGATCCTTCAAGCCGGATAAGAAGAACCGAAGTTGGCCCTTCGAGTGCCGAAGGACGAACCTCTCATTTTTGATCCTTCGAGCAGTATAAGATCAAAAATTAGGCCTTCAATAACTGTAGTAGGACCCTCACAGTTATAATGTTGCGAGCTCCTAAGAATAATGTCTCTATATTTATTTGTCATTTCCTAATATCGTTAGTGGTTTACGAGTTTAATAAATAATAAAAAAATCCTAATATATTTAGTGGCTTACGAGTTAAATATATAAAAAATTTAATTATAAATAAACAATTAAGAGTTGAACCGAACCTTAAAATCGCGATAACTAAAACAGCGGCACATTATTTGTAGATTCACCAAGATGACATTGAAAAAATCTATGCATACCGCGTGCAATACAAAAGGTAGAAGTCGAAAGTGCCCGCTGGGTGCCTTTGCTCAGTGCCTTACCGTAAGGGTTCGCCTCTGACGTTTCTCTGACAAGGGTGTTTGAGCTTGGTACGTTAATCCTTTACGTCCAAAAGTCTTTGCGTTCATCTCAGAGTGATATAAGGGTACAGTTCTTTGAAACATCCTGGGATGGCGGGTTCTCCCGTAGCTTACACACTCGCCAATGTCTCCAAGAGATCGTCAGATTGTTGATCTTATGGTGTTTGCATCTGCCTGTTATTGTTCTTCCGTTACGTCGGGGTTACCAATATAGCCTAATTGATTGATAGATGTAGTCGTTAAGATTGTATGTATGGTCCAGTAACTAGTTATATAAGGATTAGTTGCGCGGATGTCGCATGTTTAGTGAGTATGTAGTTAGAAATCTAAAAAAACACATTGGTGCATATTCTTCAACCACGCCTGCGTATACGCATACGTCTGCTTATACGTGTATGACTGCCTATACACGGCTGTGATGTCAAAAAATTATTTCACTTATTATTCCTCAAAACCACAGCTGGGGACACCACGGCGGCAGAAAGGTGACGTGTCACATATGTGTCATAATACTAATACGAGAACAAGAAAATACACGAATGTCTGCTTTTTCGCGTATCATACGCGAAAAAACAGGCGTACGTGCCTAGAGAATAGGCCCCATTGGCTATGAAATAGTCACACTTCTGAAGAACATATTAATTTAAATTTTAGATCAATTGATAACAAACTGAATGATTCATGAGTCAATTCCTCCATATCTCGTACCATCTTAACCACGTTTACCTTACATATGTACATAACGAAGCAGTATATCGACATTGTGTAAAATGAGCGAAACCACAGATAAATGCTAAACGTGAATATTTTATTCTCCCGCATCCCAATTTGTATTTGTTAGCCGCAGCCAGACGCTCAGTCAGCTGAATCGGAAAGACGCTTGTTTGGAGTATCTCATCCAGTTAGAGGGGTAGAAGTGAAGCGAATGGCGCGGGCTCGATGGAATCAATCAAATTAACCCTAGCGGAGGCCATTAGTCGGCATTTCGGCGGCCTCTATCCGCGAGGCTGAGCTGAGGCTTGCCGTGGCGCAGAAGAGATGAGTGGAGTAAGACACGCCTCACTAGCAACCGGATGACGGACAACCAACTAGAGACAGAAAATAGTGAGATAGTAAAACTATCGATAGAGTCTTAAAGAAAAAATAAAAAAAACATTATCCTGTCGTAATAAAATAATATCAACGACTCAATGCCAAAGGCCAGAGAATCATTTATTAATCTCTTAATCGGTATTTAATTATTAATTTAATAATAAATAACATTTTTGTTGTCAAAATCACCAAAACTATAATAACTCAGAAATTAGGAACTTCTGTATATACATAAATCAAGTCAAATACATAACAAATAATCTCTACTGCAATATACCTACACATCGTCAATTTGTAGCAGAAAGTTATGTTACATTCTACTATTTTTGGGATAACTAGCTTGGTCGTTATTTTTTTATTCGTCGATTAGTAAATTGCGTCCGAAGGTTTGTATACTTTAAACGCGCTGTATTATATATTTACCTTCTTATTGATTTTAGTGTGGCCACTTTAAAACTAAACTTATTTTTCTTTAAAAATTGTAGTAAATGTGAGCGAGTGAGCTTGTTTTAAAGTAAGTTGAAAAGTGAGTTTTATTGCCACGTCTTACCAATTTCTGCAGAAAAATACAAAGTATTACAAAATTTAAAAAGTTATTAGCCCGCTTAAAATCCATCGATAGCCCATAGCCCGTATTTACACAGTCTGCTTAAAATCTATCAATATCGATAACCAAACGTAACACATCTCTACATCTTTCATAAAACTTTTAAATGCGAGATAGAACGTTTGTGCGCTATCTTACTTGCACGTTTTATTGTACGGTCTGCCGCGAGTGTTTGCGTGTACTATAGTAGTTTTGTTGTCGAAATCGCCGTAGGCTGGTGGCGCCTCATAGACTAGAGTTAGCAGACCCATCAAAGGATTGTAATCAGTTTAAAAGGGACTTCCTTTTGGCGGCGCTCCGCAGTTGTACTTATCTACCTATTTTTTTAGATGGCACTTCTTGCAATTCGTATTTTTATCTCCGAGTTGGTCTATTTTAGGATTGAAGAGTTGAGTATTATGCCTCAGACGACATTTTTTGCCTCTTTTGAGTAGGATTTTGAAATCTTCAGTTATTGTGAGGCGAAATATTTGCCCTGCAGGAAACTTTCTGTCATACGAGTATTTTATGATCGCTGGGCCGAGATACTTTCGTCATGCGATCCCTTGCTGAGGTATTTTTTCTCTATTTTAGCGCGATCGGAATTGTTAAAAACTTTCCGTCGCTGGTGTATTGCAAATGAGAATTTGCTCTAACTTGTGCCAGCATCGCAGTTGTTTCATTCTTGCCACAGCATCATATGAAAATACTATGTACCAATGCATGATATACAAACATTATTAGTCCTTTAAAGATAATATTTCTGAGTAATTTGAAGGTATATATTAATTGTCTAATTTTATATGTATTCTAACTTAGACGATTATCAATCGGTATATTAAATTAAATCCTTGTTTTAATGTAATCGTTACCAATACAGCGAAAAACATCTTTCAAAATACATCGCAATTTTTGACAAGTGCAGCATTTTGAATTGTTGGTTAAATATCACCTCGAGAATATTGCATATTCCAATGAGTGGAATCAATGTAGACAACGCCACAACACAAATTGTCGGCTTAGTTATTTATGATGGAAATTTGCCAGAGACCGGTTGTATGATGAGAACAGTGAAGTGCACGCTTGTCCCATTTTCCAATGTAAACATAGTCGAGATTCTGATTATGAAAGCAAACAGAAATGTATGTATATTACCACTCGACAAATATAAATCTAGTTTTCGCACAGTGGATTGAACGAACGGGCTTTTGCTATATTGGAATGTACACCAAGCTAGTAATATCACTTGTCTTAAAATCCAATCAAATCAACATTAAACTCTATAT
>JAOPUG010000333.1:29439191-29452899 GCA_027564375.1 Micropterix facetella | reverse complement strand
TAAATTTTGTACTTATGTATATATGTAGATATACAATGTATGAATATAGATAAGTACAAATCTAATTATTAGTTATTGCCATATTTATTTATTTCCCATTATTAATTTATTTTGCCCCATTATTTTAAATAAATATAATAAGAGGTGTTTTAGTCACTCATATTACATATAACATCAGTATGTAAGTTGACTATAAGACATTGTTTATAACAATAAGTCCGCTATTGTACATATTTATAATGGTGTAATAGAGAGATTTTTCATTTGATTATTTCAGGAAAGTGTGTCAGGGCTAAAATATAAATCAATGTATGGCTACTATAACACTTCAAGATGGAGGGACTAATAAAAAATTGTTAGCATTGATATACAATGCAACAGAAATACATGCCCCTCTACCTAAAAATTCTAAAATTACGATACCTTTAAATTTTGTTTATAAACTATGAAATGACGATTCCTAGTACCGGCGACAGTCTAGCCATTCCTCTTTCAATTTAATATAAGAAGGTAGATTTACTCTTAAGATTTTAGCGCAGGGTTAGGCGAGACGTCACGGGTGAGACGTATTTTTTCTGCTGCCCCTTCTCGTGTTCGCCTCTTGTTCTCCTCCCACTCTGCGTCGCCTTTGTTATCAGCATATTACTCTTCCAGCTCTCTCCTCGTTTCCACTCTCCAATGGCCCGGACCAACTCTTTTATATTAAAGACAACCTTAAAAAATATACGTTCATTAGCGGCAATGCGGCGTGCATTAGCTCTCCCTTGACTGATCGTATTTTACTAAGAGTCTATTATTGTTTCACTTAGAGTGTATCATTCATATAACTCTTGATTATCTCGATTAATCTTTATCTAGTGAGATGTTTTTATACAAGGTTATAAATTATGCGTATCGTGTATTTTTATATTTTAATTAATTTTATTGAACCTATTCGATTCAACACTTTTTCCAAATTGCTGAAAACAGCGCCTGCACACTTAAAGATCTCCAGCAGTCAAACCTCTGAATATAGTGAGAAACCAGATTGACTATGTATATCACTATCCAAGAAAGTATCGAAATTAATTCAAAGCGGTTGAAACATACCTCTGTGCTTACGCCCTACGATTGCGACCTTTGATTGGCGACTTTAAAATTAAATTGAAAAGGTTAAAACGACATCAAACTCCTGAGAGTGAGATTAGACATCGACTATCTCCAGACCAACTCTTAGACTGAAATACACTGAAAAATAAATGTGAGAATGTTAAACAGTAGCTTAATCTTGAAGACCACTGGAAACAAATAAAATGCTATATATTAAACAACATCTTGCATGCAAAGGAAATAACACCTGAAGTAAGAATGGATGAAAGATGCATCAAAGGCAGAAATTCAATAACCAGAATCATGAATCATATGTGTACAGTTCTTTACAATAATATTAGGCCCACCTTAAATTTCAGTACATGTTTTTAATATTATGTAACGTTTGGACAGCGCTTACTTCCAGATGACAGTGTTTGTTACCTGGAGAAAACTCGTTTATAACATTTAAGTTTAAAATAATTACGCAAAATTACACTAATATATTATAGGAATATATGAAAGAAAATATTTTCGTTATTTCTGCAAAAAATAACAATCAAAGTCAAAATCCAGATTTAGCGGTTCATTAGACAGAAAAGTGTATACATTTACAAAATTAAATTGAACTGTATAATCTTTATCGTTAATTTAATAAAAGTAATAAGAAACGATCTTTTCTCCACTATTCTTCCCGTGAATTTGATAAATATGATTCTGAAGAGAAGTTATGCGGCAAGATCCGTTTATTATGAATATATAGTCTAAATGTTTTTATTATTTACATACATGATAAGATATCTCGATAAATAATCAAAATATTAAAAAAACATTATTTAAATGTTTATGGAAATTCAAAAGTGCAAATTAGTACCGAAAAGTATACAATGGGTCTAAATATGGCACGGGACTATAATTACATATATTAATAAGGAAATTCGGAGAAAAGTAAGTGGCGCTAAAGAACAATATTATAACGATATGGATCGTTCCTTCACCCGTGAGATTATTACACAGAGACTTTAACGAAGACGATCCATTGATCCAACTACGTCAACAACCCGTGAGAGTCCAACTCCTTACCTCGAAGCACTGGGAATTTATTTTCAAATCTAGTCGGGCTCCTCACGACCTCGCTCCCAGATTTGGACGGATTTCTCCATGTTCCAGTCTGGTCGCGGATTCAATGTTGATTGCGTGGTCTCCACCGGTCATTCGTAACTAGAATTGATCGCGGATCCAAGACGTCGTTTGCCGGTCAATTATCACTCGGGATCGGTAAAACAAAGATCGTTTCTAAGGATGGGTGGCATCAGGTCAACATCTATCCGCGCTGTCATAGAAAGCATTCGCTCCCAGACCCCCCTGGTTATTCGCCAGATTACCTTAGCTGACACTACACGAAGGTGTGGTAAAATTGCACAAACCCCCCGGCCTCGACCGTAGTTTTCCCCTGGATCCGCGCACTCGATCCCAACTGTCAATATCTGCAGGTTGCAGACCGCAAGCAGAGATCTAGATGGCCCTTCCAGGTTAAGTCCCTCTTCGCGAAGGCCACCAGATGGGAGTTGTCCCATGAATTTGGCCGACCGAAGAACACATAAAACTGGTCATTAACCCCAAGGTATATGAGACCGTTAAAGGACGCTAAAGAACAGTGGCATGAAAATATGTAGGGAACAGTGGTAAAGAAGAGTTGGTAAGTGTCAAATCTACGGCTGAACCCGCCATTCCCAGATATTTAAACGAACATTATTGTCATATCACCCTGAGATGAACACAAATACTTTTGGACGAAGAAAATCTACTTACCAAGTTCTACCACTGCCCGTCAGAGGCCAACCCTTACGGCAAGGCACTGAGCAAAGATACCCAGCGTGCACTCTCGCCCCCAGACTCCCAGATTTCGATGGATATCTCCATTCTCTCGTCTGGCAACGGGTTTGAATTCACTTGCGCGGTTTCTGCCTATCGTGTTGTACGCGGTATTCCATGAATTGGATATATCGGGGATCCGAGACGTCCTTTACTCGGTTTGCGACCCGAGAATGGGTGACCATCGGGTCATTCCTAAGGGTAGGCGACGACAGGTCGACACCTACCCCACGTCTTAGAGAATATATTTCGTACACCCTTTCCAGGTCTCAGTCGATTGACAACACGGCCAGTTTGCCGGCCCCGTGCGTCAGCTATCCAGTTTCGCCCGAAGTTCCGTCCCCAGATCCACAGTACAGCGGGTTCACCAGATTAGTTCCTCTTCGGGGAGGTTCCTGGATAGGAGCTGCGCTGCGAGTTGAGCCGACCAAGTTGACATTGCGGCTCGAGATACACGGAACCATTAGGAACCAGTTGTGACGTTAATACGTCTGTAATTCAGTAATTCCATTTTCACGCGATATTACACTGATTAAATGCAATTAATTAGTAAAACCAACATGGAAATGAGTCGCAAAAATGTTGTTTTGGTAGACGTCAGATCGTTAAAATTGACAGTTCTATTTAACTTTTTAAATTGGCGAGCGCAGGTATTAGGCTGGTGGGACATATTGCATGCGCCAGTGCGCGCGACTGTGATTTTAACATAATAAATTACGAACACATTATTATTTATAAACATTTTCATTGGACTACAAATAAATCAAAGTATTGATCCTGAATATTACGAGAATTTATTAATTCATACAAAAAATATATTTATACACCTGGCAGTACAGTAGAAATTAAGAGTGAGATAGGGGGATTTTGGATATTTACTTCGGCTGGACGAGGTGGCTGACCAAAATGTTAAACCCCGTAAATCTTAGGTGAGTTTGCTTATATTATGGATTTTGCGAATGTGGGTTGTCGATCGGAAGGGAAAATGCAGAAATTCTCGAGTTTCTGGCCGTTTCTGGGATGAGGAGATGGGAAGCGGAACCCTTACCCGCCGAAAGAAAGTTGAGAGTATCTGAAATCTCCTTTGGATTATCCTATCATTGAGGAAACTCCTGAGAGAGGACCCGAGCTGATTTTGGATATGTTTACAGGGGTTTTATTTCCGGTCGTCTACGCTGAGATGACACGATCCACGCCACTCTCGCTCGGCGCCGTATTTTCCGCGAGCTGATTATTACCGTCGTGTGACCACGCACCTCATGCTTCGTGACAGTCACGTGAACGCCGTATGACCGGGCGAGCTCCGACGTATATCCATCGCCATACAGCAGGGGCTCGACCGATCCACTGCCTCGTATTTCAAACACCAACTCGCCGCAGTTTCTTAACAGACTCAGGTTCCCACCGGCGTTGATTCTTTATGCGTCACATGACTGGCCGACCTCCGCCTGACCGATTCTATGATCCCTCCCTCCCGACCGTTCTCCGATCGTCACTACATTATCGTCTTCGTGATGCCGCCGGCTGACCGCCTAACGTCTTCTATGTCGCCGAGCGTCCGGGGATAGCCTAGCCGACCTCCGAACACTTTAATCACGACGGTCGGAGAACTCACCGCAGGCTACCCTAGTCGGATCGGGTCTATTCTCGGGAGCCTCCCACTATAACTGGTCACCCACCCTTCATATTGCCACTCTCACCTCCATCGTATCCTATCTCGAGGTTTACCCACGCCTGAACTAGATTGACATATGTATTTTTATTATAAAGAATCCGTCGTTTCGTCTCCCGTCTAACTCGGGTTTTTGAAATAGCAATGTTTTTATCTTTTTCTATCTTTGAATTATATATTACCTCTTCTGGATCTCTCATTGTCCGTAATTACATATATGTATATTTTAAAGCGGTTATCCAATTTACCATATTATGTATAATGTTTACATCCTTTTATTCTATTTACTGTGCTGTTAAATGAAGTTTCATAGGCCCTGCAATAATTAATGAATTAGTGGAGTACTAAATATTGGTTTTTCATTTCTAAATATTATATTATTGTACGTTTTATTTCTAAACATTACACAGCGCTAAATAACCACTTTTAATTTAAGACCATTTCTCGGGCGAACCCGTCATCCCGAGATGTTTCAATGAACGTTATCGCGATATCGCCCCGAGATGAGCGCAAGGAATTTGGACATAGCATATACACAATCCAGCGTTGCCTCTGCCCGCGAGAATCCAACTCCAAACCACGAGGCCTTGGGAATTTTCAAACCCAGTGGGGACCCTCGTATCCTCACTCCCAAATTTAGACAGATTTCTCCATCCACCAGTTTGGTCGCAGGCTCGAAGTCACTTGCGCAACCTCTACCTACCTATCGTGATAAGGCGGCATTCCGTCACTCGGAAATATCCGTGGCGTCCTTTACTCAGCAATTATCACTCGAGATCAGGTGGCAATCGGGTCGGCAACGACAAATCAGGTTTCTAAGGGTAGGCAACGATAGGTCGATACCTACCCTTGCGCCTTAGAGAACATACGTTCCCAGACAACACGGCCGGTACGCCCGCCTCGTGCGTCAGTTGCCCAGTTCCGCCCGTGTTTCCGTCCCCAGATCCCCCACACAGATTTATTGTATGTCACCTGCTATGGGCGAACCCGTTCACCCCGAAGCATTTTAGCGAACTTTATCGCTATACACTCCGAGAAGAAACACAGAGACTTGGCAACGTTGACAATCTACTTGCCAAGCTCCTCCTCCGCCCGTAAGAGTCCGACTCCTATCGCGAGGCACTGGGAATTGTCAAGCTCAGTGTGGCTCTCAACTCGCGCCCTTAATCCCAGATGGGATCAGTTTACTCCGATCCTGCGTCTGGTTGCAAGTTCGAAGTCGCTTGCGTGATCCTCTACCTCAGGCAGCGGCAACTGGAATTATCACTGATCCGTGGCGTCTTTTGTTCGGCTTGTCACCCGAGATCGGCTGGCCATCGAACGTTTCTAAGGATAGATGCCTGAGGTATCTACCTACTCCCGCTTCCTGAGGTCGCTTTGCGCTTTCAAACTTCTCCGGCTATTAGTTGTTGAGAAAACGGCCGGCAAATCGACCAGTGCCTAGAGCAACCGACCATCCAAAGTTTTCACCCGTGAGTCACCGCTTTACCGGCATACTAGGGTATCAGGCGCTTGTCGCCGCATTACCGGGAAACAGGGCCCCTCTTCAGTAAGGTTGACAGGCAAAGGCTGACAAGCCCACCAACCCTCAGATATCCAGGGTTACTGGAGGGCTTCTTCCGAGTCAGCCACCATGCACGGCGAGTTCACGGGTTTCGTCCCTCTTCGTGGAGGTTGCGGGATAAGTGTATGCTGGATAGTAACCATTAAGACCCGAGCTGCATGACCCCATTAGACCTAGTTGATCCATCGCACAGCGGGTTCACTAGGTTGGTCCCTCTTCGAGGAGGCTCTCGGATAGAAACTGCTCCGCGAGTTGAGCCGGTCAAGTTGACATAACGGCCATTATAGCTTAAGCTACACGGAACTGTTAGGAAGCCTAGGTATAAAAGAATGCTAAAGAATGCTAAAGAATGCTGAAACATTCTGAATCTCTAGTGCTAAAGAACCGTGGTATGAAAGTAAGGACTCAAAAATTGAGGAGTTACAAATAAAGAGATGAAAGAAGTAGCCATACTACGTCCAATAATCTTCTTGACCGATAGGGTTACCTCAAGGTAAATGAGCGTGATAAATTCAAGAGATAGAAGGAGTATATAGGCGAGCTATTTGAATCCGGGTGTGCGATAACCTTAGATGAATAAAAACGACATAAAATTAGCGATAATTAGAAAAACAGCATGACATTATAGAATACCTATAAAAGTATAAATTACTTTAAACCAATGGCAAGAATGGTGAATATTGTTCGAACACTGCTTTCATATCATAAATACTGTTTTTCCTCATTGACAATGTTATAAGGTATGAATATGGATTGAAGTTGAACACTACAAGGACCAAGTATATAGTTATAGTTACATATAGTTACATTAAATCGAAGACTTCATGTAAATATCTACCCTGGACAAAGGCGGTTGCAACATGGCCGAAACGTTGGGTGTTACAGACTTCACACGATAAATTCGTTTTATCTTATTATATACATACATATAATTAAAGCTTACCGAGTCGACTGGAGAAGACTGAAAATCTTATTTACCTGGGCTCTAATTTGAAAGTCTACTACGATATTAGCAAGGCGTAACAATTCGCATTGAAAAATCCAGAACTGTATATTTTAAGATGTTTTTTTTCCGGAAGAAACATCAATCTACAACTGATGATCAGGCTTCTAAGATGCTACGTATTCCAAATATATGAGATGGAAATCTGGACACACACACAGCCAAAAGAAAGCTTGAAGGCTTCGAAATGTGGGTCCATCGGAGAACAATACGTTTAAGCTGGGTTAACAGAGTGATGAATGAAGATGTCTTAAATCAAAACAATATAGAAATATCGAGATAAAGATCAAATAATAAAACTGAATAAGAAATAAGAAGCAATAAAGACCCGCAACTCGAATATTTCGCTCATATCATGCATTATCCCGAAATATGTAATAATATGCATGTATTAATTTCAGGCAAAGTAGTCGGAAAAGAGTTCCAGGACGAAGAATAACATCTTGGATTCTAAATGTCCAGGATTGATGTCAGAAACCTACAACGTCCTTGTTTCGAGCGGCGGCCAATAAAGTTTTTATATGAACCGATAATTGTAGCTAACGTTCGGTAACGTTCGGTAACGTTCAGGACCTCTCGCTTGCAAGCACTCGTGGTGGGGATGTAAAATAAATGTTGCCACTGCAATCAGCTGATACACATGACATCGCATTTGATTCTGCGGTATCGATGATCACAGCTCCGATATTGCTCTATAATTGAAGTCGTTAATTGGACTGAACCGTAAACAAGCCGCAACCGCCAAATAAATTGTATGCAGTTGGGATTAAATTTCGTTTCGCTCGATGAAATCAAAATATTTACGCGGGTGAACGATCCCATTTTCAAATTCACTCAATGTTTATGATCAACGATTTCCTATGCTTTATTTCGAATAGACGCGGACTTATCCATATATGTATGTAGACACCGAGTTATGCCTCATTTAAATTTAACCAGAACATTTATTTCAGCCTCGCTACTGCCAAGCTGCTATAATTATATGTAGGCTTGTGTTATTTCTATTATATGTTCAATGTAAATTATACAATTACCCTCCCTTGTGCGGGATAATATAGTCTGCATTAATTACTCAGAAAAATATGTAATATTACATTGAATCGGAAAATTATAAACCTTTTGGAAATACCTCCAAAGGATATACATAAATATTTATTACTATGATAATGAATGTATATTTTCTTAGTATTCATTAAATTATTATTTTCCATTCGGACAAAATTCACCTAAAAACGTTGAAAAGATTCCAGATGATTCAAATCCGGATTAGCGCCCTATATCCAGTTAATTATTTCAGTGAGTTCGACCTATCGGTGTATAACGCAAAGTGCATTAAATGCCCGCGTGGCGAATTATGCAACGCTCTGGGACATCGTAGAAGCGAGACGTGACTTTATCATCACAAACTCTCCGCTTAATATATTCACACGACTCGATAAAGTTGGAATGTACTCTTGCATGCTCATGTATCTAGCATGTTTACTTTAACTTCAAAATGGCTTAAGTGGCGATATTAAAGCGACTCTTTTAATAAAGAATAATAGGAAAAGTAGCGATACGAATAGGCAACTTTGGCCCGTTCCGTGAATGGTAACCCCTGACATCGAAAATGGTCTAAAACCTATTCCATCAAGTTTCTCTTGTCACCGCGATTCCAAAAATATACATATACGCTATGCTTGCTCTACCTATTGGTTATATACTCCTACAGGATAAGGAAACCACGATGCATCTGCTGAAGCACCTGCGGGACTAGGATCGTATTTACTGCGACCTGGTGGTGCTTAAGGTCTCCCAGGGAAAATGTATACCAAACTCTGTTAAGATCGAGCCACGGGAGTCCGGACTGATAAACAAACGCACAGTATGCATCAGACTATATGGCCCATACTACGTAATACTACTAGGGACGATCCAAAAAGAAGGTCGATATTGGAATAGCTAATTATTCGCGCATATTGTATACTTTTCTCGATAATAGCTCGCGTACTTTTGATGGACATTTTCGCCAATCGCTAGTGGCTGTGTTGTTGGACAACTGAGAATGTAACTTTTTTCCACTGCCGCTTCATGGCTGTATAATAATATTTAGAAAGATTGCTATTTATTATTTATTTTGATAAATTGCTACAATAAACACGCAGATTAATTTACAATAAACTTTTTTATATTTATTTTTTACTAGCCACAGCTATTAAAAATTTGTCATAGTTTTAATAATTAAATATTATCCCGGTTAAAATGAGGATATTAGAAATAGATACAACCAAAAGGAAATTCTGAAGGATAATTCCGCCTTTTTCTTTTTTTTGGTTTTCTCCCTCCGGGCGCTGGATTCCGAAATCAGCTTTTTGATCCGTCCATAATATTACGCAGTACGGGCTATATAGTCTTATGAATAATGTGCGTTTGATTGTGCTTTTGTTTGTTTGTTTGTCCGTATATCCGAAACCTTTCCGTGGTCCGATATTATCCAAATTTGGTATGCAGCCTCCCTGGGTGACTAAGCATCACAAGATCGCAGCAAATTCGATCCGAGTCAGGCAGGTGCTGCTGCAGGAGCATCCTGGTTTATTGGCCTAGAGGAGTATCTGACCAATAGGTAGAGCAATTATAGTGTATATGGGTATTTTTGGAATTGTAGTGAAGAGAGAAACTTAAAGGTTTTAAGCCCTTTTGGATACATCAGGGGTTAAAAATCACGGGACGGGCCAAAGTTGCCAATGTATGTCGCTACTTTTCCTGTTATTATACTAATTTGATGTTTTTTTGGTGTCGATTACAGGGTCTTCGATAGGTCGAATTACGTATATTCGACATCATAGGATGTAAAATATTTTAGTCGAGAACTTCTAAGAAATAGGCGCGGGGTACTCAGCCATTAGCTGGTACTTCGCAGAAGGCAACAGCTATGGCCAAAGGGGTAATTGTAAGAAAAATGCTATTCCCTCGCCAGCGCGGAAGTGTGCCGATCCTTTACAAATCAAACAGTTCATAAATAGCCAGAGTGATTTATCATCGGTTCGGGGGTGTCGTTCGCTCACAGAATGTATGGGCCATAAATGAGAGTTCGAAGACGCCAGACGCGAGTCGGTGATGAATTACTTAAAAATTAAAAAATAGACTACACTCCAATTTCGGGATTATGCAACTCTCTAAAAACCAACCGATAATCCCATGCACAGCGTCTGGAAACAGTGACCTACCTAGGAATTATGTGTTTAATTAAGATTATTACAAGGTACTCATTAATAAAATATTTAATGAAATAAGCCACTAATTAATTAGATATTCAGTTAACAATTTGCCAAAGACTTTGCAGCCTAGTTATTAGCACTAAGCATTATATTGTAAATAATCTAAGGTAGCATTTATTATTAGTTTTTAAATAAGTCACAGGAATGGGAAGTGCAATAGAATTTAAGCCTATAATCTTACTGTATTGTCGTCGTTCGGTGAGCGTGTTTGGAAAAAACTATAACCAATCAGAGACTAGGAGATTTCAGAGCGTTGTTCTCGGCTCGAGGGGAAATATTTGAGAGAAGGACTTCAGTTCCATGTGTTTACTCCAGGCAATGGCGATGTTTCTTTTGGAAGGAATGCCAGACCCGTAAATAGAAATAGAGCGACGACGCGTTAACCTAAGTGTATCAAATGGTGACGGTGTATAGACTTAATAATTACGACAGTGTACAACGGCGAATTTCTATAATAAAGAACATTTAAAAGCAGCGCACGACATTTTAATTTTCGCCCGCATCTTTCTCTCCCGAAGTGAAGTCACCGTGAAACGAAGTGTCGCCTGGGATCAGCGAAGTAGTCATCTCGATGAAACCTATGGATCAGGGGACGTGAGTAGGCAGATAAAATTATACATATTAAAAGCGATACAGTCCATTAGTAGATCT
Organism: Micropterix facetella; assembly: GCA_027564375.1. Classification (NCBI taxonomy): domain Eukaryota; kingdom Metazoa; phylum Arthropoda; class Insecta; order Lepidoptera; family Micropterigidae; genus Micropterix; species Micropterix facetella. Next base: position 29,441,809 of record JAOPUG010000333.1, on the reverse strand, counting down.
GAGTAACTCACGCCATATTCGCAAGAAGCGAATTGAGAACAAGTGCAGCCCGGTCATTTAGTCGACCTGACTGGAGCGGGTTCCGTACATCGATAACATTTGACAGTATACCACATGGGATATACCAAGTAGTACTCGGGTTTGTTTCAATGCTTTGTCAGCCTAAAAGGCAGAGGAGAACTTGCCGTGTCGTCGGAGATCGAAATCGCCAGCGTACTTTACTTCACCACAGACCACAGAAAGCGAGTCTGCCATAACTGCACCTCACCTGCAAGGAAACTATCCAAATGCCGTCGAGATCATATGATGCCTTTAACCCGCGATTGCTCGAGTGTGGCCAATAAACAGTCTGCTAAAACTACAAATATAAACATTTTTAAAATGGTTTATTTTACAGTATTTAAACTCCAGTTGCCTTTGTAAAATACTTAGATATGTAACTAATGCACAACGCAATTAGGTCTGCATGACGCGCTATCACTCTACGGAAATTGATCTAAAGCGACCAACCACGTGATAAAAGTATATTATCGGGCGATAACATAAAATAAATTCATCACAAGAAGATCGTATCAGTCGTAAATGCTGAGATGAATAGTCAAATTATTTTTAATTCTTTGAAACTCAAGGCAATTCTCAAAGTATAATGAACAAATTACTATGGAGAACTGTCAAAAAAATATCGCATTTTATCAGGAGTCCACTCCAAGAGTATGAATAAAATGAAGAATAAGAACCAAAAAAGGGATCCTACTTACATTACCCAAAGAAAATTGATGGAAAACATTTTACGGTGTGCTGTAATTGCAAAAGAAGTGTGCCATAAGTACTGCAATAGCATTTATTATTAATATATCATCTACCAAATTGGTGGTTTTGGGCTAAGGTTTTTTATTGTTTTATTATTATTGTAAGTTTTATTAGTTCATTCATTTTGATAATTCATTCGATAAATATTTCATTTTGATTAAAACAGTAAGTTTCTGTGGTTTTCTTTTATCTTGAATAGTTTTATGTATTGATTGTTACATTTCTCTATAACCCAAGTGATCTAGTAACTATCACATATTCCTTTTTGGCGATGTTGATTGACACCAGGTGACCAACTAGTTACAAAAGCCAACGCCGTTGGCTGGTGATCAGTTACAAAAATTGAGCGCCAACCAACGACGGGTTAACTTCCACCCTAATGCGCCGAATTGGACGAAGCGCGGCGGGTCTCTCTGCCGTATCTTCGCTTTTCCTTGTGACTTAAGACACCAGTACTCGATTCTGTCAACAACTTGTAGGTCGTCTCTCACTCTTCGATTTCTTGATTTAAGTCTTTATTGATTGCATTTTACATTTTAAAATAGGTATTGGTCATGGCATTACATTCAATGCACCATTAATTTTTGACTGCTAGCTATATTTTTATTTCTTGCATTTTCAATTCAATTTAATTTTACAATAATACAAATATAGTATCTTACAATTATAACCACAACTAAGAACATTAAATGATACAATACGTCGCGATATGCAGAAAATATTATAATCAATAAACATGCTTTTTTTTAATTGAATATAATGAAGCTTCACATGTTTTCATAAGTTTATAATGGCTATACCAATTTATTATATTGATTGATATAACAACACTCCGTCATACGAATTATGACTACTTGAATTGAAATGTTCTCTCATAGTTTGATATTCATTTGTAATCGCATGCATGCACAATTATTATCACGTTGCATTAAAAACAACCTACTAAATTATTTGCCGCAAGTATATTTAAAGTCAATTTAAGTAGGTACATACCGTGGGAATGAAATATAAACAAGTTCGTTTGAGCTGGGCGACTTGAATTTATAAAATTATATCTATTTATAAGACACTCTTTCGCGACTTTTTTTCATAGCCAAATATCAGTAAAATAAAATCAAATCAAATAGTTAAAAAAAATCATTTTTTATTTTTTTGATTTGATGCTCGCAAACAATCCTCCTAATAACATCGATAACTCAACATCAATTGTCGACACCACGAGGTCACTTTATGCGAGCAGACGGCTCCACGCCCTTCTCCGTCATTTGCCCACACGAGAGGTTATTTGGCAACAGACGACAACGAGTAAACTTCTAAAACGGAGACACAGGAAAGGCGGGCGCTCTCCGTCGCAGTTCGACTCGTACCTAATCTATTATTCAGCAGGCTAGCCAATAAAGTTCGCCCTCACGTACACATATTATGCGCGTTTGCACGGAGCAGCTCGCCTCTTGACTCCTTTCTACCTCCGCGGACACAATTTGCCTAAGTGAGATATAACCTTGTCAAATGGAAGCGATGGACGCATATCAACATGTGCCGGTGGTGTAAATACAAAAAAATTGAATCAATATTGTCTTAGGCCGATTTTAGACGATAGTCGTTCGGTTGGAAATAATGACGCTCACAAACATGGACAATGATAAGTGTTTTGTATCTTAAGAAACTATGTACAGTCCCAAGACAAATTATTATTGCCTTCTTGCATTCCAATCTAATTTGTCATTTTCAATATCCTTAAACTATTAAACCGACATTACTTTTAGACAACTTATACTTAAACATTGTATTGTATCATGACATATATA
>JAOPUG010000333.1:29414232-29424331 GCA_027564375.1 Micropterix facetella | reverse complement strand
AGTGAATAAGGCACGTTTTACAACGCCTCTTGTTGCAAGGGAAAGAGCCTGGCGATGGGGGTGTGTTCATGCTAGCGTTAGGTGGAGCAGTGCGGGACAAAATATCACGAAGGTTAGGAGGTCTTCGATATACGACATTGGGCGGGCGGGAGTATTCTTCTCGCCGCTGAGGAAGGAGCCATGGGCTCCGAAACGTTCGGCTAAGGTACTCACCTTCGTCCTCTATATATATATATACATATATACATAGATGTGGTTTTTTACAAATCTATATTTAAAAACATCTGTATACTCATGGTGTTGAATTATACGTTTACATCCAAATTTAGATACGCTATTGATAGCTGATCTAAGTTAGCTTCAAGGGCACTTTGAAACAAATCATGTTCAACTTCAATTTGATCAAATCCACAGCCCGCTTCATTAAATCATGCTAAATCAAGTTGATTCCGTGATATTTTATCTTAATTTAGGAGAATCACACTGTATTCGCGTCGACGATAGGTCTGTAATTAGTTTCGTTAGAGCGGAATCACGATCTTAATGCTTCATTTCTCCCCCTCTCGTCAGAAACGGGATGACCGCGGATCGGCCCGTTTAAATAAATCCCTACAGCCTGTGTTATATTAGATATCTCTGTTTCAATTACGAACATTTGACATTTCGATTGAAAATCGTAGTCGCAGAGTCAGCGAGAGGGGAATGTGGCTTAATTGCTGATTTCCATTTTAGGACATCTGAATTTTTCAGGACACTTTAATGGGAAAGTTTGAAAAGTGATAATTAAAATCGCAATTGAACATTGGTATTAGACTTCGTGTGCGTACATCATTTCATTGCAGATCCCACTAGGGTCTTGTACAAAAGTATTCCTACTAGTGACAATTCATTTTCTGTCGTTATGTCACCGTCGACTACATCGGCATTTTAAAAGCTAGGAGCATAACATTTGGCAGAGTCATAGAACTTACTTTCTTGCACTTAGCACAAGAAGTAAGTTTAAAGTGAATAAAGAAGTATATTGTTTAAAAGGACCCATTTCACTGATTAAAAAAACCATCACTTTCCTATTTTTCTCACTTTGAGAAATCGTCAAAAACTAATGCAAAAGCGTATATTCCCTGAAGTTCCTAATTCGAAAAAATGTATTTTTATGGATATCAAAAAGTTAACTAATCTAAATTTAGAATAGAGAAAATAGAAAAATCGAACCCCAAATATAATTTGGGGTTCCACATTACGATAGTATTGTGGACTAAAATTATAAACAGCAATATTATCGTCATAACGAATAGGGGCACAGATAATCGCAATGATCATACTATGGCAAAATATCTACATTACTTACGTAGACAAGGAAAAAGCTGATGCCTACAATTGCAATGACTACACTAAGACGTAAACAAATCGGTGACTCCACCAAGTTTAGGTATCTTCGCAAACAGTTTAAATACTGGACAAATTACTCAGTCAAGAAAATGAGGCGGCCGGGTCATATGATGATGTATAAAATGCAATTGTATAAAAAGACCATAGAAACGGAACTCTTTCGTCCAGAAAATATGATTCCATCCATCACACGCTTGCCCTTCCGACTTCCCCTCAAACAATGCAACTACACGCTATGTCCACGAAATTGCATTGTCTAAACCTGTTCCTGTTCGTTTTGCATAAGATAAAGAAATTTGTAGATGAAATGTAAACATAAAATAAGAATTAAAAAAGTTGTGACTGCTTCAGAATTACCTATAATAAAATCTAGGTTTAAAATTAGCTGACAAAGAGTTATGCGCGCACGCATATAGCCGGGCGGGGCACACGAGGCGAGCGGGGTATGGCCTTCTATTGATGGGAGTAATGTCCCGCGTAGGCGCCTTAGCCTATGAGGGACCACGGTGTAACTCCTTAATCGTAGGGGGTGTCACTCTGTTACCCTGGCATGTCGAGGAAATAGTTAATTAAGTTAGTGTCTAAGAACCAGTACTCCGCTTAAGTCGTTTGTGAGAGCATATTATCGATCGCGGGCGCGTTTTAAAAAATAAGAGATTTGCGTAATACTTTGTTTACGTAACTGCCAGGTCGATTTTATAAACTACAGAATCGTGCGAAATCGTGTACGGAGACATTGTGATTTTTTTGTATCTCATGGTCGTATGATGTCGAGCACTGAAAATCTTAATAAAGGATTTATAGTGAAAATTAACTTTATACAGCCTATTCATTTCCTCGTGTGTTCACCCGGTCTTCGACCAAAAGGAAGGAACCGCAGCCAAGAAACTCCGACCGAATCGTTAAGCGTGCGACCAAATACCATTACCAATTGGATGAACGGCAGTCTAGCTCTAGACTCAAAAGGTTAAGCATTAGTATAAGTCTAGTATAAGCTTAACATAGGGTAGACTATCATAAGACTAATTTAAGGCATGTTAAACACGAGAAAGAATTGCTCATTTAAGTCTAATTTAATTTAGCATAAGCCTAATTTAAGGAATGTTAAACACGAGCAAGAATTTCTCGTTTAAGTCTAATTTATGTTAGCATCAGCCTAATTTAAGTCATGTTAAACATGTGCAAGATTTGCTTATCTAAGTCTAATTTAAGTTAGCATAAGCCTAATTTAAGGCATGTTAATCACTAGCAAGAATTCCTCTTTTAAGTCTAAGTTAGCATAATCATATTTTAAGGCATGTTAACACGAGCAAGAATTGCTCGCTTAAGTCTAATTTAAGTTAGCATACGCCTAATTTAAGACATGTTATTCTTGAGCAAGAATTGCGCATATAAATCTAATTTATGACATGAATAGTTATAGAATTAGTTTTAAAATAATTATAAAGAATAATTATAAGATTAATCCTGCCTAACCGAGATTTTGTATTAATCAGATGCAGGGTCAAAAGTTTGGACAGAAAATATAAAAGAAATCCCTAAATGGTTTTAAAAACAAACGTTTCTCAGAGATTTATTGGTTTTAGAACCAACGTTACTCAAACGGATATTTAATTGTTTGTTATAAAAAACGACGTTTCTCAAACGGAGATTTAATTGTTTGTTATAAAAACCAACGTCTCTCAAACAGAATTTAATTGGTTGTAATAAAATCCAACATTTCTTAAACAGCGCTTTAATTGTTTGTTTTAAAAACCAACGTTTCTCTAACGGAGATTTAATTGTTTGTTTGTTGTGTTTGAGATTTAAAAACCAACGCTTCTCAAACGAAGATTTATATTTATTTGAAAAAAAACGAATGTTTCTCAGACGAGATTCAATTGTTTGTTATAAAAATGGACGTTTTTCAAACGGAGATGTAATTGTTTGAAATCAATTGAATGTTATGGTAAACAATGTTTATCGAATATATATTTAAATTGTTTAAAATAATTATTGATTTATTAGTAATAAAATTGTGAATAGAAACCATTGTTTTAATCAACCGTGTAGTTTTAGAGATACAATTCACTTGGCTTTGCATCTATCCCGATAACTTCAATTGCAGACCATGAACCAATAAAGTTTGATATATGATGATTGAATGGTCCTTCGAGCCAGGTTAAATCACTGGCACGATTGATAGAAATTAAAGCAAAATAAAAGGATACTAATAGTGAGATGATGTTCAATAGGTAAGCGCCCAAGTAGCCAAGCAGACTAATGAGGAAGGCGACGGCAAAACGGACCCCAGCGGTGGAGAAGACTGGAATACGAGACCAGAATCTGGCAGATATTAAGCCAAGAAGCGGTAAAACCTGGACGATGAAGCAGATGCCGACACGGTCAAACCTGGACGACTGCAGCGAAGAAGGCTGAACGAGACCAAGCCCCGGCATAGGAGCCAAGAAGCAGTTAACCTCGGTCAACAAAGCGGAAGCATACTTCGGTGGCAGAAAAGACTGGAGACCAGACCCCTGCAGAGAACGACTCAAGAGCTGATCGACCATACGCGGAGGAGCCACCATACTGGAGGAAGGCAGAGAAGCAGACAAATTCATCACATCAAATAACTCAAACATGTATCACCAAAATAGTCAAAATGAAAAATCTTGCTGCTAGATATAAAAATCGAACCGGAAAAAGCCAGAAATCAACAAGAACTGGCCTATAAAATAATAAACATTAGAAAACAATTAATGGAAGATGAAAACAGCTCCGAAAACGACTCCGATCAACACCAGACCAGCAGGGATAAATCTTCGGACAGCGCAGTAGAGAAAATAGTATCTACCGTTTAAAATGCATTAAACAATCGTATCAATGACCAAAATTGGAACGCTCGACAAATAGCACAACGTGATTATCCGAATTTTGATGGCAATGTGATGGATTGTCAAATATTTATATAACAGTACGATTATGCCACTAAAATTTGGGGATTAACCAATGCAGAGAATTTAACCAGTTTGAGAAAAGTATAAGCGGAGAAACAAAATAAACTGTTGCAGCTTTGTTGGTAGATCCTAAAAACATACCAGAAATACGACGTGTTCTAGAACAACGATTTGGACATCCAGGAAGAATATTAGAACAATTGATGAAACAAATACGACGTTTACATTCACTCAGCGAAGCTCAAATGGTGAAGATATAGTGAAATTTTCAGGCACAGTTAATAATATAACAGTCAGCGTCAGAAATACGAAAAATATCGCTTACCTACATAACCCATAAATACTAACCGAATTGGTAGAAAGTTTACCACAATATTTGAAAATTCAGTGGCTAACCTAAGTGAAAGTAAAAAATATGGTCCAAACGTCACTGAAACTCACCGTTTTCAGTGATTGGCTCATGAATATCGGCGATGCCGTGAGTACAAGTACTTCATATTTAAACTTAAAAAAAATAGGCCTAAAACGATTCACGAAAAAGATATTCAGTATTTACCATCATACGTGCTCGAGAGAAAATATACTTAATATAACGAAGAGAAGAAACAGAACAGACCGCATAGAAAACTTGCAAAAAGCTACAACCAGACATCAGCTATTTATAAAAGTCACGCAAATTTAAAGGAGTTTAAAAACATTGTGAACTTTGCAAAAAAGAAAATCATCGTGTTTCAATGGTGTTTCAAAATTTAAAACATGGAATGCCAAAGAAAGTGGAAAATTGTAAAAGACAACAAGCTATGTTACTCATGTTTAAAAAGAAACCACAATAGAAATGAATTCAAAATAGAGAAACTTTGTGGCATAGAAAGATGCACTCGTTATCATCATCCTAGTCTACATAAAAAAAGATGTAAAAAGGGAGACAGCAGCCAACACATGGACAATAAACAATACGTAAGTATTTCTTAGTTTTGACGCAGTAAATATATATGGGCCAAAAGGCAGTGTGTACACGATGGCCTTATTAGATGAAGGTTGTGTGATTTCCTTGATAGATAGTAAAATTGCTCGACAAGTAGGAGTAACTGGACCGGCATCAAAACTTTAGCTATAGGATGCCAAAGCAATGGGTACATACGACAATCATGCGCAATACGGACAATTTCAAATAAAAGGCATAAATTAAACTAACAAATATGAAATAAGTAATGACAGAACAATAAAAGAATTAAAACTTTCAGTACAAAAACTTGGTATATCACTTAAAATACAATGACCGCACCAATGGAAATTCCCATAAAAGTTACATGGACCATCCACTATTTTGATAGGCCAACAATAACAATAGAAATAAGGAAAGGCGAAAATACGCCTCAGTTGCAACAACATGTAAATTCCGATGCATAATCCATGGAAAAATGAGTTCGAAGAAAAAGACGAGTGAACTTTTACTACATACAAAAGAAAATGACTCAAAAATGCATGAGGTGATAAAAGATTATTTAAAAAATGAAGATCTCAGAACAAAAATGCGCAAAAAAATACAGAGCAACATTGAGCAAGCTAACAGAACTCTGCAAGAGACTACCAAGTACTATGGAAAAAAGTGAGAGACAAGTTTTCTCTGGAAAAGCCTTCAAGAATCTGTACCATCGAATTATGTCAACGCAGAAAAAGTCTTATATCACTAGAGCGAAAACTAGACAAATATCCAGAACTAGTAAAAAGATATAAAGACAATATCCAAGACTATATCACAAAAAAAAAAGCAAGTAAAATTACGAACATAGACATATCAAGTTGTGATTCGAATTATAAAAGTACTCAAGTAGTAAGTAAGCAGCATGAGTGGAAAACAAATAAATGCACAAAGAGTATACCAGAAATAACAAAAGAAGAGCAACCACCACAAAGGATTTGGTACTTACCACATATGGAGTAATAATCCCAAACAAACCTGTAAAGTTACGGCTTGTGTTTGATACAGCAGCGAAAACATCCGGGGCTTCCTCTTAATGACAAACTTCAAAGCAGTCCGGATCTACTGAACTCATTGCTAACTCATAAGAAAGGATGATCAAAATTCACAGAGATTTTTATGGCGTGAAATGGAGACCAACAGGAGGCCCGATGTGTACAAAATGAATATAATGAGTTTTGGCGCTACTTCATCACCAAATTCTGCTCAATATGTGAAAAACGAAAATGCTCGGAAACATGCAGACAAGTATCCCGAGGTCCTCGATGCTATAATAAATCGATACTACGTAGACGATTACCTAGATATTTGAGATACTGTATCAGAAGCTAAAAAAAAAGTAGAAGCAGTGTCACAAGTTCACAAGCTATGTGGTTTTACTATCTGCAACTGGACCTGTAGTAATAGCTATGTATTAAATGACATCAGTTTAGAACTAAACCCTACTCACAATGTTATTTTAAATCTAAGCAAAGAAGTGTTGGGGCTTCGGTGGTAACCAGAAGACGACTTGTTATCTTACAACTTAAGCTTCAGTAGAATCCCGTCAGATATTATCACAAGCGAGAGAATACCAACAAAGAGGAAAATACTGCGATTGATAATGTCCGTATTCGATCCAATAGGCTTATCAGCGCCATTGTCAATGAAATCTAAAATAATGATGCAAGGAGAAATGGGATCAACTGGGATGAAATTCTACAACAATCAAAATAGATAGAACCATTATGTGGAGCGACTTTAAAACTGTACTACAATGACTTGGAACTGATCCAATTCGCTACCAAGTCTTCGTCACACACAGGCTCGGAGAAATTGACGAACTAACTCAACCCTCAACTCAACTAACTGGAACCCACCTCAACCCGTCCGAGTTGAGGTGGGTTCCATCTGAAATGAACGCAGCCGATGATGCGACAAGAGATCAGTTACCATGTGATTTCGAGCCTAAAGGGAGATGGATTTTCGGACCCAATTTTTAGACGAAAATGAAACCCTATGGCCAAAAGAAAAATCCAATCAAAATGATGTTTCGAACAACGACTTAGAACTACGACCAGAAGTGACGAATTACAAACGACGAACGAACGGAACAAATACCTCAATTCATAAATATTACACGATTTTCCAAATGGATACGTCTGATCAGGTGTATAGCATGGGTACGCCGTTTTATCAACAAATGTCATAAAATACACCAGCAACAAGAAAAATTGACACCACAAGAAATACACGCAGCTAAAATAATATACGTTCATCAATCACAAACAGAAAGTTTTTATGAAGATATCAACCGATTAACAAATCAATAAGAATTATTACCAAACAGCCGAATACGGCATTTATCACCATACATCGATCAACTCAGAGTATTAAGGATAAAGAGGCGTATCGATGCTGCTAACAGATTCTATTTGAAACCAAAAGACCGGCAATCTTAGACCCAAAACACGAGTATACAAGAATGCGTGTTGCCCACTATCAGGTAAAAGCAGGCCATCAACGCCATGAGTATGTCTATAAGAAACGCAGCGCGCAGCGCGTCAGCAAAATGTCAGACTTGCAAAAACAACAGACAAAAGCCATATACTGGCACGTTTATAGACTTCGTTAGTAAGGCTATCATTTCCTGAGGATGTAAAATGAATAAGTGACGTAATGATTAAATAACCCATAAAGTTCGATCTGTGATAGATAGTAACGGAAGCTGCCATACAAACTGACTTCTTTAAAATCACATATTTACCCGTATGATCACTAACCCCCAACCGTTGCTCTACACCCTTCCTCCCCAGCAAAATTTAATCTTAGTCTTCGATTTTATATTGAAGTCATTCGTAAGCGACGAATGCGTTCGTGCGTTTAAAAAGCAAGAAGTATTAAAGATACAACATTGATACAATATTTGAGATACTCGTTTCACAAGATACTTAAGAAATACTCACGTGGAGTATGCGATCGTGCTTTTACAAAGAAAATATAAACTCCCACGTAGATGTCAAAGTTCATAAGAAATTGAAGACTTCGGGAAATTGAAAATGTTATATTCTCAGAGCAATAAAATATATAAAATCATTTAGGCGCCGTTTTATTATATATAATATTAGTTGTTTGTTTATGTACTATGCATTTATTAGATACTTTTTATTTTAGATTAATACCTTTCGACACTACTCGGAAAAACGAACCACATACGATATATCAAAAAGTAGAGTTTTCATTGAACAACCTGATTATATATCGGTATCTCTTTGTATAAAGATTATATTTAAACAAATTTTCATCAAGACCTTGGCAACCGTTTCCAAAAAAAAGTATATTGATTTTGATTTAGCTTCTTTGGTAGACGCACTTGAATTTTGGGTCTACAATAATAATTACAAAATGAAAAAACCCACCTGGAAGATCTTCAAATACTTAATTTTGACCTAACCATTCTAGTACATTCTACCAAAAATATATGTTTTAAAACCAGTTTTTTGGGTTCTTGGGACCTTAAAACGTGTGTTCTAATGAAAAGCAAGCGCTTTGCAATATTTTTAATTTGTGCTTACTTTTAAACGAGTTCTCGAGCAAAAATCAAAAATACAGATAACATGAATAGTTTATGAAGGAAAGTATATATAAAATCTTTCGTATATCTTATAAATGTGCTAGGTTACACATAATCGAGAATTGAAAATTACAAAAACAAAAAAGTAAGCAAGCAAAAGTGAACGCCAATACGGATAAATACTACTTAAGCTGTATATTCGAATTATTAAAGCATTGATATAATTACATAAATTCAAACTTAATAAAACTAGCAGGTAATGATATCTCTACCAATAGAATCAGTGAAGTAAATGAAATAACTAGGAGTAATAATTGATAGCCATATACGATGGGAATCTTATATAAAACACATAGTCAAAACATATATACATTTTTCTTGAATTAAGGAGTGTTCTTGAACTTGGGCATATAAGAATGGTATACTACGCTATTTTTCAATATATAATTATATAAGCTATTCTGGAGTGGGAGCATACACAAAGAGTACAACGGAAAGACCTATTTTTCTACAAATAAATTGTTTCTCGGAGTGAAAATACCAAAAAAGAAACATTGTTGCCTGCTATGAAAGTAAGATCGGCGCATATACCACAATACATAGTGCCCAGGAGATCTACATAGTTTGGACAACACGATTATCTTTAATTTTCTCAGAGAATAATGAATATTTTGGAAAAATATTTCGATATTTCAGGACTGACACAGGTGGTTCATAAAAATGCCTCATTCAGTGGTAATGTTTAAGAAATTGAAAAAACGACGTATCATTTAGCTAGACCAAGTACAGGATTGAGCGTCATCAGTTCCACATGTTGCAGAAGGGTTTATTTTTTGGAAAAAGGAGAATCCCTGGATTGCGGGCTGTCAACCGTCGGTGGCGAGTTTAAAAAGCTTTTCAACATGCGCAAAACGATCACTAATCCAGAAATCCTATCTTTTTCCATCAAACCATCCATCTGCAACTTACAAGAAGATCGATTATTATACCAAATCTATACTAGTCGCTGTCATTAAACCATAGCTGAAAAATAAGGTTGATTATATCGATTTTCATCGTTATAACAGGCCATAGGCGACGAAATTTAAAAAACCAGTCTGACAGTAGAATCGAAATGGAAATATTTGATGTTTTTAGTTTTTTTTAAACATTTTTCATATGTATATGGACAATTGGACTACCAAGCTGATTTTTTAAGTGAATTCAATAATCAAATCTAAAAAATATGTATATGTTTAT
>JAOPUG010000333.1:29382397-29392700 GCA_027564375.1 Micropterix facetella | reverse complement strand
TTTCATGTCAATTTAAAAAAATCATCTTTGTTTTATTCCATTTCAAAGTTCTATACCTCTATAAAAACACCCTTTATATATCCCTAAGCCAACCAAACAATCCTATAATTTAACGAAATAATATCGACCAATAATTCTTACATCTTTCCTCTTGAAGTCTATGAGATTGGTGAAGATGTACATCGAGAAAACAGAATTTGTAACTTTACCGCTTGGTAACCAACACGTTTACTAGCCAGGTAATTCAGTTGTACAAAAAAGTCACGTGGCTCGAGAAAACTGTTGATCACAGACAAATATCTGCAGATACATTGAAAGATATCGAACGGGGCTTCATATGAAGCAATATCACTAGCAGCATAGCGAATGTCCAGCATAATCATTAAAATCCTAATTGAACTGTCTACCATGAACATGGTAGCCTTGCTGTGGATACTGGGAGACAGAAACTCATATACAAGGAAATGAGGAAGCAGATGTCCTGGCCATCAAAACGCATACTGGGCCATAACCGGTTAAAGGCATATAAGACTTCCTCCTAAAACTCACACTCAAAAAGTGACAGAAAAGATGACAATACATCTATTGGAGGAACTTACCCGTATAGAGAAAATCCGAAGCCCTTGCAGGTCTTCGTAAAATTATCTGAAGCCTTGCTCAAACTGGGGAAACCTCAAATAACAACATACCCTAAACAATCATCTCACAACTATATTAAGGAGGATCGATCATCTTTGTAGAAAATGAGGAAGGGAAGATGTGACTGATATACAAGTTTTTTTGCAAGAGTCGCATTTAGCTAATTTAAAACTATTTGGAGACCCCTGTCTGAATTCTAACCAACTGCTTACGGCGCTAAAATGGTGCTTCAGGTTACTACTTCGCCTCTATGGGGTAAGTGGACTACCAGGGGCCGATTAGGGACCTTCGAGACCACCGCGAGTGTTCGACAGCCCGGACACATAAGATGGCACAATACATTTCTGCAGACACCGAATCCAATATTTATAGATTTTAAAACCAGTGCTCGGGTGAATCCGTCACCCCGAGGCGTTTCAACGAACTGTATTGCTATATCGCCCCGAGATGAGCGCAAAGGAATTTGGACTGTACAAATCTAATATCCAACTACGCCACGTGCCGGTTAAAAACCAATGCCAAATAGCGAGAATTTGGACTGTACAAATCTACTATCTAACTACGCCACGTGCCGGTTAAAAACCAATGCCAAATAGCGAGACACCGGGTAGCAAGCTGCCCGGCGGGCCAGCCTCACTCTCTAACTCCTAGATTGGTCGAATTCCTCCGACCTACTGTCTGGTCGTGGGTTCGAAGTAGCTTGCGCGGTCTTCTACCTTAAGTAAGCGGCAATTCTTCACTGGAATTATCGTGGATACGAGGCGCCCTTTGCTCGGCCTTGCCACCTGAAATTGGGTGGCTAACTTATCGTATATAACTGTAGATAGCTTAAGGTATCTAACTACCCCCGCTCTTTTAGGTAGGATTGCGATTCCACCCCCCCCCCCCACCGGCATTTGTTAGTTGTACAAGGCCGGTAAACCGATCAATATATCAACCGTCCAGGGTCATCCGAGTTGTTATCCTAGGTCCGACCGTAAAGCGGGTTTCATTGGATTAGTCCCTCTTCGGGGAGGCTGCCAGATGGGAGCTGAGCCATGAGTCGGACTGACTGGTGTAACCAGATGGTCATATGGCCCAAGCTTCACATGCCCCATAAGGCTCCAAAATCCGACAGGCGGTGGTTACACCATCAGCCACCGCCCCCAGAATATACAAAGAAGACCTGAGATTGGGGCCTAATGGGGCATGTGCAGCTCGGGAACCAAACTGTTGGATGGAGAAATCCGTTTAAATTTGGTAGTTAGGGAGTGAGGCTAGTCCGCCGGGCAGCTTGCTGGACGGTTTCTCACTATTAAGACGTTTGACTCTAACGGGCCGCGGCGTAGTTAAATAGTGAATTTCTTATGTAAATATTCTATACATTTCATCTCGGGGCTATATAACGATAAAGTTCGTTGAAACGCCTCGGGGTGATGGGCTTGCCCGAGTATAGTCTTAAAACCAACAATATACAAAGAAGAAGAAGGACAAAACGGACTCAATACATATTAATTCGTACGAAACGATGTTCTGGCTACTGTTATTGTATTCAATTTCATATATTCCAACATGGTGAATGGAGACAGAGTTCACATCCACCATCAGGGCAATTTAAAGCATGTGGGTTTATTTTTCTACCCGAGCTTTAATTACCATTTTGCACAACGGCCCCTATACCCACCATTCCACTCTGGAACCATTAATTATTTACTATATAAATTATATTTGAGATTAATCAGAGAATTGAAAACTATTTTTTACATTTAATAAATAGAGACATTCTAGAAAAGAGACGAAGAACGATTTGTAACATGATATAAATAGGGATTATTTTGAAAAGAGATAAGGAATTCGGCGGTAATCAAAGGCGATCAAGGATACACGCTCAAATTATTAGTATGATCTCATTCAAACCAGTGCCAATCAACGGAAGCGGTCCTAATTCTCTACTCGTGGCAGAAGGGTGTAAAGATACGCGGCCCGATTGAGAAAGTCATGACACGATGATCTGAAGAATATGCTGCGTTGTGGACAGTCCAATCACAGAGGTAACAAGTGATATCTGTTATACAGAACGTCAGATTTATATTTCTGGTTCTGCCAGATCCGCAGAAAGTACGACTCTTCCCAGGAGAATAAATAGTATGTAAATCAAAAGCTGCATTCAGCTTTCTACATAGACCATATCGTTACTGTTTCTATCTCCTCCATCATGCGAGGCAGTTGAGCTGGCATTAAAATAGCCTGTCATAACTACTGGACGACAACATAGACCTGTCAGTGCCCTGACGAGAACAGCAATAAGGGGCCCCACGTCGTGTCCATACTGGAATTAAACGGAAATGAAGTAAAGCTCGGTCCCATCTAAAACCAACAGACGTTCAAACGATATGCTCACCAGAGAGTTGATCGATTAAAAAGGGCGACGGTAAGACAGAGCTAACTGCGATCGGTCGACTCCCCTTTTCGAATATAGCGCCCATACCGTCGATACCCTGGGGTATTCCGTGATTTGTGTACTGCCTTTGAATGAACTCTACATGCACATTCATTTCGGTCATTGACCTGCCGAAGTCGGCGGCCGCAGTCCTTCTCCGCTGCGGGTTCTGTTACACAAAGAGAATCCTAAGTTGGGTATTATGCCCCGACCCCATAGTTCGTAGTGGTAACTAGTAATGATAGTATAGTGACAACTCCACAGATCTTTAATAGACGTGGTACACTTGCGAACCAACAGCGTGGTTGCAGTTTCGTCGTATTCATTCATCTTTAGCTGCAAGGCTTTAGATGGTCAATCCCTGATATCACGACACTCAACCGCGCAGTGACCGCATGTCTCTACCTTCTCCGCACATTCCTTCTGCATATGTCCATATATATTATATTTCAAACATGTAGGTGTGTCAACTGCTACGGGCGAACTTGTCCACCCTGGAGCGTTTTAACGATATCGATCGTTCTATCACCCTGAGGCGAAACGCAGAGACTTTAGATGTATACACATCTACGTACCAAGCTCCACCTAAGCGCGTATGAATCCAACACCAAACCGCGAGGCACTGGGAATGTTCAAACCCAGTGGGCATCCTCGCGCCCATACTACTAGATGTGGATCAGATTACTCCGATCCCCCGTCTGGTCACAGGATCGAGGTCGCTTGCGCGGTCCTTTACCTCTAAAGAGGTTATTCCTAACTGGAATGTGGCGGATACGGGGCGGCCTTTGCTCGGCAACTATTACCCGAGATCGGATAGCCCACACTAACATATCTATGGATAAGCATTAGAGGTACCATCTTACCCCCCGCTGTCTTAAGAAGCGTACACTTCTAAACTCCTTCAGAATCAGTCAGTGACAACAGGGCCAGTTGCCCGCCCGTGCGCCAGCTGTCTAGGTCATGCCCGAGTTCCCGTCCCCAGGTCAGCCGCACAGCGGGTTCACCGGGTTGGTCCCTCTTCGTGGAGGTTGAATCATCAAAATATCGTATTGGGACAACATAACACGTCATCTTCATTTTAGGATCTTCATCTTCTTTCTGGCACTAATTCTATCAGGGTTAACCATTTCAACGATGAATCCTCTATCACATCGGTGAATAAACCATAATGCTGTTACTGCCTTTACTATAATGAATCACCGTGTGATTCTTTGCGGTTGGGTTCAGCTCTTTAGCCAAAGGATTGTCTGCATTATCCTCATCACATGCTGCGTGCTTCAATTGCATGGAAATGAATGTGGAATTCCTTTTATGATTATGGCATCGTCCACAGGGGATATTAGATAAAAATCGCTTGTAAATTTAAACCTCTTTAACTTCTCAAGTCCCTTAGAATCACATATAGTTCTACACTAAAAGAAGCTTACGGTCCCACAGACCGTATATGGTTCCACGATTCGAGGCCGAGTTATTCTTATTGCTATTTCGCTTTACAGCATACATTTTTTTGGTATATGAAGAGAGCAGAACATTCCCGTTTGGATGATATCTGCCTCCACTAAATGTCACTCCATGGCTAAACACATATCTATGGTTCGACAGTCAGAAATTTTCGGATGCTTCAACCTAGATTTTTAACATCGAATATCTATGTAATTTTGTATTAGGCTTTGATAAAGCATATAAGAATATTTACAATTTCTTGCATAGACATACATTTTGCGACAAACACCTAAATATTTGAACAAGGGTTTTTTTGTCAAGTTCGTCCGTGGTTTGAGGGGTTAAAGTAGAATATAATGGTTTAGAGTCTTTTGCTTCCATTTATCTGAAGTATGGTTCCCTATAATGAAGGCGAATAACTATTGATTTTATCTAACAAGGGTTAACCCTAATTATCTGCTAGTTATGAAATTTTATATCCTAACGATTGGCTAGTTCGATAAAAAAATATTTTTGACGTATAATTATTATTTAATTGGATCGACGATTAATTTTATTTAAGCAAATATACTAATAATGGCCTTTCCATAGACCGTAGTCTAACGACAATCATCAGAGAAGTAACTACAGATAACAGAAAGTGCAAAAAAACTGCTATATTTCAAGACATATATTCATTTCACAGAGGACCGGGGAGGTTTGAATGAAAGCGATATTTCCTCATTCGACGGCATGATAAAACTGGAATGTAATGAAACATTAAATATTCAGCGGCAGCGCTGCCACTCGAGTCAAACCCCCCCAATGTCACCCTCTTATCCCATGCCCTCATACGGCCCACCTTTCAGTAAGCCAAGTCGGATTCAGGTCTTTTTTTAGCTGTTGCGGGGAGCCTGTGAGCGGAAGTCGTGCAGCCATAATCGGGAATGACATGGGAGATGGGCGCCTTCTATGAATAGCAGTAGGAGTGTTAATAGTTCGAGCATATAATGTGGTTTGAAGTAAGAGAATATTTCTATTTAATTGTGGGACACAGTGCCATATTTCTACATATAGTAAAATTCATAATCGAATGGGTATGAAATATCGTAATTGACAGAAGGTATCGAAATCATATATGTTATACAGATTCACATGATAATAAATGGAGGGCGTTATGTTCGATATCCTCTCTATATTGGATGGATTGCCCACATGTCACAGAATCTTGTGACTGCTCTTGTGACTGTTTATTTCAAATAGGTAAGTTTGCCAAGTTCACCGTTACATAAGCTTGATATTTTCTGTCGAGAAGCTGGGGATTGAATTTTAGTGAATCTTGATACGATAACTGCGATTGCAAAATTAAAAGGCACAACATTGAAATGGCTAATCCGATATCGATACGCTTGTAGCAAAAAAAGAGCATTCTGTATTTATGAAAAGTAGCGAGCGCAAGGAAGCATTAGCGAAAGCAAAACAATAACTGTCTCCTTCATACTCATAAGCTTGACCGCGGGCGAGAGAGACGGACAGACTTTTCATGGTGCGCATTCATCGCGACGTCACGTTGCCCGCTTGTTCACAGACACTAACGTGTAAATGTGTGAACGTGCCAGCTTTCGGTAACTCATCTGTACCATGAGTCGCCACCAGGCTGCCAGACTTGCCTTAATGGCCGCAATTCCATAAATGATATTCTTCGCGGTACCGTCGACGTATTATATTTTCAAGTTGTTGGTTTCCGTTTTTAGTTGCGATATGTTTGTAAGCACTTTGGCATGAAAATAAATATGTTCCTTAGGTGTTATATTTCGTTGGTTTCGTCACCCGCTTTCTTTTCCGTCTCGGATGCTTGCAAGCCTTCCACTAGTCGACGCGTTCATTATAGCTTTTCACCAAGCGCTGCTCTTGTGACGTTTGCTTGCTGATAGTTAGGGGTGAAATTGCAAGTATATACATATCTCCGCTACATATTTAATTGGTCGAATGAATGCCAGGTTTATTTTAAAGCATTGCGGGATCCTTTGTGTACTCTGCCTATTTTGCGATGTATCGATTGAAACAAACTATTCTTATTTGTTACAGACGCTTTTGTCAAGGCTCTGTCGCAACTAGAACCTGGAATTAGAAGCAAGGCGAGAAATAATCGGTAAACTATGCTAGTAGACAGAGAAATATAGCTAAACAATAAATAATGGGGAACAAGAGTGTTTAGCGATTGTGTTTGTTATACAATAAAACATGGGTAGATGTTTACTGCCATAACTGATTATGCTGCGCTAAAGTAATTACTATTCATTGTGGATTCTATGTCTTATTTGGTAAGAAAGGCTTTGACTTTAATGTTATTAGCATGAATATAAAGCCAACTTCACATTTTTCCTTCAGTTCTTGACGCACATCGATTCACATCTCTTTTTGAGGTTCTGGCACTATTAGTGTCTTGCGATTAACAGCTATCTCTGAAAAAGGGCTGCATTCATTAATTTATTCTATTTTTTTCTCAAAAATTTCTGAGTATCCTGGGTATATCATCTGTTCTCGCCTCTGCGGAGGCTACGGACGGAACCTAATTAAGGCGAACAAAGGTCTCTAAATTGCGTGTAAGTCATTTGCATCTCCTGCGAACGTATTTCAGCGTCGAGCGTCCGACATGGTTCAGTCGCGGACATTAGCCTCCTTCAACTGCTATTACCACAATAGAAAAGCCAAAACCTGCTAACCGCGGGCGGACCCTAAAAGAGGACCTTTTGTTCTCCCTAATTCCCACACATTTGTTCCTTGTTTTGTACGCGTCAATTTTCATGACGACTTTAAATTAAACGCACCATTGTTATCCCTATTTGGATAATTAGGGATGTTGCGCGTATCCTCCCTACTACACGACGACTTGGCTTTGAAAAGGGAAAAAGGATATCTATCAAGAGAAATTATGTCATTTTTGGGTTTAACTTTTTGGGATGTAATGCCATTTAAAATTCTAAATCTCCTAATGGTGTATCGGATTGGTTAAATGGTCGACATTTCTAAACTATCGCCCTTGAAAGAATGGCGATGTATAAAAAACGCATTTTCAGGAAAAGTATATTTAATGCAAAAAAAATATTGCTAACATTACAATTTCAAAATAAAATAAAAAGCGCCATCTATCCATTCGTATTGAAACTAATTTGTAATAGAGCAAACGCCTGAAGTTTCCACGTTATGATAAGCGGACTAAACGGGATATATTCTAGCGACACGATTCAGCAAGTTTCCTCTAGATGGCGTAACGAGTTCGGAAGCGGAATTTTAGTTTCATTTTAGAAAACCGTAGTTTCCACGAAATGAACAATTTTGCTATGTTAAACGGGTATTCCAGCAACATACGATTTAAAAAACTAAAGTCAGATGTTTTATTTTTAATATGAAAGTACGAAAGGAGGTAGAAATTTTTCGGCTATGGTGAAAGAAAACGTTTTATTGTTAATTTTATATTGTCTTACATAATTCCCTCGAACCTCAACACACTTTTCTTATAGTTCCTTCAATGCTTCAATTCCATAGAAATTGATGTTTAGATATTTGCCATTAATGTACTAGAAACAGCGTTATAAACATTTGATTGGATGAAAATCACTTCCTCGTGGGTAAATATTCTCTGGGGCCAGATTTTTCTGACCCCAGCGAATATTCTAATTCTCGCCGCATTCTTATAACCCGCGGTATTCTTTAAAAATAATACAGCGAGTCGCATTGCACTTATTGCAGTATGTGATTTAAGGACCGGTGTGTTGTCTTGCAAAAAAAAAAACAGATCACTATTGATGAGTCCCAGTATATCCGTATAACAAATGTTCTTGGTCGTGGTTTTATTCAGAAAATAATCAATTAGCAATATTCCCTCAGTTTACCGAAGCGAAAATAAAAGATATTAGGCAACTTTATTATTTAAAAACTGCTTTAAATTTCACTTGCATGCAAGCAGAAACATTGTTACCTACTAGCAACACAAGATCGGTGCAGGTACCACAATATACATATAGTATCCAGGAGATCTACTTTGTTTGGACAATATCATTACCTTGCTGATATTAATGAATATTTTAGGAAAACACTTGTATGTTTCAGGACCGACAGGTGTTTCTTAGAAAATGCCTCATTCACTGGTTAATTAGTAAAGGAAGAACAGAAACAATGTATCCTCATGACATTTCAAAAATAGCGACTCATTTATACATACATAATATACACACCCTCACACCTCTGACAATATAAATTACCTACGTATTTAAAACAGTGAATTCGGATTTTCATTTTTATTACTAAATATTTTTATTTGTATTTATTATATTTTTATTTTTAATTGAAAATATATTTTACTGCATTAGTTATTTATTGATTATAAAAAAATGATTTTTCTCTTATGATGATTATTTAAAACAATTCTATAACTATTTTATATTTAAAACAATTCTATAACTATATTTAAAACAATTCTATAACGATCTTAGAATATGAAACCATTGGATTAAATAGTTAGGATCTTGGCCAACTGTTTCTTAGTAAACTGATTGCTCCCCAATATATATTAGGTTTGTAACTTCTTCGTCGGTGTCATCTTCAGTCGCCTCCTCCTGGCGTCCATTGTGAAGAGTCGTCATCCATTGTCTCTCTGCCATACTTTTATTGTCGTGCCAACAATTTAACAGTAGAAACGAAGAAGTGTCGGTCCTCTAGACATTCTGACAGCTTTTATTGATTTCTTTAGACGCTTTCGCCTCTTTCGTCAAAAAATGTGATCGTCGTCATGATACTCCAATTTAATTTTTTTCAAAAAAATGCTTGACTTACTTCTTTCAATCGAATGTAATTTTTATTTTGACTGATATTTTTTGTGGCATTTGTGACAATTCATTTACTATATAATAATTTTCAAAAAATCAAATTAAAAAAAGTTGTCTATTTCACAATCGGAACGCCATCACTATGTTAGGTCGAGAACTTTCTATCTAACTGTATTTATACAAAAGATAATTGTATTATACAAAAGATTTAAAATAAAATTTGAATTGGTCTCCAGAATAAGAGAATTCAATATTTACTCCAGTCCATTGCAAACTGTAAAAGATTATGGTCTCGTAAAAATGCTGGAATCAATTTGAGTGACCCAGTAATTTGGACAGAGTTGTGAGCGTTTCTACCGGACCGGAATCAATTTCGCCGAAATCACCACTCGTTAGTTCCCTGTCCACGTTTCGCCTACCTAGCCTTACTCTACGCTGCTATTCGCTACCACAGAATATTAAATAAGTTTATTTTGTACTAGATGAGTAACGCCTTCAAAAATGATAAATGTCAGTCTTAGTAGCTTAGAGTTATGGCAAATAAATCCTGGAGATACTCTTCAAGTGACTTGTTGAGTGAGTTGAAGTTGCTGGAGATTAAGCAAATAAATGCAAAAGTAATCCTCATAAACCACATACAAAATCCTCTTATACACAAAATCACAAAACATGGAACACAAATGAGGAGCACTGCTACTCATAAATACATGTGTCCCAAAACACTGACAATATTTGCTCATAGCGCCCATGATTTCCATTGCAGTTCAAGAAATGCGGAAAACAACCATTAATGTGAAAGTACCAAGTGAAATAAATAATCCACTACTCCTTGAATTAGACAGACATGACATTGAAGTGTTCATCGCCATCATTCCTCATTCAATGACTCCTCATAGTTTTAACTTGATAGTTTAATATTTTTATTTCGGCCACCATAGTGGCCAAGTCTTGAAATCGTGCGCGAAAAATGTTAGTATGCACGATAACTCGAGTA
>JAOPUG010000333.1:29372273-29382297 GCA_027564375.1 Micropterix facetella | reverse complement strand
TCACTACAGTATCAGGCGTTTATAAGCGCGGGCCGCCGCAACACGAACCGCTCGCTGCCATGTCAGCCGCGAGACCGCTATATAGTTTGTATCTCGCTTACGCAAGCTGCAGGCAGCGCCCAGGCGTGTCACGTGTACCTCTTTCTATCTTATAATGCCTTGGTACATAAACCGCGCGCGCAATGACACACCTCAATTAATTGTATTTTATTTATCAGGATAAAAAATAAACCGTGGGTCGGACAACCTTCAAAAAATCAACTGGGCTCTGCACATTATCTATTACTATCGATTGGCGAAAGTTTTTTTTTTATCGGACTTAGTTTACTCGAGTTATCGTGCATACTAACATTTTTCGCGCACGATTAATTTTATAACGTCAAAAAACTAGTATTAGTTGCATATTACTCGTTATCTGGATAGGCAGTTCTTAATTCAATTTCAACAGAAATGTCAATTTCTAAAGGTAGATTATTTAATATTTTGATCATCCTACCAATCGGTCTATCAATTATAATATGTGTACGGTGAGCTGGCTGTCTGAACGGTAGGTTAGGTCGAATTGTTGTATGTATGCACCCAGCGCGTACAATGGCAAATTTCGATGTATTTGTGGTAAATGAGATTAAACGAATTTACCTCGTGAAGTTTGTAGCACCCGAAGTTTCGGCGATGATGCAACCGCGTTGTCCAGGGTAGACTCTAGGACGGACATTCCAGGGTAGACAGTCTAGGGTAGACATTCTACCTCAACAACCGATAGTTTTTGATTTTATATCTGGTAAGTACAGATTCCTTTAGATGATTTTATAGGCGTTGATAATGGTTGCAATACGCCTACGAAATTCAAGTGTACGGTAGCCCATCATGTCTAAAATGCAGCTAGATGGATAGAGTGCGGGATAGAAACAGTATTGTCGAAAGTATGTGTCGAAAGTATATCTCTGGATATGCTTCATAATCAGGGTATATTTGACCGTATTTCCACACCAGATGACGGAGTTTCATTCCAAGATACTTTAAATAAGTGTATTATATAATAAAATAATTACAGTAATATTATTAAATTGTCTGCATATACGTATCAGAAAATCCAACGTTTTGCTTGCGCAATCGCAAAATTTTAACATTTCATTTTTTAACAAACAAGCTGACTTTGCGTGCAAAGCAGTCGGGCAAAAGTGAAACTATTATTTGAAGTCATTGTGGAAGAATAAAATAATAAAATACAAAAATATAAAAAATAAAAGGTGACGATCTTAAGCATAGGAAGGCTCGACAAAGGTTTGGTTTTTATTCTTTTTAATTCAATTTTAACTATCAATTGCCATTATGACTAAAATAGAGTCAATGTATAAGAAAATAACAATCACAAAATCGTAAGAAGTAACGGAGCAACGAAAAGAGGTTTTGTATGACTTAAGTAGTCCCTCTCGGGCGACAGTATTTAATAGTCATATGTGATTTGTCAATTACTTTAAAAGTGATGATGCTTTCATGAATATTAAACCAATCAATTATATATACATATCGCCGTTAGGTTTCGCTATTTGATTTCTGGAAGGTTTATTTTATTCTGTAAACTTTTGTTTCGCTGTGACTTATGCCGTTTTCTAAAATCGTAAACGATTTGTGCCGTTTTCTGGAGTTCGGTATGAGATCTAAAATAACACTTTCGATTTCATTCCATCCATGCAAGCTATTATTGTATAAATGATTTTTCCCAAAAATATTACGGTGTTTATTTCGGGAAGTTATCTACTATAGTGTGTATCTATTTTGGTCCCGCGTATTGGGTTTTTTAAGAAATGCCAGCCGTCATACATATAAGAGTGGCGGGGACGAAGCGCGGTTCCCGCGGAAGATCAAGAAAGGGTTGCCCGGTTATTTTCGGAGTTATGGCGCAAAAAAGCGACTCTGGCGCAGGGGGAATGATTTACTCCGCTTTTGTCAAAAGATCTATAGATTCCCGCGCCGACATCTCAGCCGCATATGCGCGCATATGCGACGAGAGATTAGCAATTTGAGGAATCGAATTCACAGCTTCAGTGCGACTTGGAAAATAATGTGGTGGGTTTTCTTTGCCTCCAGACCGAAGATGGATCCATGCTATAGTATTAATTTCATTCTGTATTAATTTGTTGAATAATTATACTGTAAATAACATTTTATTTTAAATACACTTAGAAAAATATTGGTTTGTCCTTACAATAGGTACCATTTTGTGATTACTGGTTTATACAGAATAATTTTGTTGAAAGTCCATTACTAGATTATATGTATGAACATGTTCCTTGCGGGAATTACGAAAATAACGGTAAATTGTAACTTCAACGTGATTCTTATGTCCGACTATATCCTTACGTATACTACTACATGCTGTCATGATAGAATCAAAGCCTGAGGTCGTGATGTAATGAAATGACTTTAAGTTTTGTTGGGTCATCATTTCGGAATTAAACGGCAACAAGAGAATGTTTCTACATATTTACAGTGACATGGTAACTACACCGTCACGTTAATTCATACGTACCAATCACAGTCCAAGATCCATACGTAATTCTTTTTGAAACATTCGTATTTCCGTGTATTACTGCGTTATATTTGTCTCGTCTCTCGATAAGTAGGGAAGGAGATCTTGTCCTCACGCAACTTCATGATTTATTATTTTTTATTTTATTATGGTTTAGATAACATACAAAAGTAATAAAATTTAAGACAAAGCTAATTACATGTTTCCACTGAAAAACATACTTTTTTAAGAAAAATAAACACATAAAGGGTAGGTGGAAAGGGAGGAGAAATAATAAGTAAATACATTTAATACTCATACATGTTATACAATATAGATACTTACATGCTATTTAAATATATTCATGAATACATATTAATTCTATTGCAATTACAATGATATGCCAACACCGTCTTTAATTATTGCCTTCTTGAGAGTGATAGATGACGAGTTAAATACATCAGTTTCGCCGGGCTGCGTATTAAAAATTTTACTTACCCTAGAAATGTAACAGTTTTGTATATAATAAGTGCTAAGTTGCGCAAGGTGGAATAGCTCCGTTTGGCGAATGAGTAGCGAAGGTACCTATACGGAAACAAACCATTCCAAGCATTCATAGCAATCGATGCAGGCTGTCAACAACATATGGAAAAATTGCACATCCCTGCGTTTTATTCTTGATTGTAATGATTGAAGCCCATGAAAAGAAGCTGCTTCATTGTAATTGGAAAACGACAAAAAGGAACGATGATTCAAATGTTTCAAGATTTTTTTTTTAATATATTCAACTGGGGCAGGGGGAAAACCCAAGGGTTTGTCTAACTTCGGCCTATATGATTATTTTCTTGTATGTA
The DNA here is from genome assembly GCA_027564375.1 of Micropterix facetella. Lineage (NCBI taxonomy): Eukaryota > Metazoa > Arthropoda > Insecta > Lepidoptera > Micropterigidae > Micropterix > Micropterix facetella. Next base: position 29,378,931 of record JAOPUG010000333.1, on the reverse strand, counting down.
TGTATAATATATTAAGATGTCCATGGTAGTTTTAAAAAACTACCTGAACTTAGCACTTAAACCACAAGAGATCTATTGTGCCACTCCTGTAATGACTTCCTCAATTACTGTGTAGAAGGGGTTCAAATGTTGCGTCAGAGATAAAACTCATGACGTCCCAAATATTCTTCCACTTTAATTGCTCTGAGAGAAAAAGCTTTCCAAAACTTTGTATGGTTGATAGTGAACATTCGATGTTACAATAAAGACGATAAAAGGGAAAAAAATATGAAATCCAAATAATGTTGTGTCCATGACGTATTCTTTAATTTGACGCTTTTGAATACACCATTAGACAATGATTAACTGTTTTATTTAACCAAACATATTGTGCTTTATTTTGCAAAGGCAAATCGTCATTATGAATGATCTTTCGTTACCTTGCATTTAATAAGCGTTTACAACCGTAAGATTGCCCACGAGGCTTTAACACTAAATAAAAACAATTTAAGCATGCCGGTGAGATCGTTCACGGGGCACTGTGGCCTGAAGATTAGATTCTCAGGGGTAGACTATCGTTCCCCTCCCTCCGTATTCACCAGATCTAGCCCTGTGTGACTTTTTTCTACACATTGCGCATAAAAGAGGTGTACAAGTGGGCCTCGGTGATTGCCTCGGTAGCGGAAGATAGCGCTCCTCGCCTCAGGTGGCAGAGGGCTTAAGGCTCTACGCATTGTCCATAACTATTGATTGCCGAAAGTATATATTATATATATTCAAATATGTATTATATAATGAATGATCAGGGGCTCATATTGGTGGATGAAGTCGTAAAATAAAAGCAGTCAAGATGTTGGTAAAATGTGGGCAATTATTAATATATGTATTTTTTATTTTTATTTTATTATTAATTTACGCGATGACAGGCGGGGGGAGAAACCCCGCCCACCACCCGGACAGTTCCAACGACATAATTGTCATTTTATCTGCCCGAGATGTCGTGCGACGACAACCCCACGCGTACCAGAAGGGATCAAAATCTGCATATAGATGGCGCTATAGCTACATTTGATATTTGATATTTGCTAGTGACGGTAATTTTGGCGAAAAAGTAAATTGTTGTGCGTTTTAATACGACAACTGATTTCCAATCTTTTGTTGTGTAGATGTGCACATACAATCTGGCCGCTTCTATGTATACCGGCGGGATGTGATAGTATGGGATATCAGAAGCAATATAGCAGTGCAAAACTGTGCAAAACTGAAGGGTGCAAAACAATCGAGATATTTGAGATCTAAAATTAATAACTGAAAAAAAAACCACCGGGAAAGAATAACTGATAAACATTCCTACTCCGCTCATAGGAAATCGAAGTGTTACTTTGTAGTTAATGCAATCTTTCTTTCATCCTATTGTATTTAGAACCTATTTTTAAAATAACTTGTAAAATTTCGCTATCTATCGATAGATATTTATCGAAACCAATACGCTATTCTTAACCGATTTCATAAAACCGCAGAATAATTTCCGAAAGAAGCTATTATAGATAAAATTATGATCGGATATACTATATATTTTAATAGAGAGTATATACATCCCTAAATTCCCTACTGACCACGCATGCACAAACGCAGGCGGAATAAGAAACTACATATTTCCTTTCTTCTCTTTCTGTTCATATGAAATAGTAATCAGGATATCGTCAAAAATACCAAAAAATAAATGCCTAAACTAATAAATTATGAATGAATATAATAATGAATTATACATGAGACCCTATACATTTTGTAAAAACCAATTATCCTAGTGTATTTTTTTTCTTGATTCATGTACATAAAAATTTAAAATATTTTCTATACCGCTATAAACTCTGTTCCTGAAAATATCCCGTTTGAGACGTCACCTCGATTAATATTTATATTTTTGGTAACGAAAATTGGGTGATTTTTAATACGATTTAGAATAATTTGTTCTCCTAGAATATATATAACAATTTATTAAAATTACACTGAAAGAAAATAGTACCAGAGACACTAAATTCTACACTTAGTAATAATATTTACTTCTCGAGAAATATGCTCATAGTTGAGAGGTTGTTATATTTTTCCACAATACCGTATATATTTCCATCGATCAAAAAGCAATCAGTGAAACAAAAACGATTTTCAGAGCAACTATCGCGCATTATATTTTGGTAGCCATTGAAGTAAATGATCGATGAACATCGATTCTCTCGTGACAGATTAACGGGTGGTGGAGCTTGATCGGTAGAGTACGTATCGCTGCGAAGCTCCATTGTGCGCATTTTTCTGAACGATAACCCTCCCGGTCCGCCTCTATTCACTGGCCGACGATATTGTATGCCGTATCGCATTGATCACTCCACTAGTTATCGTACTTTGTTGCGCCGTAATCGCATCTCTCTCTCTCTCTCTCTCTCTCTCTCTCTCTCTCTCTCTCTCTCTCTCTCTCTCTCTCTCAATCGCCCGCCCACTATTTTACATAAAATATATTATAAATATATACAATGAAATAATCATATGGGCCGAAGTTTGACAAACCCTTGGGGTTTCCTCCGGCCCCAGTTTTCCTCTTGAAGAGCATGAACCATAACTGAACTCTGATTTAGACTCTTAAGTAATGTGTCGTGGTTAGCTGAGAGATTATCGAAGGCCTTTCGCAGATGTTCAATAGCCGAGAGTTCACATCTAATGGTTTTTAACTCAGTAGCGATCTGCTGATTTATTTGAATGTTTAAATCAGCTAAAAATTTAGCCCCACCTCTTTTTTAAAATTTTATTTAAGGTTACCATATTTTAACGGTTAAAATATAATTCTGAGCAAGGTTTCATCAAATATTGAATTTTGATTGGCAACGCCGAAAATTTTGAGGAGAATCTTCGTAGCCACTACTCGATATGGAAAATATTCCAATCTTTTTCCAAAGATTTTGAAACTGGCATACTGTTTTTGTTTCACAGCACTCTAAATAAATATTCACTGTTTAGATATTAAATTTTATGATTACATAAAAAATATCATTACAAAACGTCTCACAACTTCCACTGCGATAATGCAAATTCTTACACCTCTCGGAAAATTAAGGTTTTTTTTTGGTGCAGGAAACTCCGAGTTGATGTTTCATCCTCCGTATAATCGTAACCTGAGTGTAAATGATTATTTTATAGTCTCGAGAATCACAGGCAGGTTTGGTCGGATCTTGAAGACGCTTTCCAAGCATCCAAGCGTCCAAATCTCAACTTAAGATTGGAATTACTGTATAATATATTTCAATTTTCACTTATTAATTTATTCTAAATTTTAATATTACCCTATAGGTTCATCGAAGGAAAAATCCAGTCTGCTATTTCTGTACGAGTATTATAATAATATTATATTGTTATGTTTATCTTATCCTGCTGCTACTGACTGACGTGAGATTCCTGCCTAAATCTTTTAAATCGAAGCATTTGGACATAAATATATTGAATTATTTTCCCCTTATTTGCGGTATACAGTTAACATATTCAGATACTGGCTTTCTAATAATCTCTCGGCGATTCAGACGATCTATTAGACAAGACAAATATCAACGAAATTCTTGAGACTCGGGATCGAGATCTTATTAAAAATATAACGAATGAGAATACTATTAACTTATTTGCAATTAATATACGTAGTAGCTGTAAAAACTTTAACAAATACGCGATTTGTTAAGTAAGTGATATCGGCACTGACTTTGATATAATTGTTCTGTCAGAATGCTGGCTCAAAATTGACTACGATCCTAAACAGTTACGAGGGTTCTTAGTGTATTTAATACAAAATCAACAAATCTACAAAATGACGGAGTTGTAATTTAAATTTGAGAGACGCTACATGTATCAGTTGAAGAAATGTAAATTGCAGGTGCAAATAACTTACAGGTCCCTTTTCGTAATCTATCTTTATCCTTCGATCATAAACACTTACGACTTTTATGTTTGCTGGACTTATTATTAAAAACTAATTCAAAATTTCAATATATAATATTGGTAGGAGATATAAATCAAATATTCTAAACACAAATCCCTCACGAATTGATTGACGATCCCTCAGTACCTTGATTTAATGGCAATGCATAGTCTAAAGGTAGTTATTGATAAGCCAACCAGATATTCCAATAATCCTTCCTGCATTAATCACATCATGGTAAGATCTATGTAATCATAATTATAAATGGATTATTTATCAGAGTGCAGTCACGAATCACTCTCCGACTCTACTAAGCATAAAAAAAGTTAATCAAATCTGTACATTTAATTACATTGACTACCCGTTATTAATTAAATTAATACATGAAGAGAAATTGTATCCGATGTACTCAAATAAAAATGTCAGGCTACATACAATGTTATAGACATTCTAGTGGGCTACGTAAATCAATGCACCAGCTATAAACAAATACATACAAAACAACATAAAAAAATTGGACTCTTGATTACATATGGATTAATAATCTCTTTAAGAAATATAGCTAAATCACACGCAAATGTTGAACATAATATTGGGGACGAATTAGTTCTCAGCTGTTACAAAAAAATACAGGAATATATGCAACGATTTAATAAAAAATGCAAAACAAAACTACTAAAAAACAAAAGTAAAAGAGGCAGAAAATGATTTTAAGTCGCTATGGAAGATCATCAAAAAAATTACAGATATACAAAAATCTAAGAAAACATCAATGAGATTAAAGTTAAGGGGATTGTTAAGGGTAATATTACAGAATATCCAAAAGTTATAGCAGATTTTTAAATTATCATTTTAAAGAAGAAAATGATTGATAATAATATATGGATAAATGATTTATTGCATTCCGACGATATTACTACATTATAACATATCTCTATCGTTTTCTAACAATACCTAGAAAGGTTTCTAAAGTCAATAGTACTCTAAAACTGGTGCTGGAACTGGAATGAAGGTTATTTTTAATATTCAATAAAACAAATATTTCTATACATTTTGCTTACATCGTTAATGAAAGTTTTAGGCAAGAAACATTTCCACAAAGTTGCAAGGTCGCTAATATTTTCTAAATCTACAAAAAAATCGACCCTACGGATGTAAATAATTATAGACATCTACTAAATATTACAAATATAGTAAAAGTGATAATCAATGCCTAAATATTTACAATATTATAAAATATTTACAAATATAGTAAAAGTGATAATCAATGCATATTTAGATAACAATTATATACTTTCAAAAAACCAATTTGGTTTCAGGAGTTAAATAGGGACAGCAGATGCAGATGCAATTAACTGGAAAGCTGACGAACGCTTTAGATAGGGGCAGTAAATGTCTAGCAATTTTCATCGACCTGGCCAAGGCGTTCGATACAATTTCTCATGCATTGCTAATTAAACGTCTTCGGAATATTGGGATGAGCAATATAGCTCTTCTATGCAATCTAAAGACTAATTATGTAATCATGAGCTATCCATTAGTATTTGAAATAGCGACCATAGCAAAAAAAAATGCCTTTATTTTATGGAGTTCCCCAAGGTATATCCTTGGGTCGCTGCTCTTCTTAATCTATATTAATGTCATTAATAATATCTAAGGAAACTGCAGAATTATTTCATAGGCAGATGATGGCGCTTTTATTGAAGAAACTTGGACGTGGTTTATCTTTTCTTAGAATGGATTAACGGAGCTAAAACATTACTTGATAAGTGCTTGCTGTCTCCAAAATGAAATAAATTCCACTTAGTATAACGTCCTAAGTCAACCCTGGCATGGACCTTAGAACACAAGTACCTACGCGAGTTTAAAGACGATATATTAAAATATCAATAAAGCGCAGATGTCCTTCTATTGATCGCGCGGAAAGTATAAAATATCTGGGAGTGCAAATTACCATCTTCTCATAAGGAACACACATATTAAAAACATAACCAATAAAACCAGAAAGTTAACATATATTTTAGGGATGTTAGGTCAGTGGTAATTATTAAATCGTTAAAAACTATATATTTTGCCTTTCCTCGGTCAATATGGATGTATAGAACTCACTTATGGGGTGGAAGTTCTCTGACACTCATCGATAAGCTGCTTATGGTACAAGGCCTATTTTAAAAAATATGTATCGTCGGCAGATGAGTTTGTCATCGAAATCGCTAAACAATGAAGCCTACGGCGTCAATATTAGACAGCTGTATATAAAAAGTATCATCATTAATTTCCATAAAAGTGACCAGATCCTCCTGTTACAACACCAGGTAAGAACTGTTGCACAATTCCTTGTCCCTGAAGCCCCATTCCATTTTATGGCTCCTCTAGCCTACAATAATGTTGAAAAATGTAATAAATCTGTAAAAAGGAATTTTAAAGAGAAAAAAACATATTTGGCTTTTTAAAGAAAAAAAAACATATATACGGGTAGAGACGGAATACATAAGTTATTTTTCCATATTGAAGAATACGACATTACAAATTATTAGACTACTACATAATTTTTCTGTGTATTTTAACAAACGCTAGTATATTAGAAATGCACTCGTAAAATGCAATCTCAATAGGCGGGTCAGTGTTTATGTATGTGGGATAGTGTGTATGTATACATGTAAGTATGTGACTGATAATTTTATCATTTCTGACTATTTTAACTCTGACTATCTTTTAAGTTAT
>JAOPUG010000333.1:29156005-29167467 GCA_027564375.1 Micropterix facetella | reverse complement strand
TACAAACATACAAGAAAACAATCATATGGGCCGAAGTTTGACAAACCCTTGGGTTTTCCCCTTGCCCCAGTTTTCTTATTGATGTAATGTTTGCATGAAAAATTATTGTATGCCTAATTAGTAAACTGCGTTGACATAGATATAGCTGAATATATGTACGACACATATTCTATTTTCAATAAATATATTTATCTATCTATCAATTTACTGATTTTTCCACAATGCAATGCTCTGGATGGCATTTATTTATATAAGAAGGTCTTAGGTAATTAAGTCTGCCACTACCGAAGTCTAAATCTAATCAAAAATACGTCGCCCCGAATAAAAAGCAATCTCGTGCAGTGTTATCAATATGGCTGCCTGTTGTCTTATATCCTTTATACTCCGAAACAAATAAAGCGGAAAGATGAACGGAAAAAGCTATAAAAATGCCTCTAAAACGGAAGCTATAAAATCTGTCGTCGTAAAATTTGGCATAAAAAAGAATAGTCATATGAAACGACCATCTAAAGGCCTTTGAAAAGTGGATATTTCCGCTCCTCATAGTTTACGGCTTATTTTTGCATGAAAATTGATTTATTATCTCTCGAGGCAAAGTAGTCTAAAAGATTTCAGATGATGCATAAACAATGTTTATGACTGATTCAGCGGATGGATGATCATGTTGTTCTTCGGGGAGTACCTACACCAGGGCTGCTCATAGCAAGAAATTTTAAATAATAAAAAATCTTACTGCACGAGACGAGAACTAGCGTCTCATTATTCACCATTTCCCGTATCATCCAAAATGGTCTATCGACTATGATATAATTCTGGATTTCCTCGTCTGAAATTCTTCGCTATTTCCTGGCACGAGATTTAAATGCTCCAACTTCGTATGGTAAGAGATTTGAATGTTCCAAGTTTGTATTTATCAGTTCTTTATCCTTCCTAAACTCTCCTAGACGTTTATTGTAATGTTCAACATACTTAATAATTAGCTATATTTCGTTATATTCATCACTATTTTACGCTTTCTTTGAGTTGAGCATCTTTATATAATATAAATTGAGTTTCATTGAATTGTAAATCCCATACTCCTTAACAGTTATCATTAACCATCGTACCGAGCTACATATCTTATCCAAGGTTAAATTTACGCTCATGAAAACCAACCAGAAGAACTACAAAAGGAGAGCGAATATATTAGATTTAATAATGCTTAATGAAAGTCTACGAAAACTTAAAATAAGTATAGCGTAGTCACGTGAATTGTTTCAACTTCTAGATTAGAGCTCGCTAGATTAGATCGTACTACTCTAGCCAGGAATAATCTTGACCCGGTCAACGATTATACCAGGGCGCGCCTTATAGGACCATCTGCACATAACCCATGAAAGATGGGGATGTCATAATAATCGACTTCTTATTTCTATTGAATAACCTTTAAAACAATATTGGAAATATAGGCGAGCTATGTAGGTATAATGAGCACTTACATAATTCGTCCCCATAGAGCAAAAATTAACTAAATCTAAAAATGGCCGAATTGAGTTAGGAATGTCATTAAAATCGCCGTATTTTTCTCCAAATTTCAGTCTTATTGCTGTGGTTGTAGGTGCCATAGTTTCTGTTGTAGAATATTCTAAAAATAGTTAAATTTGTAATTTTACTCATTTCATGACAGGGGAAAACTACCTAATTTACTTAATTATTTTTTATCAACACAGATGTATGTTATCTTCATACATAAGTAGCTTTAATTATATTGTCCCTACTTTTCAATACAAAATACTTAGCTTGTATTAATTCTTAAACTCTCTAAAACATCTTACTTAATTTTAGAACACACTGTTCGTTAGAAATTATGAAAGTGAATATTAATTAACTTTATTTAGTGATTTTCAGATTGATGTCCTAAGATGATTTGTACTACTTAACTGAAACATGCAATATTTAAGATTTTTTAGGCATTTCTTCCCTAGCTCTATGAACTACAAAAAATAGTTTTAATAGGTCATTAAAAGCTTTTATTAATTTTTGTAATAACTTAAACGTACATATGCTGTACAAAAAAGTGATTTTTTTTAAATTATATAAGTTTTAATTATTAAATAGTTATAGTCTGATAAATTTTGTAGATACCTGCTACTTAAATGAGCACCACGAAGAAACGGATTTTAAAAATAAGAGTGTTATTATGCATCGTTAGGCATCTACCTATTTCGCGTGGCATTCAATTCTGTGTTATTGGTTGATGATTTTATAACAGATACCTAATATAGAGCTTACATTTGCAGGTTATTATATTTTTTTTGGTTGTGCCTTGGATGTTATGTCAAATTATTGTTCTACTTTTGCTTTACGTTTTTTTACAAGGGCTTACTGAACCATGATGATGCTAGATGCAACTATTTTGCGTTAAGAGGGAGGTGCGTTATAGTATTTACTTACCTATTAACAACATAAACTTCCACCTGCGGAAACTTTAAAACAAAAATAAAATAAAACAAAACCTACTTACCTGATTTTATTTCGGGCGCTTAGTTCTCAATCCACAAGCTACCTTAAATTTGACTGCATGTATTGCACACCGCATGTAGGTATAATATAGTATCTATTGCCTAATTTTCTTTTTACTTCGGCCACCTAAGTGACCAAGTCTTGCGCGAAAAATATTAGTATGCACAATAACTCGAGTAAACTAAGACCGATTAAAAAAAAATCGCCAATCGATAGTAATAGATAATGTGCAGAGCCCAGTTGATTTAAAAGGTTGTCCGACCCAAGGTTTATTTTTCATTCTGATTAATGAAATTAATTTAGGTGTATCATTGAGCGCGTGGTTTATGAACCAAAGCATTATAAGGTAGAAAGAGCTCAACGTGACGCCTGGGCGCTGCCTGCAGCGTGCGTAAGCGAGATACAAACTATATAGCGGTCTCGCGGCTGACATGGCAGCGAGCGGTTCGTGTTGCAGCGGCCCGCGCTCGTAAACTCCGGATACTGTAGTGAAATGACTAGGTTGGGATATATAAAGGACATATGTGAATAACATGTTTATTTAACAATCTTCAATTATGACTAATAGGCGGAGAACTATATTGATAAAAAGAGAGAAAATGATTTTTAAAATAACATTTCTCCAAAATAACATATTTTTCTAAAATTGTCGCATAAAATAAAGTGAGTCCTAAGATTTGAAAATATTTTCGTATTTGACATTTGTTGAAGTGACATTTGCTAAAGTAGGTAAGTTCGCGACTTTATAGCTTTGTAAATAGCTGTTTGTGGAAATCTGTCCTTTTATGTAAATTCTTTACATAATACGGAGTCGTTGCTGCATTGTTTTATAAGTTATTATGGAGTTCCACAAGCTTTAGGCAAGCGCTGAATTTTCGGAACTCCTCGAAAAACACAACTAGTATAGATGCTTAATAAAGACTTGGTCCCCTCGGAGGGGTGGGGGGAGTAAATGTTGTTATTATGCTTTTTTAAAATAACGTGTAAAATAAGTGAGTTTGCGTAGATTGCAAGATATTTTTATATTACTTTGGCCACCTAAGTGACCAAACTCGAGAAAAAAGTTACACGGGGCTAGGGACTATCAACCACGCAAAGTTTTTTGAAAGCTTTTTCCCTCAGAGCAATTAAAGCGGAAGAATATTTGGCACGTCATGAGATTTATCTCTAAAGTAATATTTGAATCCCTTCCACACAGTAATTCCTCATCATTGAGGGAGTCATTACACAAGTGGCATAATGGATCTGTCCCGGTTTACGTGCTCAGTTCAGGTAATTAATTTAAACTACCTTGAGCATCCTAATATATTATGCATACATACAAGAAAATAATCATATGGGCCGAAGTTTGACAAACCCTTGGGTTTTCCCCCTGCCTCAGTTCTATTTTTACATGACAGTCTTGTAATTGAAGATAGGTAAGAGTTGAAGAGTTTAGAAATTGATAACATTTTTCAAAAAAAAAAGATTAAATGAGTATGCCCCACCGTCTACCGCCTTCAGTCTTACAAAAAATGATTGACCCAGTATCCTTGTATCCAGTGTCTAGATTTGCGCCCCCGGATGTAGACAACAACTTTAAGAAAATCTTTTGCAAGAAAAACAAGATGTATTTGGAGACAAGGTTCCAAATTACGTCATCAAAACCCAAGAGCTACGCAGTCCCTATTTTGATTTATCTTGCATTGAACCTTTGCACTGTTATGTTTCTGGTAGTTCTCATGTTCGAAATTTCTTTGAATCTAGCATTTCATGGTGTTTAAACAGAGACGAGGATCGTTCTTCAAAAAAATAATGGTGGTCGTCAGAATATCTTCTAGTGATAGCGACAATTTAGACTCTCCGAAATGGAATCAATAAAAAATATTAAAAAACAGGTCAAAAGACAATCAGTGGGTGTAAATCAACCAGAATGTTCCAACATTTTTCATGAAAATAATGTTCCTTATGACAATGTAGCTGAAGAAAGTAGCATGACCGATAAACACCGAATTATTAATGTATCACCTGTCAACTCTGGCACAAATAATATCACGTATCTGATGAAAAGCTAAATTCCGCATTAGTTGCAATTGCCACTAATGAAAATTAACTAAAACGTTGGAAGAAAAGTCATCCCAGTAAATAGAAAAATAACCAAGGTAAAACTTATAAACAAAGTTGTTTACTTTATGAAGGAAGAAAGGGAAAATCATACCTTCAAAGGAGCCCAAACCTGTAAAATGCGATATAAAATGCCAGTAGAAATGTCTAGATATTTTGTGAGAGGAGGATAGAATTACATTTTGATAAAAATTACTAGAAAACCAAAGATTATGCATCACAAAACCAGTTTTTACTGCAACAAATTATTGACATACCAATCAAAACAATGAAAGCTCGTATTGCACAAGAAAAACACCAATGTGCAAAATACAATACCTGGACAGCACTCTATCCATCGCAAAAATGTACGAACTTTATAGAACGAAACTAACATCACCAGGCAAAACCCATGATACTTTTACGTTTACAAACGAATATTCGGTTCCAAGTTCAATTTGTCATTTTGTCATTTGAAAACTTGGAATTAAAACTAGGATTGTAGAATTGAAATTAAAAATAGAATGAAATTAAAAGTAGCAAAAGTATACATTAAAAGTACGTTTCTTTCGAGTTGCATCACGTCGCTAGTTTTTTTCTTTATAAATAAAGTTTGAATTTTATATAATTATTGCGTTTTAATAACGTGTCCTACGATTTACCTACTCTATTAACCCAAAACAATTAGTTAAACAAGTTATGTATTATTTCTCTGGAACGTATGGTAGTTTGGGTATTAAGTGTTAATATAAATAAGTCGAAATATTTTCAATGAATAGAAGCTAGAAATAAGCGACAAATCATTAACGACAGTAAAAAAATAACCAACAGACGGCTAATGTGCAGAATTTAAGGGTAAAAAATAACTATTTTGTTTTTTATCAAAATTTCTTTGAAAAATAACTTTGTATTTAATGTCAATAATTTAATGGTAAACTATGGCATATTTTCTATAACATAAAACTATAACATCAAAAAATAAACTAAAGCCGAGCTAGTATTTTTTTTTTGTTTTTGAAATTTTTAAATGCTTGTATGATATATAAGACGATGCGAACTTTAAGACAATATATACGTGACATCACTTTCCTGTTCATTGATTTTCCTTTGAGGTGTTAATCGCTGCTATCAATTATAATATTAATATTAATAATATTAAATTCTTTATTTTTCATACAATTATTATTTCATACAATATCATACAGCCTTATTATCGCCTGTTTATTTCTTACAGCGCACCCAAATACTATGACAGCTATTTGTTCATTGGCTATATCGCGAAAACAAATTAAACACTAATTATTTTAAAATTAAAACAAATTAAACTTATTTTATTAAAAAAGACGGGAAAAGAGAGAGCAAATAACTAAATTAATCATACGTACAATTATTATAGCTACTTATTCATTCTCACTGATACTATCAAAGTGAAAGTCATTATACCCACTCTTGAAATAACATTTGGCAGGCCCAATCCGTTTCCGTTCTTGCAACTCTCGTGTTGCCTCATGTTTTCAAATATTCATCTAGTGAATTTTTTATCTCATTCCACACAGAAGCAACATTTAAATCTGATGCAAAAATATATTTTGATATTTGTTATTGATATTTTACCTCCTCGTCGCAAATTCAGCCCAATTTATGAGATGCACTGAAGCTATCTATTCAAAGTAATGTAGGTTCACAATATTGTCACAATTCACATAATTCAGCACCCATAAAATCAAACACAAAGAAAAATCAACACTTCCCAAAATCTCACACTCTAAATAAAATCACTTATTTCGCGATTTTTGTCCAATTTATTTTACTCCGCAAAGGGTGTTAGTAGATTAATTTCTTCGTTATTTCAATCGCCACTTTGTGGAGTGTGACTTTCTTGCGATCCATTTTCTTACCGCTCATCCCACTCTATTGTTTTCCTTTAAAGTTTTCTCTTCTTTGGCAGTTGTTCCAATTTAGTATGTCGCCTTTTATTGTTGCCTATTTTTTATTGTTCTATTAGATATTATTTCCGAAAAAAGACAATATATTATTTGTAAGTGTATTATCACTGAATACATTCGCTAATTATAATCGCGCGTGTTTAAAAATCCGTGGACACTGCACGCGCCTGCGCTGCCTCTGGTTCTCTAGTCCTCGCCCTTTGCCTATGGTTCTGCTGTGTCATTCACGCGCCGCCATGGCATACAGGCACCACTCGCGTATAGATAAAATAGAAATAGAAAAAATGGTAAAAATTACGCACTTCGACCTAATAGATTAGCCTTCCTCTCACGCCGAACATATGGTCTCAAACAAAAATGTGTGAGAAGAAAATAATGGAATATTGGAACGCCTTCGATACTCGAAACACAACCACTCCCGAGCCCGTCTAGATGGTACCATCTTCAATTTTGTTGCTCGTCAGTGCATAAAAATATAATGGGGGATGTATCATACAGTCTATTTTCCTTTTATCTGACCTATTTGGGTAGGCTGGTTGGATGTCTGGCTGGCGTCGATAACTCATCGAAGAAATTCAAATGGGATGTCAGGCAGGAGGATGGCGATGGCGACAAATGGAGGTCAGTGAATTCAGGCGACACGCGACGACGTCGCCATCCATCAACGTCGCCTCGCCCACCCCAAATTGGATCGCAGTAATTGCCATCGCTCACTTGGCACTTCATACTTCGCACTTCCTCAAATCTTTTTTCATCCGCGAACGCGGAGGCGAGAATTCCGCTTCAATGATTTCATTCTAGAAATATTCGCAATTTCAGATGATGAAATGGCTCTGTGATAATATATTTTAAAATTCATCATGTAGAACGTAAAGGGAAAGGAAAATAGCTACACTATTTTATCTAGTTATGAATTCCAGGGAGTGAGACAAGCTGTCTTCATCCATACATACATAGGTTCAATCGTGTACATAGTTATTGTGGCAAACATAGACTTAACAGTAGACTGCTCAACAAACTGGAGTGATAGCGGAATATAATATTAGGCCTACCTGTTAAGTTTCCGTTCTACAAAGGATATTCAAGGCTAAGAGTTTTGTAAATATTGAAACCCAAATGATACAATTGCAGAATTAATTAAGTTTACTGTCAACTATTTATAACAATAATTTTTCACAGATTATGGACCTAATGACTTTATATGATAATTATCCTTGCTGCATACTCAATTATTCTCTTTATTTAGGTCACACCAACTTTTAACGTTTTGATGCAAAACAAAGAGTCACCACCTCAATCGCCATGTGTACGCCTGGATGGGGATCTAATTGGGCATGTGCAGCTCGGGAAATATGGCCATCTTTGCTTATACCCGGTCGGACCGACTTACATTATGGTGTGTCGCCTGCTACGGCGAACCCGTCCAACCCGGAGAGATTTAACGATATTAATTGTTCTATCACCCTGAGGCGAAACGCAGAGACTTAGGACATAGGACAAATCTACATACCAAGCTCCACCTAGGCTCGTAAGTGTCCAACTCCTTACCGCGAGCCACTGGGAATTTTCAGACCCAATGGGCTTCTTCGCGCCCTTACTCCCAGATGCCGATCATATTACTCCGATCCCCAGTCTGGTCACAGGATCGTGGTCGCTTGCGCGGTCCTCTACCTCTAAAGCGGTACTCCTAACTGGGGGGAGGCAGCCTTTACTGGGCAACTCTCACCCGAGATCGGGCGGCCCACACTATCATATCTATGGATAAGCATCAGAGGTACCTGCTTATCTCCGCTGTCTTAAGAAGCATACACTTCTAAACTCCTTCAGGTATCAGTCAGTGACAACACGGCCGGTTTGCCGGCCCCGTGCGCTAGCTGTCCAGGTCAGCCCGAGTACACGTCCCCAGGTCCGCCGCACAGCGGGTTCACCGGGTTTGTCCCTCTTCGTGGAAGCTCCTGAATAGGAGTTGCTCCGTGAGTTGGGCCGACCAAAAACACAACGGCCATCATAGCACAGACTACACGAAGCCATTATGACCCATTGACATTATGACCATTATGCGCAATGCGATCTAAGGGATCGGGGGTAGTTAGGTACCTTAAGTTATTTACCCTTAGAAAAGATACGATGTCCACCCGATTTCAGGTGGCAAGCCGAGTAAAGGGCGCCTCGGATCTGCGCTAATGCCAGTGGCGACTTGCCGCTTACTTAAGGTAGAAGACCGCACAAGAGCCTTCAAATCCGCGACCAGACGGGAGGTCGGAGAAATCTGTTCAAAGCTGAGAGTTAGGGAGCGAGGCTGACCCGCCGGGCTGCAAACTGGCCGGTGTTCGCTATTTGGTATTGATTTATAACGAGCAGCATCGTAGTTGGATAGTGGATATGTTATGTCAATATTCTGTACGTTTCATCTCGAGTCAATATAACGATACAATTCGTTGAAATTCCTCGGGGAGAAGGGCTTGCCCGAGTATAGTCTTAAATCCAAATATGTACGTCTGGAAGTGGTGCCTAATGGGGCCGTGCAGCTCTGGTCATATAGCCAATTTGTCAACTCGGTCGACGTGATTCACATGTCAGCTCTACCGCAGCCTGATCGAAGAGGGACTAAACCGGTGAACCCGCTATCGCAGTTGATCTAGGGGAACATCTCGGGCAGCCCTGGACAGTTGATGCATTGGTCGGTTTATCAGCCTTGCTGAATTGACGAATAGCCGGGGGGAGGGCCTGGAAGCGTAATGCGTTTTAAGACGCGAGCGGTAGGAGTTGGCCTATCGTCACCTATCCTTAGAAACGATGCGATGGCCACCCGATCTTGGGTGACATTCCGAGTAAAAAACGCCACGTGTCTGCGATATTTCCGAATGACGGAAGCACAAATGACTTCGAGCCTGTGACCAGATGGGTGGACGGAGAAATTTGACCTAATCTGGTAGTCAGGTGGTGAGGCTGCCCGCTGCATGGCAATTCTCAGTACCTCGCCGTAAGGCATTGAACTATGACAGGTAGTGGCGTAGTTGGATTGTGGATATATATGGTCCATATTCTGTACGTTTCATCTCGGGGAGATAAAACGATAAAGTTCGTTGAAATGCCTCGTAAAACAACAAAAAAGCCAAAACAGTTTCAGTGATAATCCCATTGTACCATTCACAAGACCATACTCTATGATAATATTTGAGCGAAGTATCACTATTGTTCCGTTGAAAATTTCTAACTCCTTTTGTTTAAATATACGACTAATCTCTGGTAATGGAGGTCATAGTTATTGCATTTTGTCCAATTCCTCCATTGCTTCTTCATTACACGGTGTCTTGCCACTGAGTTTTGAGCTATCGAGCTCCTCTATTCTTCAACTTGCTAATGATGCAGTTCGCCATGCCCAACAAAAGCGAGTGTGACTACAGAAGCGCATATCTCACGAATGGAAACGTAAAGATTGAGAATGTCTGAATTAAGAGCTAGAGAGACAAGTCAGGAACGCGACACAATACTACAACGTCAACGTGACGACTATGCTCAATGAGAATCTGATGAAGTTTCTCTGGTTGTTTTTGCTTTTCTTCTCTAGTCATCGCTTACGTTGGGTGGTTATCTCCTTTACCATTGTAGAAATTGTCACTCATGCACTATTCACTATTAACATTACAATTATATATGTTGGAAAACCGTCGGGTTGTCAATTTCTATATAATCACGATATGAAAATTTAAAACACTAACTTTACAAAATAAAATCTTAACGCAATTTAGCGTCATTACAATAAGTGTTCACATCAAGAAATTTCAGTACAAATATTTGAATGCCGTTGACAATTAAAAAATCCCTTTTTTATTTTTTGCAAGGAAGGTGCAAGCAGCGCTGCGCTTTGCTTGCAATGTAATCGGACAGCCACTACTAGATGGGGCTGTTTATTTAATATTTATTAATAATCGAAATCAATCAAAATAAACGTATACTGTATTGTATTATTTCCAGAACTAAAGATGTGTACGAAATTTCAGCATGATTGGATATCGGGAAGTCATTTTAAAATCAATTGCAAAAATGTACTGAATAGACGAATAGACAAACAGACAAGGAAAAAAGCGACCTAATAAAAACGTGGTAAAAAAGACAAATATGATTAACGTCAAAATGAACTTTTATTTATGAACTTCGAAATAAAGATGTGTGCAAAATTTCAGCATGATCGGATATCGGTGTCATTTTAATCGGTAAGTCATAGTAAACCGCCTGATCGAATATTTACACTATCGATTCATATCATAAATCAACAATCAATAATATTTGAACTTATATCGAGGGTTACTTTCATATTCCTGATTAAATTACCCGACATGATTGCATTTACCGTAACTTGACACAAATATTAATTCTACTGGTATTTAATATTTAGTTGTCCCAAAGATTAAATTTAGACGTGGCAATTTAATTACTCCCTATTTGGTCAGCGACGGGTTTGATTCAATTATTTAAGGGCGGGGTCCTCTGAGACGGCTGCGCCGCGCCGCTCGAAACTCGGACATGGGCGGCATCGCAACGAACCGGGAGGTTGATACGCTGCCGGATGGACCCATTCGTATCGGATTAACCCTAAATGCGAATTTAATCTCACAAGTCAGAAGGCCGTTATTAAAGGTGTTATGACTGGGTCGACCCTGAGGTGGCTTTCGACCGATTGAAATACTATTCACTGGATGTACAATAACATAATATTACAGCAAGGACTCCTTTAAATTAAATATCTGGTTGATACAAGGTGTATACAACGCCTTATTCTATTCTAGTCTAGTCTATTCTATTGTAGGTGGCTTATCATAGGAGATAGGGAAAAGTTCACTACGATGTTGAATATTTTATATTAATAGGAATCTTCTCTTTCTCGTTATTCTTCCATTTATTTGTAATATCTAATATTATGATTAATAA
>JAOPUG010000333.1:28975020-28989514 GCA_027564375.1 Micropterix facetella | reverse complement strand
TGTAGATCACACCTTGTGAATCCCAGAAAACAGTGGCCATCACCTTTCCGGCCGATAGGACAGTCTTCGCCTTCTTCGGAGGACATTCGCCGGGTGAAGTCCACTGTTTCGACTGTTCCTTGGTCTCTGATGTGTACCAGTGGATCCATGTTTCGTCGACGGTCACGAAACGATGCAGAAACTCCTTCGGATTGCGCTTAAACAGAGTCAAAAACTGCTCTGAAGTGGACAGACAAGGTACTGCTTGGGTCTCTAGAACAAACCTGCAGATAGTGTTGGGCGTTGTAGGTTTAACAGACACCTGCTGAAGAAGAGAGTGTAACAATCACAAGAAATTACTCGGTAGATATGGCAGAAATACGAAAGACAAGATCTTTGTAGATTCTGAAAATAGTATATGGTGTAAGCTGACTGCAGGATCTGTAAGCATGAATGTATACTAAGGTTCACATACAGGCTTCATATGGAGAGCCAAGTGTGGGTGTCGGACTACTGATGGCCAATGTCAAACTCAATCATCATCATCCTAGACTTAGGAAATATAAGAAAATGTAAAACTTACTAGATCATGCCTATTTCCGGTTTTAAAAATCGTGCCACAGAGATCCACAGCAAAGGTAAAGTCCCCGCCGCAAGCTGCAGTGATGCAATTCAATTCTTCCACAGTTGACAAGTGCCCTTCCTCCAAATCATCCTGCTTTTTCCTACCCACCAGATTAACTTTGGAAGGCAGTAATACTTCCTTCCTATCATTGGTACCTAGAAACACAACATCTTTAGAACCTGGCTGAACCTTCACAACTTGCAGCTCGTTCAACTACTTCTTAACGTGCCTAAAGTGAATCAAAACCATGTAACGATTGGCTTTTAAAACCATGTAACGATTTTCGCGGACCATTTCGAAGCACCCATGAGTACAATTTAGATAGAAAATCCTGTGTCAAACTGATGATACATACAACAGTAATACGTCTTTATTGAGTAGTCATTTTATAGACTTATTATTATTATAATTAACAGTAAGCACCACTTTGTAATAGTTTCAATACCAAATTTGCCGATGAAGCATGCCCATGACTATATCAACTTTGAGTGCTGGGGCAATCACTTTATGCCTATATTTTTATATATTTCTGGTCCATTTACATCAACAATATAATGAATTTTAGTTATGATAAAATTAGGGATTATAGTGGGTATTACTTCGCAGAGAACGCATATTAGGATCCTAATCCCGCAAATACGGCCGGCCAAACGTTCCTCATGGATACACGGCGCTAAAGTTGCTAGTAGTTTGCCGTACCCTTAAGGGTACATGGCACAAAAGAGGTTAAGGACGGCAATATGATTTCAGTCTATTCTTCCCCCATCGTAGATGAAAAGCAAGTCTTAGGACAACAGAGCACTTTGAAGGATCTCTCCGCCACATCAGATGTGGAGCAGTTTGATAAATTTGACAGCTTCAGATCAACATTCACTACCTGCTAGACCAGCAGTCGGCAGCCTATTTTGATAAAGGCATCCCATTTCAAATTGCATCCCGCTCTAAGGGCCCTATTTCACCGAGACACCACGGTGGCGCAACCAATTGCACCACCATCAAAATGTATGCAGCTCTATGGAGAGTATCTCACCTGGTGTACACTTTTGCGCAACCAATTTGGTGGCACAACCAGCATCGACATGTGCACGGAATATTACTGGTGCCGTCACCATGACGGTTGCGCAACCACTAATATGTATAGCGCTGTATGGAATCTCATTCACTCGGCCACCAGTTGCGCCACCACTTGCACTGCCAGTGATGGTTTATTATCAAAATACAAAGTAGACCATCTATTTACGATAGTTCCTTGCAGGATTATTCCAATAGAGACTTGAAAAAGAAATGCTGGGAGGAAGTTGTGGATTTATTTGTTGACGAATTATTTATTATTGACAATTAATTCGTTGACGAATTGTCCTATCGTAGAGCGGCTAAGAAAGGATGAACCCACCACTGGTTTTTTTTTCTCTTTTATTTAACTTTCTTTTACACAGTATGTTCATAATAAGTGCTCTTCTGAAACTGTGACAATTCTGGCAGCTGCTCTGGTGTCTGTCTGGTGTCTTGGTTGGTAGCTCAGACGCCACGGTTGCATGACTGGTGGCGCCACCGTGGTATCCCAGTGAAATAGGGCCCTAATGGCACATAAAAAATAAAACTAAAATCTAATCTAAACTAAGTGTATTTATTAAAAAAGGGATTTACAACAACTAAAAAACAACTTATAATTTAAATACCATTATTTTGAAACTTGAATTTGAATTTCGGGCGACAACTTGATAAAATCTGACTTCTTAACTTGATGGACTAATTCTTAAACAATGATCCATATTGGCATCTGTAGTTCTGCTTTTATATTTCGATTTTAAGTGTGTCATTGTGGAAAATAGTGTTTCGCGTGTTGAAGCACTGTAATAAAATATAACAACCTGCCTAGATAATGCATTCCGATAATGAAACAGACAAAATACAGTGAGCGAGGCGACAGGACGAGACAGATATTGATTCCGATCTATCAACTGACTGCAGGCCAGTGTGCCCACAGTCACAGTGTTGCCGCCCGCTAGCCTAGACCTAGCAATAAAATTCCCATGCCATACATAATGGTCAACTTTCTTATTCACAAATGTGCCCAAGCATCGAAAGGTATACGAAAGCTTGTCAATAACCATTTTCATAAGAATTTCCTCGCATTTTCAAGGTTGGTGCCGTCACTGTAGATGAGAAAGATACACTTCTGCCAATAACACCTTTTGAGGCCGTGTAGTTTCACACTGCCCGGAAAGGAGATTGAATGAAAGATCGAGTCTTTTAAAATACGCAATCAATCATGAAATTATTGGAATTTCGCCCCCATTAACATAATATTCGGGGGCTCGAACACCATCAAGGCCGGTGTAGTCGACATCAATGGAACTTAACACATTTGTAAAAAAACTTGTCTTTCTTCTAGGGGAAAATGCATGTTGCGCTCTGTTTCTCTCATTTATATTATTGCCTTCTTTTTCACTCCATATTTGCATATCTAGGCTCGAGAAAAAAAGCAAATATCATACCTAGTTGTCCGTCCAAATTGAGTCCCCATATGTAAAGATGTCCCCGATCATCGACAATGCAGGAATGGTTCCACCCCCCAGAGATGCTATCCACTTTTCCGATGACGTTGCTAATGTCAAGCGATCGCGGCGAGAGATGCTGCTCTTTAGGCAGAGGAATTTCCTGAATCGGCGGCGTGGGAGATGGCGGGTTTTGGGAAGACTTGGACTGCGCCGATGCTAAGCGGCGACTGGTCGAGCCCATGCGCAAAGACTGCGGACTGCAGCCCCAGGTCCATACTTCGCCGTCTTCCGTTACAGCCAACTGAAATTCACCCAAAAATATCGTTACTTTCTATAACAGTGTTGGGAAAACTTTTTTGACGGAGGGCCAAATAACCTTCATACAGACATATGTTAAATACAATTTTAAATGTTTGCATTACAATAATGCAGATGCAAACAAAAGATGCTACACGAGGAATGTCGGTGAGGGTGTCTTGGTCCAGAGACTGGTTTTCAAAGCGCCACAGTAAAATGACCATTAAAATGGTATCATAAATTGGTAGAGGTAGTTCATTTTCAGCTTAATTCTAATGAATTGTCTATACTGATATAGCATGACTAAACAGGGCAATTTTATATTTTCTACTTCTGGTGCCATATCTCTATAGCCCGTGACCAGACGAGAGGATGGAGAAATCTGTCCAAATCTGGCAGTATGGGAGTGAGACTGCCCACTGGGTGGCTTTTCCCAGTGCCTCGCTGTAGGGTGTTGGACTCTTACGGGCTATGTGGCTATGTCCGCAAAGTCTTTGCGTTCCCACCCCACGGGAGAAAGAATGATCATTATCGTTATAACTTCCTGGGGTAGCGGGTTGGCCCATTGCATAGACACCTCCCAACTGTACATATGTTTATCGAGTCTGTTTATTGGTTGTACACTTCACTTGGCAAACTGCTCGACATATTCATTACTCAGTTTGAAAGAAAGTGCTTTGTATGGTTGCTCTTGAAAAAGGTGCTTGCGAGCTTCAAGGAATGTGCTCTGGTAAATGTTGGTGTTCATCGTATAATTATTTCGACTGTACATTTACTGGATAGTCTTAATGGCTAGCTAGGATCTTAAATGTTTCGATCAGATCACCTCTATCCTTTCTCGCTTTGAGTGAGGACAGTTCGAGGACTTTTAGCCTTTCACTGTAGCTTCAGATTACTACAGGTTCCTCTTCTTTATACCTTCTCACAACTACCTAGATAGAACCAAGTTCTCCCACATGCGTACTGCCTCACGCCTCACTTACATATTCCCATCTTTCGGTTTTTTCTGTTGTATGGAGTAAGGGGCACCAACCAATAGGCTGAGCAAGAATAATATAAGAAATCTGACTTACTGTATGAAAATGTCCTGCTGAAATGGAAGTCACCTTTACTACTCCCAAATCAACTCGTAAAGGTATTGAACTTTTGTCCTTTCTTCCATTTCCAAGTTGTCCAAATACACCAGCTCCCCAAATCCACACATTATGATCTTTACCAAGGACTGCGAAAAAGAAACAGATCATAATCATAAATAAAAAACTTTTAGGAATTTAACACCTGAATTAATGCTGATGATATAGAAGACATACATCAGGATACTTTGTTAGAATATAAACGAAGCTACCACAAAAATTCACCAAACGGAGTCGGGAGGTGAGCGGTGGACTCCAGACTGACGACTTACTGTGATAGGTTTAGGACAGCTGAAATTTATCGTCTTGTTATAAAGGGATGCTATAACAAAATTTACCGTCTTGTTATAACAGGATGCTATAACAAAATTTATCATCTTGTCACCCCGAAACGAACTTGCAGACAATACAATCCCTAAATCCAGCTCCGCCACTGCCCATCAGAGGCCCGCTGTTGTAAGAAGCTATACTTCTAGACCTCTCCGGGTCTCTGCCGATTGAGCAGCATGGCTGGTAAACTGACCAGTGTGTCAACCACCCAGTTCCACCCGAGGTATTCCCCCAGATGAGCACTTCGGCTTCACCAGGTTAGTCCCTCTTCGAAGAAGCTCCTGGATAGGAGCTGCCCTGTGAGTTGAGCTGACCAAGGTGGGCATAAGCTGCACGGAACCATTAGGATCCAGATGGGACAGTCGTTTTTATGAAATCATAAATGAGAATTAGAGCCATGACAAATAAGAAGTTAAGTAGTTGTAATAGATCCAAGCTTTTCAAAAGTCAGAAATTAGCAAAGCATCTATTTTTGCCAAACAACTACTGCTCTATTACATGATCGGAAGAGATCCTTACCTCGATTGGTGATTTTTCTGTTCAGAAATCAATAATGACCATTTGGGTCAATAATGGTTTCCAAATTTGGAATCTATATTTTGTCAAGGATATTCAGTTGCCGGAAGGAGTGCATTGACATTTCACCAAAATCCCAAGGGAATTGAGGCATATGGAATACAAGGGGAGACTCTCAACGGTGAAACTACCCACACTACAGGACGAACGAAAGCATGGAGATCCGATTGAGACGTATAAGTTACTACGAGGACGTTTTAGCCGCAAGAAGCTTCCAACACCCTCTACCTTAGTGCTAATATCAATCTTCGTGACCACTCTTTAAAACTGGCTAAGACAGCGTTTCAAACATATCCTTGAAAGCATTATATCTCGAATCAAGTAGTGGATGATTAGAATCGCCTACTGCAGAAAGCGATATAAACATTAAATGTAAACCAGTTCCTCGAATTCAGCGAGACGTTGATGGGTACATCAGCTTAAGTTGCTCGTCCATTGTACTAACAATAATAATAATAATAAATAAGAAGCTGCCCACCTGCAGTATGATGGGCGCCGCACTTGACCGTTTTGATATCAGTGAGGAGAGCGACTTTGCGTGGAAGAGATTCATCATCGGCCGCGCCGCCATGGCCCAGTTGGCCATGGACTCCCCACCCCCAGGTGTAGACCGACCCGGAGCTGGTGACCGCCGCGCTGTGGTGCTGCCCTGCAGACACGTCCACCACGGAGGCTGCCCGAACGCCGCCCACCACGAGAGACCAGCCACCTCCACCGCCAAACCAACTATCAAACACATTGAAGTTAAATCAATTACAATAGAATCGCGCATGTTTTCTTGGCTTCCTAAAATCTACGTAATATTTTCTTATAATACTCTCTTAATATATTCTTACAATACATTACTCTCGACCGGTAATAATGGGTCAAAATAAAGTGGGCCGATTTCGAGACTGGCTGATTGAAATGCTTTCCTCCGATGGTTGCAAAATTTTCTTCCAGCGAACCTTAATTCGAACACTTTTACTACCTATCCTCGATTACGCTAATGTTGCATACCTCAATGTGAACGAAACAATTCTTGACAAGTTAAGAGCTTCGCAGAATGTCTATGAAATTTGTGTTTAACCTAAAGAATGTCCCTACAAAGAGGGTAATTTTTGTAGCACAGGATCACCATAAGTCTGGTGAATGTTTGGCACATCGGCGGGCTTGGAGACACAGCACGGGTTAATTTATTAAAATACAATCATATTTTAGCCTCGCTAAAGTAAGTAAATACAAAGGGAGCTGCCATAGAATTCACCGACCGGAGTCGAGCCCATCATAATACTGTTGTTACACTTCTGGGGGGCGAACGGTGGACTCCGGACTAATGACCAGCTGTGGTAGGTGTAGGACAGCGTTCAGCTTACCGCCTATTCACTTCCCCCTTAGAAGCCATTGAATTTGAGATGTGGAATTTTAGATATTTTTTTCTAGGAAGGAGTTATATATTTTCCTGGAGAGACCAAGATCTTTAGAGGTGAAATAGAGATTTGGCTGGGAGGCCACAAGCGCCAACTTCCACCGCGTGAAGATGAACAGTGGGGTTGTTTCGGGCGACAGCATTTACAAGATCTGGTATTTATTTAATTTGTACTTGTGGTCTTTTGGGATATTCCCATGGAAGTTAATTCTACAATAAGGGCCATCTTCCGAGATAAGGAGTAAAGAGTTATATCGGAATGGAGGGTTGTGGATCCGAGACTTTCAGGGAATTGATAATGCTTAGAGAACAAAATAACCTCCAAAATCCAATCTGAAGCTTTCTCAATTATTGAGAAGGATTACAATATATCTAAAAATCCATATAGTCTTGACAATAAGTGAAGTTTGTTTATTTCAACTCTTTATTGTGAAATTTCATTATGCCACCCCTACTATAAAATGTTTATATGTAAGTGTGCATGTAACATATGTGTATTGTGTATCTTGTTATTGCATTCAATCAACAGAATCGAAATGCAATTCCATTAATTTTATCCCAAGAGAAAATGGTGACCTAGCCAGAAATCAAACCCAGACAAAGTAAGATCAGGTAGGCAAGCTAACCACTATGCCACCAAGCCATGTGTATTACTAGCTGGGGGGGGGGGGTATGTAATGTATTGGCAGTTGTTAGCTGTCATAGCATCAAACATTACAGATAGGGTAGTTATAAATAAGTCAGTCACTTGATGTAATAATATCATGCATGATGTAATAATAATATGAGCATAACAATAATAATAATATCAAACTTTAATTTAAGGTGTGATTTTCTATATTTATTAAATAAAACAGTTCTTATGTTATTTGTTAATTTAACACAAATACAAAAATGCTTTTTTCAGCAACTGACACAATTAGGAATATTTATTTCCAAAATGACATTGACTAGTTTATGATTATACTCCCTTTGTTCACGCAATAAAGATAAAAAACAATAACAACATTCTAGATGAATTCCATCCTAGGTGAATTATACCTACAGATATGTATCTTTTCTCGGTGAACAGAGTATAGTTTTCTAACATTTTATGGGGTAAATTAAAGAAAGCGCAATCAACATTTATACATAATTGTTCATACCTCACTTTACAATTATTCTCAGCACGAGATTTAAAAATACTAGGATTTTAAATTGCTTCTCTTGAAATATTATATTTTGTGTGGTTTTCTTCCAAACTAACAATATGGCGATGCTATTTTATAAAAAACTACCCTCTTTGTCTGCACACCATATGGGTAAAGAAAGAAAAAGATTTTCTGCGATAACATATCTGACGGCCAAAGGCATATTACCATGCGGGCCGCAGCCTCCATAACTATGAAAGCGACAACTGACATTTAGTTTCACCCGAACATCCTGTATATTAATGATACTCGCAAGCTAAATGATGAATTAAAATGATTACCCGCATCCCAGCTGTCCAAATCGGTTGTCTCCAGCGGAGTATAGTCCTTCTGTTGTGAGCAGAAGGGCATGATCGCGACCGCAGGCAACTGTCAGAACATTCAGACCACAAAAATCGAAATCGTCCACTCCAGCCGGAAGATTGCCTCCAAATTGTACAACGCCCGTGTAGGCGATTCCCCACCAGTTCGTGCTGCATGACAATGTTAACTGTAACAGCATATTCTCTATTTAGCTAATCTATTCAACTATATCACAATAATAAACTAATTAAGCATGAATAAGCTAAACAAAAAATCTTAACAAAATATTAAATTAAACTCCATAACAGTTGAAGAATAAAATAGATTGGCATAAGAATTTTCAAAATCGGACAATGCTTTTTTTAAGATATCAATAAGCCAGGCAGACTTTTCGGTTTTAAAAATTTTTCGTTTTCTAATTCTAAATGTTATAAAACGTGGAGAAATTTCATTTAGTGCAAAATCTATTTGTGAAATTTTGAACACGCATCAACCATTTTCCAAGACGGATTGCAAAATTTCAATCACCACACCAAGTTGATGGCGGGTGACCTAAAATAATCCTAAAGAAAGGTACATTGGGATTCAAGAGATTTCTGTTTTTTTTGCAGTGCTGCATTGGCGCAGCGCTATGCTGAAAAAGCACTTGAATCAAAGTATTTCATATTTGAATTTGGCACCATTAGCCCGAAATACTGAGTAGTTAGGGTAATGACCGACAGAGGCATTGTCAATATTCTTAATTTGGTAGACTCAACGGCATGTGATCCGTCTATCTCTATTAGGTTAGCTGAGAATAGGAAGTGGTGAGAAGTGGCTTGTTTTGGCATTGTGTTTTGTGAGTCGTCAAAGCCAAGCAAGGTAGTCGTTACTGTCAGGAATGTTCAAAGAATTATTCAAGTTTCGAAGGAGTGCTAACGCGATCCTTTGTTTCAGGAATACCAAATAACTGATTAAATACACAATTACTCTTTCCCCCTTTCTGATTATCTCTTGAATTCAATGAAAAACAATTTTAAACATCCTAATTTTATTATGTCATTCTATTTATTTTATCTGTCTGTGGTGCATTGAACAATATAATATACCGATAGCCGCTGCTTTGTGTAGCTTCTATATCATTAAATAAAAATATATAAAATATTCACTATGTGATCATAAACATTATATGCACATATGGTATAATCTGTAACTGAAGAATTCTTATAAAAACCACGTTTTATTTGATTCATAAGTTTAGTAAAACGTTATGACAGACGCCCTTTACATTCCACTCCCAACCTGATCTGGATCCAACCTTCAATGAAAACATGAGTAGTCACCGACATCTGAGAGACCAACTGTTAGCCAGAGTATAACAGCTGGGCACCTGCTGTTATAACGCCATCTCTGAAACGTGCCCGCAGAGTTAAGTGTTAAAGCGAACGGATATACAGCAGTTGGTACTTCTAGCACTCTAAGGCAAATATCGAAATTAATCATAGTATGTCATGGGGACACTCGCAAAAATATCAAATGAGAACATAATATTCCTCCCATGGCTGAAATTTTAGGTCCTCAAACACGGTGGATGGGGACAGAAGCCATCCGTCCATTCATCACCCGGGAAGCTATAACGACTCCGGTCGCCTTTTCTGCTAGGGCTTATGATACTTTGACATTATATGGCTTCTATCCTAATCCTGTTCACCCTCTAGCCAGTTGGTTCCTAATGGTTCCGTGTAGCTTGGGCTATAATGGTGGGGTCCCAGGCCCCGGAGGGGTCTGGGAACGTATGTCGGCCTATCGTCGCCTACCCTTAGAAACGACCTAATGGCCATCCAATCTCGGGTGAGCAATGCCGAGTAAAAGATGCGATATTTCCGAGTGATGGAATGCCGCAATATCACGATAGGTAGAGGTTGCGCAAGCGACTTCGAGCCTGGAACCAGACTGGTGGATTGAAAATCCATCTAAATTTGGGAGCGAGGGCACGCCGTATACCCTGCCCCACTGGGTTTGAAAATTCCAAATGCATCATGGTAAGAAGTTGACCTCACGCCACTGATGTGGAGTAATCATATAGCACCAAGAGCGGAGTAGTCGGATGACCGGCTATCCCCCCTCCCCCCCCCATTTTCACATTATCATCAAGGCAAAAATTAATATACAACATACCACATAATTGTCAGAATCTCGTCTCGAAGAAAGCGAGGTAGCTTCTCTGGGTGGAGTTATTTCTGCTGCGGCTAAAAGCGGAGGAGCGTTGCGGCTACAAATTGTACAACACACGCTCAAGAATGTGGATATCAGCATTTGAAGTTCGTTCGCCTAGAAATAAATACCATAGTAACAAAGATTAAAACCCGAACAATGGTTTTAGACAATAAAAAAAGAAGCACCTAAACAAGCTGGCACCGGGCCTAGCAAAAACGAAAGATCAATTCAACTGACGAGAAGAGTCCCCTAGGATATCACTGGACATATTATATGCAAGACTGGAGAAAAACGACAAAACAATTGCTAAATGTCAAGGAGAGACAGAGAAGAAAAAATAACAGTCTGATCTACTTTTATAAATAAGTATTTACTCCTTGCTTAACTCTTATGTGCCGTGTACCCTATAGGATATGGAAAATTACTGGTAAAGTTCGCACCGTATACCCTATGGGGTCTGGGGATATTTGCGGGATTTGGATCCTAATAAGCGTTCTCTGCGATGTAATACCAACTATAATCCCTTGAACGTTAACCAACCCATCTGAACATACTATATTCAATGAATTATATGAAGAGACATATTAGTCGCTCATACACAAGTTGGCCGTGTAAATAACTGCCGTGTAGGATGGATTGTTGAGAAAATTTTCGATCTTTTACAATTTTC
Source organism: Micropterix facetella (assembly GCA_027564375.1). NCBI lineage: Eukaryota > Metazoa > Arthropoda > Insecta > Lepidoptera > Micropterigidae > Micropterix > Micropterix facetella. The sequence goes on along the minus strand of JAOPUG010000333.1, from coordinate 28,978,306 downwards.
GCTGTTGTTTAAGTCAACAAGAAAATTACCTAAGTCACTTAAATTAACGTTAGGTGATGAAGCCCATCTTGTAGCTGTGTACTTCTGGTATAATAAATTCAAACGTGGACATATTCATCTCCAAGACGATTCACACAAAGGCCGGCCGACTGCAGCGGTAACAGAAACTAACATTGACGCTGTACGACAATTAACTCAATCGGATAAAACAATTACATGTCAGCAAATTCATAAAGCAATGAACACTAGCATGAGCCAAGTGCAGAATATTTTGGATGTACACCTGAAAGTTATTAAGCTATGTTGGAGATGAGATTTAACGGAAGTTGAAAAACAACAGCGTATAGAGTGATGTGATAAAATGATAAAAAAATACGACGGCGGGCAATCATTATCAATATATAACATAGTAAGAGGGGATGAAAGCTAGGTGTAGTCACGAACCTGAAAGAAAGAGTCAATCAGCAGAGTGGGTCTTTCTTTTGGAGTATTTGCAGACGAAAGAAGAAGGGTCGAAGCACTGGTAAAATGATGGTTGCTTCTTTTTTTAGCTAGACAGGACATTACGACAATTTCACTGAACACCAATAAACAGTCACTGCAGATTGGTACACTAACATTTTCTTGACAGTGTTTTAGAAAAAGTTCATCAAAAGCATCCTCGCAGCATAGTCCTCCATTCCAACAATGCATCCGTCCACTCTGTTAAGATAACGGCGTTTTGAAGACCTCAAACGTAGAATTGATGAAGCATCCCCCATACAATCCAGACCTTGCACCCAGCAGTTTCTTTTTGTTTCCAAAAATTAAGGATAAACTTCGAGGTATAATGTTCGCAACTCCAGAAACGGCGGTGATGACGATCCGAGAAGCCATTGAGGAGACATCTAAAGAAGACTGGGCCAACTGCTTTTCTTAATAGTTTCAACTAATGAAAAACAATGAGATAAACGAGAATACTTTGTAAAACAGTAAATATGTGTACAAAATAGCAACTACTGTTGCTATGTTGGTGGGAGATTCATAGCAGGAGGAGACAGGAATGCAAAACATGCGTACTGGGCTTCCAGATTGACAACATCATTATAAGTGTTTTACAGATTTCTCTATCCTCCCGTCTGGTCACGAGTCCGAAGTCGCTTGTGCAGCCTCTACCTGACGTATTATATGCGGCATTCAATCACTCGGAAATATCGTGGATCCGAGGCGTCTTTTACTCGGATGGTTGTCACCCGAGATCGGATGGCCATCAGATCGTTTCTAAGGATAGGTGACGCCAGGTCAACATCTACCTCTGCGCCTTAAATCGCATTACGCTTCCAGACTCTCCCGGGTATTCATTGTTGAGCAAGGGCCGGCAAACTGGCCAGTGCATCACAGCCATCTGTCCGAAGTTTTCACCCATATCACTGCATTACCGCGATACGGACCGGTTCAGACCAGGTCACTGCATCAACGGGATAGAGTGCCCCTCTTCAGGAATGTTGTTGAGCCCGGCAAACTGACCAATGCTCAGACATCCAGGACTGCCTGAGGTTCTCCTCCAGATTCGGCGTACAGAGGGTTCACTGGGTTAGTCCCTCGTCGAGGAGGCTGCCGGATGGGTGTTGAGCTGTGAGTCAGGCCGACCATGATAACAAGAGTTGACCATTAGGATCCGAGCTGCACAGCCCCATTAGGCCCTACATTATTAAGTATTTTATGGATTTGAGACTATACTCGGGCAAGGCCGTAACCCCGAGGCGTTTCAACGAACTTTATTGCTATATCGCCACGAGGTGAAACATACATAATTTTGACGATACAAATCCACTGTCAACTATGCCACGGTCCGTAAGAAAACAACTCCTTACCGCGAGGCACTGAGAAATTTCAAACCCAGTGTGGCATCCATCGCGCCTGTACTACCAAATGCGATCAGATTTCTCCGATCCCCGTCAGGTCGCGGGTTTGAAGTCGCTTGCGGAGTCTTCTGCCTTAAGTAAGCAGCAATTCTTCACTGGAATTATCGCGGATCCGAGGCATCCTTTGCTCGGCTTGCCACCCGAGATCGGGTGGCCAACAAATTGTTTCTAAGGATAGGTAGGTTAAGGTGCCTACCTACCCCCGCTATTTTAGGTCACATTGCGCTTGCAAACTCTTGTCGTTGTCTATTAGTTGTTGAGAAACGGCCAGCAGTCCAACCAGTGCATTGAACAACCATCCAACCGAAGTTTTCACTGGAGTCACTGCTTCACCGGGATACTCAGGGGCTCTGGCCATGTCACAAGTTGGATACATAGCCCTTCTTCCGAAAGGTTGTCAAGCAAAATCCAGCATGCCGACCATCACTCAGACATCAAGAGTCGCCCGAGGGCTTCCCCCGAGTCAGCCGCCATGCACAGTGGGTTCACCGGTTTCGTCCCTCTTCGTGGAGGCTGCCGGATAGGTGTTGAGACGTGAGTCAGGCCGACCATGATATACAGAGTTGGCCATTGAGACACGAGCTGCACGACACCATTAGACCCAATTATTAGGTATGGGCTTAAGTTACAAAACATGATATCAATGTGTTTATTATTTACGTAAATCAAATAAATGACGGCCGGCGACACACAAAAGATTAAGACAGTCGAGAGGTGGTGGCAAATGGATTAGGAAATATATTGTCCGCAATAAACCAATAATAACATAATACTCTTTTATAACGTAAGTTACTTTTACCAAACATTAAATTTAGGAAACTTACTAAACAGCGGCCATAGCCCACTATGAATGTTTTCATCAGCGGTCGCAGTTCCTCTTGAAAAGGACATATCCAAAGGCAGATTTTCTGTTAAGAAAGAAATATCATCATCATAAACATTCATTATTCTAGACACAGCACAACAAGAACTAACTTTGAATGACTACGATTCAAGCAGTATAATATTGAAGACCTTTGTTTGATTTCCTATTTGGTTTTTCATTTGCAATCCAGCCATTAAATCCAAATTTTATTTCTTTTAGGTTTTTAAGTTCTCGGGCTATGATTATATTTTAATAATCACTATCTTGATCTTTTGGATAATGCACACCTTTTGGGTATTGCCTTACATGGTACAAACCATATGTCATAGTTCCTTTTGTGAACAATACATCTGTAATATTTAAAATTGCAGTGTAATGTTTACTGCAAACAATCTTGTCCTAAATTTTTTTTTTTTGAGAATGGTTGTTGCTTGCGTCCATAGGAATTACCTAACCACAACCCTACACGTGTCCTCCGGGTGGTGCTAAATGAGCGACAATGCCGAGTATCGGGCGG
>JAOPUG010000333.1:28955240-28965448 GCA_027564375.1 Micropterix facetella | reverse complement strand
CTGAGGCCATAAATGAAGCGGATACAGACGTTCTGTAACCTTTCCACCTTGGAGGCCAGTTTTTCAGTCATATCGAGAAAGGCGATGTCGCCATAGTGAAGGAGTGGAAGAAACAAAGATCGGCAGATAGTCTCTTTACTTTTCTCCGGGAGAAAATGTTGAAGTTTCTTCAGTGAGATATTTTAATAATAACACACGAAACGGCAAAATCATATTTATTGAAATCTAGTTTTACATACTAGTGCGTCAAATACATAGACAGCATCAGGGAAAATCACAGGAGCAGGCGATCAAATGGACCCAAATATACATACATTTGACGTAATACAGTAGATCTTCCATTTCACATCCGAATACTCATCACTAAAGATAAGTACCCGAGCTAACTGGCGGCATTGGGATTTATTACATCAGCATTGCATCTGATACACATCCGGTAGAGAGAGAGAATTCAGATCCGCCCCCGCAGCGGAAAACGAGCATTGCTTTGCTGAGGACATAGCTCCCAATAGCGAACTGAAGCTACATTTTTACAGTCGAACCAGCAGCGAAGAAAGAGAGAGCGACAACACCGATTGAGGGAGACAGCGAACGCGGTTGAAAACCACAACACAAAAGCGGACATATATACGTATATAAAATCGTATAGCTGACAGTGTCACGGCGCACAAAATACTTCAGCCATGCCAATCCGAGAGAGGGGGTGGGGGGATAATCACTTCCTGTTTAGTATAAAATAAGTCAGTACTTTCAAAAGTGATCGTCTTTTGCCATATCAATAGACATCGTTAGACTTTGTATAGCGGTTCTTCACTTCTTCAGTTTGTAAAACTTTACATTTTATTTTTATGCAGCAACCATTAAAGAATTGATAGTAATTTTAAATTTTGTGTTTCAATTTGACTGATGCAGTCAACAAAAAGTGAGTGAGCAACATAGAGCCAGTTGTATTATAATTTTTTCTATATTCTCGAAGAATCAGGCATTCTTACTCTCTTTAGCTGTTACCTCGTCACAACTAGTTTGTAAGCATAGGACTGGGAACCGAACTCACAAAAGAAAAGATCTGTAGAGGATGCAGTGCACCTGGCCTCCGAAACCTAGACTTCTATGCATCTAATATAATCTATAACACAGCTAGATAGAAGAAATGATACTACTTACATAGTAGACACCATATAGACTCCTTCGGTAGTGGTGATTAAGCAGCGATCCAGCAAAATCTGAGGTGGCTTCGGCCCGATCAGATTAGCCAAAGCTCCGGAGGGAAAATGTGTATATGGTGCCACTCGCCAGCCTTTTAAGATGGTACCTTCTAGATCATGTTCCCAAATGCTGCTACACAATTCCATTGAAGTCTGTAAAACAAGCAAAATATGATATCAAATTGTAACTGAGTCGTGTCAATAGTGTCAATGGTCTGTGCCTGAACAATAGTTAGACTACCTCAACCCCTGAAATATTATTATTATTATTGGTTAATAGACGAATGGCAATTTGCTGATATCCCCATATCCATCAACTTTCAAGCCTGTTTAAAACTATCTTAATTGTTTTTGAACTTATTTCTGTATTTGTTTAAAACTGTCATAATTGTTTTTGAACAATCACTGTTCACCACTACTTGCAGCAGCAGTCAGTAGTTCCAGTTATTCACTACGCGCTTCACAAAAAAATTATTTCAGGCATTAAATGAAAAGCTGTGCTGGCTTCAGGTGAGTGTTGGCACTAAGGTGTAAGGCCGAACAACTGTAATGATTGTTCGGCAACTTGTAGTTTTCAATAATAACTTCTCTTAGTCGTCTCTCCTGTAGCGCTAGCAGACTTCAAATTGCAGTCTTCATACTTCGTAGTGTGTAGCCATAAGGAATGTTCGTAAAACGGCACTGAACTGTATTAAAAAAAACTCTTCAGACAAGTCGATGTATTTTTGGAAGTATAGGCCCCATATTTAAATCCATACTCCAACAGCGGTCGAACATAGGTCTTATAAATCTTCCCAGCCAATGATGGAGATAGATTTGGAAGGCTTTCAGAACAAGGTATGTGGTAGAATTTGCTCTTTTAACTGTGTCAGCAATGTGTGCTTTCCATTTTAAATCATTTTGGTATATGGTCACTCCCAGGTCTTTGTGTCACTCCCTTTTATGATAAATTATTCAGTGAGTAAATCATTCTTGGATTGTTTTTTTCAATATGTAGCACACACATTTTTCCACATTCAAGGTGAACAACCATTACTCTGTACAGGCAAGAATCCTGTTCAGATGTTGCTGTATTTGGGTAGCAAACGTTTCCAAAAAATAAATGTAATCTGCAAACAGCTAGAAGTTGATTCAATTTCTGAGTGTCAGATACACAATGAAAAGAATCGGTCCTAGGATCGATCCTTATGGGACACCGCTGATAACCCTCCTCTCCTCTGACAGATGATCTCGAAGGCGCATTTGCATTCACCTATTTTCCAGAAATGCTTCGATCCATTCTAAAAGTTTTCCTCTTATGTCCAGATGTATATAATAAAAAGAATCGGTCTAGGATCGATTCTTGAATCGGTCTAGAAAACGCTGATAACTCTCCTCTTATCTGACAGGTGATGTCCAATGCGCAATTATATTCGCTTCTTCGCCGGCAATACTTTGATTCTTTCTAAAAGTTTTCCTCTTATGCACAGATTTTCCAGCTTACTCAACAATCGTCGGATTGGTGTCCGGTCATAAGCCTTTTCAACGTCTAGTTATATTACATCAGTAGGTTGACAGCAATTGAGATATTTGTGTCCATTGATCCAGATTTAAAAGCAGATTTGCAATGGTCGATCTTTCACTTGTGAAGCAGTGCTTATCGATAGATATTATGTTGTGCTGCAGCAAGAATGTCCAAAGCTTATCTGCAATGATTTTCCCAGATTTTTATAGAATATACATGTTAAACCTATCATTCTGTATTTAGCAGGTTCTAGTTTGTCGCCTTTTTGGCACGTCCTAGCATTAAGTATGAAGGCCCATATAGTCTGATGCAAGCTGTGCGTTTATTTGTCCATATGTCCGAAGACTTCCTGTGGTTTGATATAAACCAAATTTGGTATGCAGCATCCCTGGGTGACCCTAGGCACAATCAGGGAGCAGCAAATTCGATCCGAGTCCTGCATGTGCTGCTGCAGGTGCATCCTGGTTTACTTGGCCTGGAGGAGAATTTGACCAATAGGTAAAGCAAGCATAGCATATAGGGATATTTTTGGAATCCTGGTAACGAGAAAAACTTATAGGAATAGGTTTTAAGCCATTTTGGATGTAAGGGGGTTACCAATCACGGGACGGGCCAAAGTCGCCGATGTATATTGCTACTTTTCATGTCATTTACAAATTGAGGTAGCTGGTCCATTCGTGAGGTACTTGCCATTTTCAAACGAGAGTGTTATTTTCAAGCAAGATGATGACATCACCGAAATATACTTTTTCAGAGGCAAAGCAGGCAAATTATCAGGGCCAGCAGCGGAATCTTTCTGAACAGTTTCAGATAGAACACATACTTTAGAAGTGATCAGCTTCCGGATATAGCTATAAAATGACTTTTTCTATAATATATGCTAGGACTCGCAAAAAGACATAGGAGTCTTAGTAACGGTGGGTAATTGTCTGGCGTGTGATCTTTTCATGGTCATTCGTTGATGTTGCCCTTAGTGTGTGATGGCAAACACCGTATTGAAATCCGCGAATAAATTAGTATAAGAATACTTTTATTGATGAGAATAGTTGTGTACAGTTGGCAGTTTATTTAAGAATGCTTAATCTATTATAATTCGTATTTGCTTATACTTAGGCCATACTGAATGTTGCTGGATTTTGATAAAGTCAAACACTTATAATGTTTGTATTGTATTTACTGTTTTCCAAAGTATTTTCCCTGAAAATGTATACAATTTCTCATTTTTTGAAACAATTGGGAAAAGCAGTTAGCCCAGTCTTCTTTAGAGGTCTCCTCAATGGCTTCTCGGAATACTATTATCGCCGCTTCTGGGATGGTGAATAGTATACCTCGAAGTTGATCCTTAATTTTTAGAAACAAAAAGAAATTATAGGGGGCAAGGTCTGGCCTGGGGATGCGTCGTCAGTTTAGGATGTTTGAGATCTTCAAAAACGCCGTTGTAATCTTAGCGAAGTGGGCGGATGCATTGTCATGATGGAGGACTACTCTGCTGCCGCTTTTCATGAACTTTTTCCAAAACAATGAGCAAGGAATTGTTGACGTACCAATCTGCAGTGACTGTTCTTTGGTTTTCAAGTGAAATTGTCGTGTAATGTCCCATGTTGCTAAAAAAAGAAGCAACCATCATTTTACCACTGCTGACTTTTATCGGCAAATCTTCAAAGGAAAGACTCACTCTGCCGATTGATTCTTTCTTTCGGTTCGTAACAGTACACCCTGTTCACGACATCATATATGCTAATGATTGTCCTCCGTCATTTTTTTTATCATTTTATCACACCACTCTACACCCTGTCGTTTTTGAACTTCCGGTAACTCATGCAGTATCCGAACAAAGCTTCCGAACTCTCAAGTGTATCTATAAAATATTTTGCACTTAGCTCATGCCAATGTTCAATGTTGTACGAATTTGCTGACATGTAATTTTTTTATCCAACTGAATTACTTGTCGTGCAGCATTCAATGTTGGTTTCTGTTACTGCTGTCGCCTGCCAGCCTATGCGTGAATCGTCTTGGAGATGAATAAGTCCAAGTTTGAATTCATTATATCAGAAGTACACAGAGCTGAGAGATGAGACTTCATCAACAAATGCTAATGAATATCTTTGGAAACTTTCCTGTTCACTTAAACACAGCGAAAATTGTAAAAAATCCTACAACAAAAATTTTCTCGACAAATCCGTCGTTAGGTAAACACACAATTTTCAAGTTGGCACCACAAATAAAAACTATTTAGACGTAAAAAATTAAAATGTATTTAACAGTCAGAGTTCTATTTTCAAAAATAGAATTACTTTTTATATCTTTAATTAAGGTGACCAGTTCCAGAAACTTTCAGTATGGCCCAGGTATACTAAGTATTGCGATGCCCGTGGATAAATCTCCGTGCCGTGCTTGCCTCGGATAAATCTGGTGTGTGCGAAAAACAAACCAGATTTTATAAAAACGACAAATTTATCGTCGAATCAAGCCGAGGCAAGCACACGATCCATGAGCGTCGCAACGTTTGGTATATAAGCACATACGAATTATAATAGATCAAGCATTCTCAACCAAACCGCCAACTGTACACAACTATTCTCATCAATAAATGTATTCTTATACTAATTTAATCACAGATTTCAAAACGGTGATCACCTTCACACCCTATCAATGAACAGCATCATCAATGAACGACAATATCAATATCAGGGTATCATCAATGAACGACAGCGAAAAGTCCACACACTGAAGAAGAGTAGGTTGATACTTACTTCACTAGCGAAATATGTGCTATGGATTTCAATCCGATTCCCCGCAAATAAATATAGTAACCTCTGACACCATAGCACCTTAGATTTTTCATAAAGATGAGTGGAAGAACTATCCCTTCTTATTTTCAGAACGTGTGCTGCTCCACCTCCTTCAACACTTTGTAACTGGAGAGAATAAGAAAAACATCACATCAATCATTTCTTGGTTAAATCGGTTTCAATCACAAATCCCCATCTATTAAAAAAAACGATGATTCTCTGACTATGACACCCTGAAATGGTGTCTCTATAGGTACATACAGAACTTATCACGAGAATGTACTTCGGATGCGGTAATTAACGAGCGATAAAAGCACAGAAATATTTTTAAAAAGCTATTCTGATACAGCTTTGATCTAGTAGCATGGGACTTAACGGTTCCGTACAGCTTGGGCCAGATGGTCGCATATATGTATGTTAATTTTGGTCGGCTCATCTAAAGGTTCAGGTCCCACCTGGGAGCCTCCTCGCTTCCTATGACAGCAGGAGCAGACATTGACCTGTTATTATATATCTATCCTTAGAAACGATCCGTTGGCCACCCAATCCTGAGTGGCATTTCGGAAAAGGACTCCTCGGATATGCGATTATTCGAGTGACGAATTGCTGCTAACAACAGGTAGGTGCCTCGCAAGCAAATTCAAACCCAAGACCAGACGGGAGGATGAAGAAATCTGTCCAAATCCAGCAGTAAGGGTGCGAGGACAGCCCACTGGGTTGAAATTGCCACTTCCTCGCAGTGAAGATTAGACTCTCACGGGCTGTTGGCGGAGTTGGGCGGACATGGATGTCGTTGTCATTGCTTTCGTCTCGGGGCGACAAGACAATAAGTTCGTTATAACGTCCCAGGGTAGAGAGTTTGCCCGTAGCATTGATACCTCTAATCTAATCTTGTAGCATCAGCGTCAAAATATATTCATATTTGAATTTGGTGCCATTAGCCGGCAATATCGAGTAGTTAAGGAAGTGACCGACAGAGGTCATTGTAAATATACCTAAAATAGACAGATACCTATATAATAATGATTAAATTTTTTAAAAAACTCCACATCCAAAAATAAATGTTCATCCAAATGTTGTTCATACAAATATTTACTTGACGGTCTGTTTTGGATTGTAGTCATTATTGTGTAAACTTTTGAAAATAATTGCTCACACGAAGTGGCAATAACAACTAAAAATGTTAAGGCTTGTTAGTGAAGCATACAAAATACAGTTTTCGTGTCAGTCGATTCTCCATGCGGTTTACTCTTCAATCGAGAGACAGGATTTCACAAATACGCTGATAATTCATCATCTCGCTTGTTTATCTCTTCTTCTTCCCTGTCATAATACTAGTTCTTTACAAACCAGCCAAAAGTCGTATATTTTTAGATGTTCCATCTTCAGACAGTTGCATTATTAAAGTGCTGAAATGCGAGTCAAACAACATTGGCACGGCTACTTGTATATTGTATTCTATCTAATCAAATCTTTTATTTATGTCATATATGCCCCCTATGCAATCCATACGGTGCTAGTACTTTAATACGAGGGGTGCATTAAAATTTTCGGGAATCGAATATTTTCTGCTCGGTGAATTCCATGGCAGCACCGTTTGTACTTACTTACAATTCCTTGGCATCCTCCTGGATTGAAAGATGTCCTGGAGTTTACATATAGAGCATGTTAAGTCCAAACTGTCATCAGCGTGCTATGCTCTATTACTCATCAGAAGTTGCATGGAGATCTGAGGTGATATCAGCCATTTACGCGCTGGCTGAATCACATTATCCCTCGGCAATATTCCATGAGGAAGTACATCGGCCATGATGCCAGTATTAAAACCCATTAACTCCAACAAATCATACCGCGTATGGCGAAATTCCAGCTGTCTAGTCTTTACATAAGGCTTAAACTTTATTATAAATTGCCCGATAAAGGCAATTAAAGACATTGATATTTTCAAGAGATCCATCCGGGTGTACCTGCTTTAAATCAACATGTACAACAACATTTTAAAATACTTTAAAAACAAATTAGTTAAATTGAGTAACTAATTTAATATTAATTTAATACTTGGTCATTCCTACAAAATTGTAAATTGTAATGGAAATAAATATTCTGTATTCTGTAATTCTTAAAACATAATTTTGTTTTTTGGATGCCTTCACTGCGGAGCCATTTTTTAATATAAATTTTTAAAATGTATATGACAATACTTTTGCTTCTTCAGGCAGGAAATTGTATGTCCGTGGACCAATGAAGACATAGTGACATTGACCAAATGCAGAAGACAGAAAGGGAACATTGACTTTGTAAATAGCGGTACTCTTGGTGTAATGTGTATTTTATCTCTGGTCACTGGCTGAGCGGGTGTGGAAGTAATTCAGTGCAACTTTAAAGAAGAGCCGCCTGAGGATGAGGACCTCAAAGTCTCAAATACAACATTCAGGAATTAGGAATGGTAGTACCATACAGTACGATATTCGAACAATAGTTGTCAAAAACCACCCCTATTTTGGGGCGAATGCACTGGTTCGCTTATGCACACTGTCCATATTAAATGCTTGTTATGTACGTTTTTGATCATTTCTCTTAAACCGAGTTATGAAAAAATAACAGCGATGTTGTTTATCATATCAGTGAAATAAGCCCGATTCAAATGATATCCGACACGACTGAGTAAAGAAAAAATTGTTGACCCCTTACTCGAAAACTAGATGACATACATATTTTTCACTACTAACTCTTGCACTAGGTGCAGGCAAGCAAGTTCTATGACTGCTAAATTTCATCTTGACAGCTTTAAAATTGGCTGAGATAATCGATTCTGACATACATCCAGATAGATAGTTTATCTTAGCACTAGAGTTAAGTTTATACGCTTTATTACAGAACTCTACAAGTTCCATTAAAAATCATTTTAATACTTACAATAAGTGCATTAAGAGTTTGATTAAACGCTGATACAAAATGACGTCCATCCGAATGTTGTGGTCCGATAGTCCAGCCATTTTCAAATTCCGTCAAGCTTATATCCCACATTTTTGTGAGCTGAAAGTCCTTCACCGTATATAGTACTGGTTGGCGAGTGTAGCTGATAGTCTTCACTGGCACTTCCTCTTAAAATATAAATTGATAAAGATATATTATATTATTTGTCGTAAGATCATAGGTGTAACCAGAGTAGAAACGGGTGAGAACGTGCCCATCTTGAATTTCATAGGTTGGGCAATAAATGGCTCCTAGGAGTCTTTTCAGAATATATTATCGTATACATAGACACCTGCAAGAGCAGTCACTGTTAGCCTTGGTCTTATTTACCTGATAAAATCGTTTGATCTTACAACTGCATTACTACAGCAGATTTATATCACCATGCAGTTCCACTTTGTAGGCTGTAAAGTAGTAAAAAGCATATAAACCTGAACCTCATCACAGAGATAGAAACGGTTGAAACATATTGAAAATTCAAGACGTTGGAATAAATAACAATCAGGAACAACGTTACTTGCATCACAATTTAGCTGCTGCAGGTCACTTGCACACACCAGTGGGTATGACATTCAAGTGCCTATTCTTCTATGTAAACTAGAAAGAGATGTTTATATAAAATATGCCTAAGAGTTGACATTCGTTGATCGCCTATTAAATGAATTGGACAGAAAGTTCAGTTAAGAAACAATGAGTTTCATTAATGGCCTTTAGAAATATTGTGAACATTGAAGCCATTTGCAAGATATTCAGGGCTCTGAATTACAGTGAGCTTGCGTGTGAAATATTATAAAGGAGACTAAAATGAGGTCTGGAATAGCTTTAAAACAATTCACTCTAGAAAACTATACTACTTGTAGCAAATGTATTATTATACGGTATGCCTATTTATTATTATAACGACTTGCTTTTGAGTATGTATTTTCCAATATGATATAAGTTGAGCAATGACTTGCCAAACGAGTTGCCCTTTTTGAGCATGTATTTTCCAATATGATATATCTAGAGCAATGACTCTTATGAAGGTAGGCCTCCCAACATGTGCACATGCACCTCATATCCAAACTCTATGCGTACAATTAAAGACATAATTACTACCTACCTTGAATTGAATGAAATATTGGTTTCCCACTTAGTTTGCAACGAATCTTAGTTGATAAAAAAAACTAAAAAAAAATTGTCATGGCAAAATGTATTTTTAATAAAAACGCGATGTCGGCATAGATACCAGCAAGTAACAATATTCCGAAATAAACTTTAGTGGAAAATTTAGAGGCAACCAACAAAAGGATGGATTACCTACCTTTCTAAAAGAACCAGGCAATAAAAATATACCTATATTTAGCTCGGTAAACGAGAATATATTTCAAAAATTATAATATTCAGCGTTAAGCCGGAAACGGTAAAATAAAGGCAAACTGCCGTCCCAAAATCTTTTGTTTAAAATAATAAAAAAGTCGAAATTCCCCGAGCATTGTCCCTTTATTTTTATTGCACCGGTCGTAAATGCACCCAACGAAATCCCTAAAAAGGTACAACGCAATAGCCAGCCGAAAGAAATACACATTGTAAAATATTAAATATATTTTAAAAACGTAGCTACTAAATATTCCACTAATTTAGCTATGGGTAAGCTCCCCTGCTCAACATATCCATAGAAAATAAGGCTAATTATAACTTTATCTGCAAAGTAATTTTAATTAGTCATTTAAGCGAAAACTTGCCGCCTAC
>JAOPUG010000333.1:28934149-28944375 GCA_027564375.1 Micropterix facetella | reverse complement strand
AATTAAAGTGTTGTGTGGGGTTATTGAGCTGGAATTTGCATTCACCGGAGCAAAAAAGAAAAAAGAATCTAATTTTCTTTTAAAAATGAAGTTAATTTGTGTTTATAAGTTGTTACAGAGCATCAAATCATATCAATATCATATAACTGTTTATTGTAGATGACACATTCTGTCGAGTGGCACGCTTTGTTCAGCATTAGTCCTGGATGAAGGCACATGAAAAAGATCCTAGATCTTGTGGTATTCGGAACCTGAGTTCAGATGCAATAAAAGACCTTCACTAGATCATATACTATTAGATGAAGGTGGCAATAGATTGAGGCGACGTCAGATGTAGATGCATGAGTTTGTAATACATAAAAGAGACTTGAGAAATGTGTAGCATTTAAAAAAAAAAAGGGTTTATTTCCTGAATATATTACCTTTTATTTTATGTTCAATGTATATATTTTATGCTAAAATTAGACTAATATTAATCATAATCGTTATATCTTTATTTTTATGGCAGAAAATATAAAAATCCCGGAATTCGGCTGCATATAATATATTTGTATTTTTTACCCTCCTATAATAAAAGATTTAGCGGCTTTCGACCTGGAAAACACCCCTAAAACAGAAGTTACTCTTACAGATCCTAGATTTTTTTGTTGTTTTTTAAGAATTACAAAAAGCGAGTATTTTAGTTTTCCATTATCTTCTTCCTCGTCTTTAACTTGGAATTTTAAAATGTGCTTAAAAGCTGAAATTTTGCACCGGTTACATATTACGTCACCTTAGCAAAATTAGCAATATATCACAGACTGGCGCAAAGCATTGGCGACAGATCCGTCAGTAACTGAAAAATATTACGTCGGAGGATCACAATAGCTGAAATATTACAAGTTATATAACTTTAAAATATATAGGAAATGCTAAATAAAGGTCTAAAATATTAATTATGAGAATTACGCTATGAGAATTAGTGAAAAAATTTAAAAAACTCTTTTGCTGGAATCATAATCTCACCCGGTTAAAATATTGGTCTCCAAACGTTATTAATTTACCTAATCTCAACAGTGATAATCGAAGACTGTTTTAAATTTATGTATTTATTTATTTAAGAAATAATTTTTATAATACATAGATTTATGCTATATAATGACAGGAACCAAATGGCAAAACCTTAACTTCACGCTTATTCGATTCTGTCACCCACATGAGACAAATCTGTTCTAGGGTGAACAGGGCTCTAATATTAAATTAAATTATTAAAAATTGCCTTAAAATATGGTTCTCAAAGAAAAAAAAGAGAGAAAATAATGATAAGAAAATAAGGATATGAGGAAATAAAAAAATGTAAACCTTTCCGACTAGTACTAATTTTTCGTTAAAATTAGGCAAAATTTCATTATTACTAATTATTTCCGTTTTTTTTTGCTGAAATTTACTGAAGAATGAACTAATTTGAAAGATTTCTAACAGCTTTAGAGGATTCATCAATTTATTGACATAGAAATTGGAACAGGGATACTTTGTTTTAAAAATCGTAATCTAAAAAGCATAAAACCATTTGACTCATTCTTAATTTCTTCGCGTGTTACGACAGAAGACAGAAGATTATAAATAAAACTTTAAGAATACATGAAATTCTAGACCGTTTCTAGCATTTATTGTTGTAACATTTATAATAAAACTTCTATTTTAATTATGTGATGTGTTGTTTTGGAGTTTCCTTAGCTACCCCCCGCCCCCCTCAGTCTTTTTTTATTAACTTAAAATATTATTTTAAGTTAGTCAAAGGAGTTAATATTATTAAAACGTTATTAAGATTTATCGTGACACGTATGGCAGAGCTTTACATTGCGTCGGTGCGTACGTGATTTAAAATCCTTGCCATGTGGCTGGAATTTTCGTGCCGGAAAAAAATAAAATGAGCGAGTGTTAAGGGATTGCCTACTATTGTAATAACAAGCCATGCTGTGCGGAGCCATGCTGTGCGGATTTATAATGAGATTAAATAAACCATTTAAAAGTCCACAGAGTCTAATGCTGCTCTATAATTCACTAGTGCGCCCCCATTTAGAATTTGGTTCGTTAATATGGAATCCTTATTTTGTTGCTTATTTAGATAAAATTGAATATTTTCATAAGAAATACCTGAGAATACTTGCTATCCCGTGTGGCCTTAAACATCAATTCAGAGACTATCAATCTAGACTTCAGAAATTCGAAATTGTACAACTCAGCGAACGCCGACAACTGTATTCCTTCACAAAATGATACATATTATAGTCGACGTTTGCTGTTTTCGCAAGGTTGCATTTAATGTTTATCACCAGATTTGTGTATTGTAATGATATTAGAAAGCTACGAGATGTCGGGGAAAACACCAGCTGTGAGTGACTTTTTGTTTTGAAAATATGTAAAGGAAGAGTGAGTTCGATTGAATATTTTTTAATGAAACAAGAAACGCATTACTTTCCAACCTGGACCTGAGTCAACATGGTTCTGAGTCAGGAATTCTGGAATACCTTTATTTGTGCAAACGGGCTTAAAGGTTGAAGATGTTTTCATCTTAATTGGACATTCCAGGAATAAATGTAAGTCTGTCTTTTAATTATTTCTTGACTTATTTAGTTTAATTATTATTAATTGTATGTAGTTAAATTTGAATAATACACAGGGCGGGGGGCTTTCCGAAGTTCTTTTAGTTTTGTAATGGTCCTTATGATAGGTGACGTCTTGGGCGTCTTGGAGACATGTTGCGGAAACGGAGAGGGTTCTTTAGTGTCAGACATTTTCTGCAAAAGATGGAGTTTTTTATTCAAAGTTAGGCAATGGAAATATTGGAGATGGTAACACACGAGGCCTTATTAGTATCAGGACTTTTAACATATTCATATTGTTCCACGGCTTGTCACTGCGATAGCTTGAGTTTGGCTGGAGGCGTGGCTGCGGCGCGGCGTCGATTCACGGTGTGATTTTAAAATCAATTTATACCTATATTACAAGCTGCCCTACCAGGTTTCGCGCAAGAATAGTTTTAAATTTATTGTTTGGGGCGGGTTTAACAAGTGTTGGTCGAATTCCTGGCAAAAAACTTTGCATGCCTACTATTATTAAGGAATACGAACCAATTTATTGATCAACTTTTTTTGCAATATTCCGATAATTTTACCGATTTTTCAGTATAAGTATACTATATTGGCTATGATTCCTCACGATACAAACACGTACAGTTTTAGATGACATTAACATTCACAATTCTCCGTTTCTTGCCGATTCGGATGGCTATATAGGCCCATCGCCAATGCTTTTAGCGCATTGCTGCCCAGGCTTTCAACACCGACAACCCTCAATCAATGATGATAACTACATACTGCAAAAAACATATTCTATCCACAATAGATAGCTGAACTAAAATAGAAGCATTTTGTAAAAAATAATAGGCTGACATGAGAAATAGTTTTGATTTTAAAGTTATATAGAAGAAGTCGTGGTATGGTCTCATATCTCGGGAAATACCAAACGCAACATTTGCATTTATGCACTAGTCGACTCGACGATATCGACGATATTCAAACGCTAATTTTTAAAAAATATGTAGATTATAGTTTTATTTTTTTACAAATTCATCTATATAACACATGATTTCGATTTTAAAGGTGTTTACATTTTGCTATTGAATCTAGCGCAATTGTGCATGGGTCAATTTAAAAAAAAATGTATGGAAATATTACTGATGGCATAAAGGAATGGAAGGCAAAAATGATTGTCAACTTTCATAAAAACAATTTTTACTCGAAAACCAAAACATTAACAAACTGCGAATATCAATAATTTAGAACTTTAGTTATTTCCTTAACCTATACTAAATGGCAATATTTACATCATTTCCCAATTTGCATCACGAACTGGAGATTTTTATTTGTACAATAACCAAAACACATTCGCTTGCCGATAACGAGGGGGAAACACTAAACAGCCAAATGCACCTCCGGGCGGCACGAAATGTTAGCAAGTCGGGAATTTCCGAAGAAATGGAAACAAAATCCTTTTTTTCAAAACAGAAAATAAATATTCAGTCATATTTCTTTCACATAATGACAATAAAATACTTTTATAGTTATAAAATATATTGAGTTAGACATAATATACTTTTAAAGCCAAAATGAAAATGGTGGATAAAGGAGGTAAAACCACTTTTTTTTTATATTTAGAAAAACATAATTAATCAGACTATATAGTTATGCTCATCACTGACACTGACTGATCCTGTAGAGCGTAATGCTCGAAATTCGATTGTCGATTCGCGGTCGTAACACTGTCTCTCTTGTTTTCTTTCGCGCTATATAACGCGCTCTCTTTCTGTTTGTAACGCTGTCGGTAATTATCGTGAGTCATGGGACATGTCGTGCTCTCTCTCTCTTTCACTGTGCAGAGTTTGGCCGACGATGCCCGACCATACTTTGGACGATGACGGATTAGCTCGCAGGCGCGAAGCTGGCTGCATGAGGCAGGTACATACATTCTAAAAATACATTAAGTTTGAAATTGGAAGAAATTTTCGGAGCGTGGGGCGTTTACTGTTGCAAAGGGGGAGTCTCTTTAGCGGGTTTGTATGCAAGTCACATTCCCATTATTACTAACAGGAAAAGTAGCGATATGCATCGGCAAATCTGGCCCATCTGATTGGTAACCCCTGACTTATCCAAAATGGCTTAAAACCTATTCCAACAAGTTTCTCTCGTCACCACGATTCCAAAAATACGCATATAAACTATGCTTCCTCTACCTATTTATCAGATCCTCCTCCAGGCTAAGTAAACCAGTACTTAGGGTCACCCAGGGAGGCTGCATAACAAATCTGGTTAAGATTGGATCATGAGAAGTCTTCGGACTTACGGATAAACAAACACACAGCATGCATTAGACTATATGGCCCGTCCTACGTAATACTACGGTCAAGCCAAAAAATATTATTTAAAAAGTTGACATTTCTTTTAAACAAAAATTTTAAAGCCAAAATGAAAAATGCGGATATAGGAGGTAAGATCCCTTTGTCTGTATACAATATTTATAAAAACAATTCAGATTATTATAATCTAATGTAGTGAGAGTATTCTCTAGTACTAAAAAATGGAATGCTAGGTCACATTCACATTATTAAAAAATAATATATAAACAAGTGGACATTCGTTTTAAACAAAATTTACATCCTTTTTAAATTGACCCACATCAATTCACAATTATAAATAAGGGCAATAATTTAATTACATTTCATCACATTTTTTTAACCCCAACATAGAGCGAAATTGTCTCTTCTCGATTGCAATTTTACGACATGACGGTACAGCTTGAGCGCTGGTCCCAGACGCAGTCCTAATCCTCTCACAATGTCTTCCCGTCGAGCGACTAACACAGCATGACCGTCCAACTCCTGCAAATTGACAAAAAATATAAATCCACATGTCCAAGAAACAATAGCAGACAACACAATATGGTCAAAGTTCTCCAACAAGTGAGAATAAACGACAGAGACATGCATATAGTTACTAATCTCTCTACTGGCTCCAAAACCTGGCCGGAATATTTTTGAAAAGGTGGACAGGGTTGCATAATATCATCTCTTTTTCAATTTTTACTCTGAGTTCATATTTAAGGAATCACTACCTGTAGCCTAAAGTAATCAAGGTAAATAGCATAAAAACATCAACAATATAAGATATACAGATGTTACTGTACTAATTAATTGGCAGCAGCGCGGAATAATTCCATTTCCTCATTCACAATGTCACAAGACTATGGGATGAGTGGGTTGAAGTAAACACCTGGAAACACACCTACAGTTACAGTTTATGGATGCGGATGGATAGACTGATAACATTTTTTAACTTAGCTGCAATTTGAGCAACAACAACTGGGATATGCGCAAGGAGATAAACATTTGCATCGAAAAATCCAGAAGTATTAGAGGGACCAGAAAGTAATTTTTTTTTGCTGGTGAAAAACATTTTTTAGTATTTTTTTTAAAATTAAATATTAAGTAATCAACCAAATAATTTCCATCTTTTGCCAGGCTTTTTGCCAGCGTAAATGCAGTTGTTCGATTCTCATTTTTTTTAAAAATCCTTTGATAAACTTTTTCAAGTGCATTTTCAATTCTCCAACATTATTAATTCTTTTACCACTTAACGTACATTGTAACGATCTGAGAAGGTGGTAATGCAACGGCGGGAGATCCGGTAAATAGGGGGGACGAGTTAAAAGTTCCAATCTTGTTTGTTATTGACCAAAAAAGAGCATTTTTTTAAAATGAGTTCTTGTGTCAATTGCTCGAGTTGTTCACAATACACTGTCACTGTAAAGGTCTGACCAGGTTCAAGCAATTCATAGTGTATAATTCCAAAAAAATCCCACCACACACGAACAAGGACCTTCTTTATTTTTAGTGATGGGCAAGGCACTTCTCCGGAAGAAATCTATTGTTTTTTTTTCTTAAAGGATTTTTGTATAGCATCCACTTCTCATCTTCAGTTATAATTCGCAGCAAAAATGGATCGGCTTCATACCATTACAAAAGAGCCACGTGATACGCCGTTGTTCGAGCCGTCTCCATCAATTCATGAGGAGCCCAAATTCTTGCCTGTACAATTTTACTATGCGACGAAGATAATCCTGAACTGACCATAGACAGCCAATCTTTAATGAAAATTTCTCAATTGTTTGACGAGGATCTGAATCCACTTCAGCGAAACGTATACAGGGTATCATCTAATTTTTTGGGTCGTCCTTTTTGTGTGATATTCCTTTTTAAACTTTTTAAAGCACCGATGACACATGTTTAGTGATTCAGAATATCCCTCTAAGTATCGGTATTTTTTTTCACTGCTTCGTTAGCCTTCATTCCTTTATCAAACAAAAATAGCATACAATGACATAAGTGTACTTCTATAGTTGACATCTTTCCCCCTTGATACAAAAAACAAATAACCGAAACATAAAATTTTCAACCATAGCTTTAACGTAATAACAAAACATACGTGTTTGCAGGATCGTGTCCCGACACAAACTAACTTTGAATGAGCTCATCGAAAAAAAAATCATTACCTTCCGGTCCCCCTTACACATTCTGATAAAAAAAGTGTTTTGCAGAAGAAACATCAAACTACACCTGAAGATAAGACTTCTAAGGTGCTACATATTCTCAATATCTTAATATTGGATAGAAAGCTGGACACATACACGCTTTTAAGAACGTTTGAAGCCTTCAAAATGTGGGTCTATCGGAGGACACTATGCGTAAGCTGGGTGGACTGTGTCAGCAATGAAGGTTTTAAAAGCTTTTGAGCAAGAACATAGAAATATCGAGGATGATAAAAATCCACAAACTCAAATATTTTACTCATGTTATGTGTCATACCGAAAGATACAAATAATTCAAGGCAAAATAGCCAGAAGAAGAGGCCCATGATGAAAAACATATTTCTTCATTATCTAATCCTTGTTTTGAGCATTGGATAGTGGGCATGATACCAAAAGAAGAAGAAAAACATCGCCATCCTAAGTATGTTTTGAAAGTTTAGACATACAAATAATTGCCATTTTAGTATTTATTGATATGCAAGCATAATTCACAGTTGAGTATCTATCAAGAAAAGCAACTCACCTGTTTCTTTAAAATATGCGCAGCGTCCGGAAAAATCTCATAAAAATAGTTGAAAACATCATCTTTGGTCCAATCGCGGATGTCCGGTATTGACGGATCAATATCGTCGTCGAGTTTCATCTCGGGGTTTAACTTTAAGCGATCCACTTCGTAGCCGCTCAAGAATAGAGATTCTCGATTCGCAGAAGTCATCGGCTCTTGCGGGGAAGGACACTTCGACGACTTGGCGGATTCCGCTTTCGAAGGCTGAGGAAGGCAGCTGACGCTGCCGGATGGGGCCGACATGCTGAGGCAGTTGGAACACTCCCACTGGTCGCAACCTTGTAAACGATCCGGTATTCGAGGGCTGTGACATAGGGAATGATACGCATCCGCACAGAGACTGCACACTGTTAGTATACCCTAAAATAAAGAAAATAACATGTAGCATGCTACATTGGCACCGTGCAGAAAATGTACAAAAATCTAAGACCTTGTGATTTAGATTTGGCGCCATCAGCATCTGCTACCAAGTAGTTGTGATAGCGGCCGACAGAAGACGACGTTATAAAGTTGGGCCAATCTTGATTGATTATTGAGTCTTTTTTATTCAATCATTATCATACAACGATCTATCGAGTCGCAGCGCAGCTCGCAGGTCAATCAATCGATCGATTGGCGCAGTGATTGATCGACCTGTTTACATGGCGATTCGATCAATCAAATATTCGTTCCACGGCTAACCCTCTACAGACAACCGACACGCTAAGCGGTTTTGGCGCGAGTTACCGAAGAGCTTCAAACCATCCGGATTCATATTAATCTCATAATATAATATTATTCAATAATATAGAATGTGTACCTAACAGTACTACCTAACAGGTGGGTAGTCAATTTTGACAATTTGGGCTTGAAGTTCAATCAATCAATTAAAGGTTTGCGCAATACACAGATGCAGTGAGTGATAGACCGATGAAAGGCATCTGCTCGCCGCTGTGTCGCGCACGCTTATCGATTGATTGAAGAGCCCGAAGGCATTCACGTTAGGTCTTGGGATGAGCGAGCCGAGCGTCCACTCAATCGATCGATTGATCGAGTCAAAGTGGTTTGATAGCCATCCCGAGTCGATCAAACCACTTTGATTGTACGACTTCGGCCCACTCTGCGAGGGGCCGAAGTCTAACAATATAACGACATTAAATCGTCCAAAAAGACTTTTCTCAACGTTCCACATCCAGACAGACAGACAGAGAGACACAAGTTTTTTTGTGGTTTAGATGGACAGGACATGAAACTAAAATGTCCAAAAAGACTTTTCTGCCTGCTGACAGTGTGGTGAATGCAGGAACAGGGAATGTATTTAAAAACCTACTGGACAAGTTCACAAAAACTTGTAAACAAAATTAGCTATGTTATAAGGGCCGGTCAATAAATCTGTGACTTTGAATTTCCCATATTGCAACTTTAATGGTAACACTGTTTGACAGTAATTGAAAACAGATAACCGCGTGAATTTTTCGATTATGGAAAAAGTGAATTTCATGTGCGTATCAAGCATTATTTTTTACGTCAAAAAAACTATCGCTCAAACCAAGGATAAGCTTGATAAATACTATTGGGATTCTGCGCTATCAATTTCAATAGTAAAAAAGTGGTTGACTGAATTTTGTTGTGACTGACAACAATGATGCCGAAGTTCTGGATGTCCAATTAAGCTCACTGCACCCGAAACAATTTTTAAAAGTCCACAATATGGTGTTGGCCGTTCGGAGATTGAAAGTGAATCGGCGCCGAAGAAGGCCAAAGTGGGTCTGTCAGCCAACGATGCATGTGGCATAATCCACGCTGATTACCTTTAAAGGGGAAAAACTATCAATGGCGAATATTATGCCAACTTGTTAGACCGGTTCAACGACGCTTTGATGAAAAAATGACTGCATTTGGCCAAAAAGAAAGGGCTCTTCCACCAAAACAATGCACGGATGCACACGTGGATAGTCACCATGATGAAATTTCATGAATTGGGCTACGAATTGCTCCCTCATCCGCCATATTCTCTGGATTTAGCCCCCAGTGATTACTTTCTATTTCCAAACCTAAAGAAATGGCTCAGAGGAAAGAGATTTGGCTCCAACAATGAAGTCATCGCTCAAACAAACTCCTATTTTGAGGATCTCGACAAATCTCATTAATTAGAAGTGATAAAAAAAATTGGAGAAACGTTGGACGAAGTGTATTGAGGTCAAAGGAGATTATATTGAGAAATAAATCGTTTTTTTGCCGAAAAAACTATCTTTCATTCAAAAAGTCACTGACTTAATGACCGCACTCGTACCTGCCTATAAACAATAATAATAATAATAGTAATCACAAAATGTGATTAGCGTAACTATGTATTATGATGGAATAAAAGCCAGGATTCATGGATAGCAAGCTCGTTTTTTAGTCGATTCATAAATTTGATACAGACATTACGATAGGCTCCCATTCTAATTTATCATCCTAATCCTGGATCCAATATTGAACAAAGACATGAAGAATCGCGAGATCTAGAAAACCAGCTGAGTTAGCCATGGAAAATAACAGATGTATGCGTTCT
>JAOPUG010000333.1:28694580-28705435 GCA_027564375.1 Micropterix facetella | reverse complement strand
TCTCCCGCTTCTCAACCCCCCGCTTCCAAACCCTTCCCCGCTTGTCCAATACGACGCATTAAACTGGATTTGTGCTATTATTATTGTCGCTCTTTCGCTGCGGACAGTGCGAAACTAGTATAGATACCGCCATAATCAGTACTTGGCACCCCCGATAGATGGCAGATGGCAGTGCCGTTAAGAAATTTCTTTAAAATAAACATTGAATTAATTAAGATGTTCGCTCCTATCGGGTGTCCCACGACACCTCTGTCTTTTTTATGATTATTATTTACATAAAGATGTCAACTTTTAACTGGTATACAACATTTTAAATACATAATAATTACGTGATTCAATGTTCAAATAGATTATTAGATGCCGTTCTATTCTCTATATCTCTAGAAAAAATGGCACTAATAATACGGCCGTGTTCATTTTCGAATATCACTACTTACATAATAATTGACAAATTTTTGGCTACAATTGGCAATATTTATTAACACGCCACCCCTCACATAGATCACCAAGTGGCTCCTCGAATTGCCAAAGATTTGTTTGTTATTTTTTGCCAATATTCGAAGTATCACTGGCAATATTCGAAGAGCTGTATCGTGGAAACTTCTGGACGTACGGAGCTCGGTTTATACTTAAATTCTAGCAACTTTAATGTACTTCAAAAAAGAAACGAATAACTTTTTCTGTATGAGACATACCTTAGGAGATATTGAGCAATAAACAAAAAAAGGGCCAAAAAACGCTGTTTTTTTAGCATTGCTCAGCTTGCACTGGTCTTTCGAAGCTGCAAACGTTTTCGCTTACTATTGGCGTAGTTCTGAACATATTAAAAAGAACTAGTTGATTCACGGTAGGCATCATATACTTCCCCAAATTTCGTCTTGGTTAAGCGACATTCATTGCGTCGTTATTCTAGGTATTGGTTATTTTTGCACTCGAGATTCAAGATCCTTTGTTTTCTTCTTTTCGATTTAAGTGATTTTTAATCGGGTTCGATTTTCAAAATCTTCATTTTCTACTCATCATTTAAAAATGTTCATTATTTAACTCGCAAACCACCAACGATATTGAGAAATGGCTTACAGCAAAGTTAGAGGCAATATTCTCAGGATGTTAATGCACTTTCGTTTTCTATTCAAGCGTTAATAATAACGGAGTTACGAAGTATTCAATTGTCAGATATTGAATCTTGAATTCAAAACCGCTGAAGATATCGAAAAGTGACGTAAGGGAGAGTTGTAAGTAATGTATGTCCTCAGAATTCTAAGTCACTTTTATTTATTAACGGATTTATCATATTTTTTAATTTTGAAAAGGCCGCCATTATGAACAAAATGGCGGATATCGCTCATTACCTTTTCAAATCTCGGCATTAGGATGGACTATTTTGTAGTTAATTTAGTCCCTATCGGTCGTGTAGTTTCTGTGGTACAGTGGCTACAGTGATACAGATACAGGAGATACAAAAACACACACACACTAAGACATACATTTTCAAGAAATCGCTTTTTCTAGGAAACAATACTTTCCCTATTTACATACTTCGTGTAAAACTATGTATGTTTTTGGGAAAGTAAAAATTAGAACCACGAGATGTTTTTCTTGTACAAATTGGCAGGCCTATTATTAAGTGCGGCCAAAGAGGATCTGGTTTTTTTATTAACCGGTCGAGTCAGCTATGTTAGTAACCGGCTAGGTAGCTAATTCCAAAACTGTGCATGCACTTAAAGTGCGTGGGTTTAAAAAAAATCCCCCCACCACCTCTACAAAGTTTCTCGTGCGAATTTTTTTAAAGATATCACGATATGTGTAGATTACAGGAAAAATAAAATAAAGTGTATAAAAAATATAATTTTTAAATATATTACAAATCTATAGCAATAAAGAAACATTAATTTCACTTCAATTGATAGATTTTTGAGTAAAATAATGACATTTGAATTCATTTTAATAGGATTTATTCTTCTATAGGGTTAAATAAAATAAATTTAAACAATAATCTATTAAAACTTTAAACCATAAAAAATCTATAAATTTTGTAACATATTTAGCAAAAAAAAATCGAATTAAATTTCTTAGTATATACACTCTTACGCAATAATAATTACTTATGTAGGTTACTCGTATCTTATCTGTATACGTGAAACGAGTAGGCACATGATCAAAGCTCGCGACCCACGAACACGGTTTGACAACCGCCGTGCTACTGCCCTGAATTATAATCAAAGTTTGTCTAAACTTTTTTTTTCTACCTCCACTGTATATATAAGCAAACTCGTTGCGGGCTACATTTTTCATAGGAAGTCGCAGACCGGTGGAACCTTACCGCTCGTATCTATTCAAAACGATAAGGTTTTAATGAGCGTGCCCTAAAAATACGAGGCAGCGCTGAAGCTGAACTTTTGCACCGTTTTATGGCCTCTCGTTATGGGAAATGGCGACTATTTTAAATTCGTATCGGATAGCGATATCGTTATCTCATTCGTTTGGAATTTTAATAGGTCTGGCTGGAGGGGAAGGTTTATATTGGGGGAAGGGTTATATTGGTTTGGAAGGTCTTAAGGATAAACGACGAATGACACATGGATGTTTTACCGCAGAAAAGGAATATTATACATACCTACCTAGATATATCCGCAGTATATATCTAATCTATAGGTGTTCATTGCTGCGGAACTTCTTGTCCGCCGTCCAAGGATGTTAAAACGCTCATTATTAAATTCTAGCGAATGTGACGACACATTTCGAATACACCGGGGGCGGCACTTAACTTAAATAAGCCTGCACCCGTCTGCACTGTTGCAATGTGTTGGTCGAGTAAAAGTTTGCTATGTAGCGGCAATTGCAAAGTCGTGAATTTATTTAGAGAGAATTATGTGGAAGTCGCTTCACATGTATATATAGACATATCTAGAAGGAGGACTATGCCTATGTCCAGAATCCGCATACGAAATCCAGCAAACGATTCACAGTTAACTTGGAAGCCACCATTTTTTAAACGATTCTACGTTTTCGAGTCGACTCTCTAAGGTGCCCGCTAAGCCTACAATTTCAATATGCGACGCGGTGGCCCGGTTGCTGATCTCACCGTAGCAGTCGTTCTTCGCAGAAGGAAACAGGCGGGAATTCCGTCACGGTCACACATAGCGGCTATGAAAATGGCGATTCGGGCTACTGATCGTCGGTCGTGGCCCAACTCCATTACGCTCAGTTTGATTTCCCACCCAAATGCACTGCGTTGCAGCCATCGAGGCGTGATACAGTTCTACGTACCTATACAGAATCCATTTGCAAGGCTTCCTGCGAAAGCGGAATGGCAGATTCCAAAACAAGCCTGGGCTCGACAATCAAATATTAATAAGATCAAAAAGAAATATTTATATATTGATCAATTCCGATGTTCTTTCATCGGGCATAATTCACTTTGCCAACGTCGTTTTCATTGATTGAAATACCTCAGGTACTCAGAACACAGAACACAGAACTTTTGAGAAGGTGTTCTCACCCAGTTCGGCCCTGAGTTCCCACAGTGTGCCGAGAGGCGATCACGCAATTCGTGCACATTAAAGCGCGTAATTATTATGTATTGAAATCTGTATACCAACTTAAAAAATGACACCTTTATATAAATAATATAAAAATAATAATAGCTTTGATTTTAAAATTCGTTTGTTATTATTATTTTATTTTGAGATAGGTTTCCTTATTGGCATGTTTAGAACGCCACCTATGAACTGAATTCAACATAAAAGAAGATTAGTCAATTTTTGGAACTATGGTCGCCATCTACTCTACTAAAATCGTCATTGAGCAATCTAATACCCTATATAATCAATGGTATTTAGTATAGATAGACAGAGGCTTTTCTGAAAGCGCATTCATTTGAGATAATCATGTTACCAATTTTTTGATAACCTACCTAAATTTAGCTCCCAGTTGATTTTAGTAATAAGAGTTTCATTTTCGCAAAAAACATTAAAAGTATTTTATCTAAAATTAAATATTATTTTTGTTTCTTTTTCAGCGAATGAGATAACTATAAAATCTAATTTCGTTTAAGCAATCTCCTACCGCATTAACGAAGTCACCCGACAATAAGTATTACCTCTTGAAGGAATGGGGGAAACTCTCCTTCCGGAGAGGCAGCAATTAAGTCAAGTGCTTCTTCTAAATAATAAACGAATCGGCTCCGTTATTGTTTCGCAGAACATTCTCAAGAGAATATTGAACTAATAAAAACTATTTTAGTACGGTCCCTGTTTGTAAAGTTATAACGTTAGACGATATTCGGACAAATAGGCTACTTCGAACTGTCTTATAGTAGTGCTAAGTACATTATGAATGATCAGTCTAATGAAACAGAAATAAATAGTGCCACCTCAGTCAGGAGTGCTCCTGAGACGGTAAACCGAATACACGAGGGGCACACTTTTATGGTTTGAGAAGCACCTGATTTTAATGATAGCAGAGAATGGTAAATCAATCAATCAGTACTTTGAATTTAAGACTCGGACGAACCCGTCACCCCGAGGCGTTTCAGCGACATTTATCGCTATATCGCCCCGAGATGAGCGTAAGGAATTAAATACAATCCAACGTCGCCTCAGCCAGTGAGAGTACGGCTACTTACCACGAGGCACTGGGAATTTTCAAACACAGTTGGAAATCCTCGTGCCCTTGCTCCCAAATTTAGATGGATTTCTCCATCCCCCGTTTGGTCTCGGGCTCGAAGTCGCTTGTGCGACCTCTAACTAATGTGATAACGCGGTATTCCGTCACTTGGAAATGTTGCGGACCCGTGGCTTCCTTTATTTGGAGAGCCACCCGAGATCGGATGGACAACAGATCGTTTCTTAGGATAGGTGACATCAGGTCAACATCTACTCTCGCGCCCTAAGAAGCATTACGCAATTAGACTCCCCCGGCGATTTGTCAGTTGAGCATGGCTGGACAACCTACCAATGTATCAACCGTCCAGAGCCACCCGAGGAGTTACCCCAAGTCCAAGTGATTAGTCCCTCTTCGGGGAGGCTGCCGAATGGGGATTTTTAAAACTCTAAAATACACGAATGAATTTGAAGTTATAACAATAGTACAAACAGACCTTCTGCGGTACCTTTTATTTTTTCAAAGTCACAAAATAAACACTGAACAGACATAAACACGGCCGTGGCCCTGGAGCGGCAAATACACATTAAATGCAATTGCTGAGTTGCGAAATTTTTATTATATAGTGAAAGTACGTTAAACGTATAATTAGAACTTGTGTGCTTGACTATCCAGAAATAACTCCGGGACATCATTGTTTCAGAATTCGAAAATGGATTATTACCGTTTAGCTTGTATGAAGCGAAACACTGTGCGACGGTTGACTTCTATTAACTGTATGCAAACGTTTTAAGAATAATGTTTCTATTGTCCTCAGATCCATCAAAATGGTGGTCGATGAGCCTAAACGTGGCCCGCACAACATTATGCAGGGCATAGACACCAACAGCGGCGTACGATTGCACGATCATAGACTAAAACTAAAGCAACGGTGAGTACTTTCCATACATTCCCTATGAAGGTCCCCTATAAAGGTGCTGGTGCATCAATATAGGCACATACGAATTGCTCTATCGTGCATGCCGTGTAGTCCGAGGAGAGGGTTCTCCACTTGTCTGCGCATCTAAGATGGACTGAGATCTCCCCGGCCTGCAAGCGTGTTCTAGTTCCGCCAGGCAGCATCAATCAGTTTCCACGTCGAGATCTTCGCGAAGTAATGAAAACAGCGGTACTGTAATTTTCGGAATTATTTAGCTATCAATGAACAAATACGATTTTATCCCTAAACAATCAAGAATGATTTCCTGTTGTCTGAATGGACGAGCTCTCAGGTGATGCGACCAAACCGCCCGCTTGTGGTCCACCCTCGAGAGGAATAAAACGAACGTCCAACAACAGCCACCTTTTTTCGGACTGCATCTGCTTGAGAACTTCGACCCTTCTTCAAGAATATTTTTACTAAAGATATTGGTATAAAATTAAATTCTAATAAACTTTTGTGCTAAATCCTAAATTGTATAAGTTTACAGTGTAATGGCTACTTCTAACTGTTATTGTATAAAAGGCAACCGGAATATGAGGATGATGCGAGTATATTGCTTAATAGAGACAACTTTGATATGACCAACAATACGATGCAAAAAGTACTCAAGATAGTTGAAAATTGGTACTAAAATTAATCACTTTCTATAAATCCTTCAAAGACATAGCGAACCTTCTTCACAAAAAAGAGGAAAAAATAGGGTCTAAGACTCTTTTGTGTGACACTAAAGTTATCAAAATAAGTAAAATATCTAGGTATAACTCTAGGTAGCAAATTGAACTAGGTAAATCCCATTGATATCATTTGGCAATGCAGAAGGATGCTGGGTAAGACGTGGGATCTTTATCCTAGAATTATACTGTGATTGTACACGGCTATTATAAGACCAATGCTAGTTTTGAAACGATAGTACTTAAGCCGCACTGAAAGTTTCTGGATTCTGATAAAGTTACCCCCTTATATATATATTATATTTACTATTTTTCAAAGTATTCACCCTGATAATTTATACGGGAAAAGCAGTAGGCCCAGTGTTCTTTAAAGTCTCCTCAATGTTTTCACGGGTCCGTGATATTTCGGTTACGGAATGCCGCGTACAATACAATAGGTAGAGGCCGCTCAAGCGACCAGACGGGAGATCGGAGCAACCTGACCATAACTGGTAGCAAGCGCACGGGCCCCCGCTGGGTTTGAAAATTCCCAGTGCCTCGTGATAAGGAGTGGGACTCTCGAGGGCAGGTGGTGCAGCTGGGTATGTAGATTGTCTACATCCCCAAGTCTTGCCGTTCGTTCGGGGCCAGACGACGATAAATTTCGTTATAACGCCCCGGGACGGCGGGTTCGCCCCTAGCATTTGATACATACAAATCTGTATAGAAGCTTAGGAGCCTTATGAAGGCTATGCAGCTCGTGTCCTAATGGCCAACTTTGTT
Source organism: Micropterix facetella (assembly GCA_027564375.1). NCBI lineage: Eukaryota > Metazoa > Arthropoda > Insecta > Lepidoptera > Micropterigidae > Micropterix > Micropterix facetella. The sequence goes on along the minus strand of JAOPUG010000333.1, from coordinate 28,698,415 downwards.
ATCATGGTCGGCCCGACTTATGGCTCAACACATATCCCCAACAGTCTCTTCAAAGATGGACTAACCCAGTGAACCTGCTGAGGGGCGGATCTGGGGGAACACCTCAGGCGGCCCTGGACGGTTTGATGTATTGGCCGGCGGTCGGTTTACCGCCTTTCTCAACTGGCGAATAGCTGGAGGAGTCTGGTAGCGTAATGCGACCTATGAAAGCGGGGGTGACATCTATCTTAGAAACGATCCGTTGACTACCTAATATCTGGTGAAAGCCGAGTAAAGGACGCCTCGGATCCGCGATTATTCGAGCTACGAATTGCCGCCCATATTAAATAGAAGCCACGCAAGCGGCTTCGAACCTCCTACCAGACGGGTCGTCGGAGAAATCTAACCACATCTGGGAGTGAAAGCGCGAGGGCCCTCACTGCTTGAAAATCCCAGTACCTCGCAGTGAGGAGTAGGGCTCTCACGGGCAGTGGCGGAGCTTGATACGTGGATTGTGTATGTCCACAAGTTCTGGATGTTATAATCTCGCGGCAATATAACGATAAAATTCTTATGAACGAACCCTGTGTGAGGGCTTAATGGGATAGCGTAGCTCGGGCCTGATGACTAGCTCTGTTATCTTTGGTCAGTCCGACTCATGGTTCAACTCCTATCCGGCAGCCTCCTCGAAGAGGGATTTAACCTGGTGAGACCACTGTGCGGCGGATCCGAAGAAATACCTCAGTAAAATGCACTGGTCGGTGTATCGGCCTGGGCTCAATCGGTGAATAGCCGTGGAGGGGGGGGGTCTGTTTGCGCATGCTTTCTATAGAGCGCGGATAGATACTCACCTTTTGATGGCTATCGTTAGAAACGATCCGTTGGATACCCAATCTCAAGCATTTTAATGCATACCAAGGTAATTCGGTATACATTAATGCTTTGAATGATAAAAGCTGCGCAAGCAACCTCGAACCTGTGACCAGACGGGTGGTCGGAGAAATCTGACCAATACTGGGAGTGAGGGCGTCAGGGCACCACTGGGCTTGAAAGTTCCTAGTGCCTCGCGGTAAGGAGTTGGTCTCTGCATTCATCTCGGGGTGATATAACTATAACGTTCGTTGAAAGATCCCGGGTCGGCGGGTTTACACGTAGCCGTAGCTTTGACACTCTCCATTTACAGTATATGGGAGATTCGGATATTAATAGGACCGTGCAACTTTAGGTCGGCCCACCTCACGGTTTAGCTCCCATCCGGTAGCCTCCTCGATGAGGGACTTCACCTGCCACGGCCACCGTGAACACTGCCTGCGGTTGTATGTTACCTACAGTCGTTGACAGTTGGGATCTGAAGTGTGGATCCAGGGGAACACCTCGGGCAGATCTGGGCGGTTTGTGCACCCTAGCCTCAACTTTCTGTGTCAGCCTAGCCTGCGTACTCTGGGGAATAACTGGGGGAGTTTGGAAACGTATGTTTCCAGTGACAGCTGGGGTGGCTGTTGGCTTGATGATGCCTATCCTTATAGGTAATAGAAACGACCAGTTGGACATCCGATCCCGAGTGAGATCGTCGGAAAAAGGACGCTTCGCGATGGATGCGAGTTTCGAATTACCGCTTACATCAGGTAGAGACCGAGCAAATGATCCATGGCCAGATTGGAGTCAAGAGCTGCCAGCTGGGTGGTATTTCACAGTGCCTCGCCGTAAAGCGTTGTAATCTGACGGGCTTGTTGGCGTAGTTGAATTGTGGACTGTCTCCGTCTGCACCGAAGGACCATTGAAAATGTCAACTGCTACAGGCGAACCCGTCCACCCCGGAGCGTTTAAACGAAATTTATCGTTCTATCACCCCGAGGCGAAACACAGAGACTTAGACGTATACAAATCTACATACCAAGCTCCACCTAGGCCTGGGAATTTTCAAACCCAGCGGGCCTCCTCGCGCCCATACTCCCAGATGCGGATCAGATTCCTCCGATCCCCCGTCTGGTCACAAGTCCGAGGTCGCTTGCGCGGTCCTCTAACTGTAAAGCGGTATTCCTCACTGGAATGTAGCGGATACGGGGCGGCCTTTGCTCCGCAACTCTCACCCGAGATCGGGTGGCCCACACTATCATATCTAAGGATAAGCATTAGAGGTACCTACTTACCCCCGCTGTCTTATGAAGCGCACAGTTCTAAACTCCTTCAGAATCAGTCAGTGACAACATGGCCGGTTGCCCGCCCCGTGCACCAGCTGTCCAGCTCATGTCCGAGTTCCCGTCCCCAGGTCCACCGCACAGCGGATTCACCGGGTTGGTCCCTCTTCGGGGAGGCTCCTGAATAGGAGTTACTCCGCGAGCTGGGCCGATCAGAACACATCGGTCATTATAGCCCAGACTCTACGTAGCCATTATAAGCACATCAAGTCAAATGTCAAGGTCTGGGGGATTTTCTCAAAGTTGTCAAGGAAAACATTCAAACGTATAATTCTCTCAAAGAGCATTTTAGAAGCATGTGGACACTACCGCGCTACCCGATGGAACGGCCGGACGGTTCGCACTTTGCACAGTAAAAGGATGTAAGACCGTCGATGGCAGTCTAGGCCAGCACTTCGCCTGGGGAGTCAGATCGGGGTTTTCCATATCTACTGCTCTCTACGGAAGTCTAAACCAACACGTCGACATTAACTGGAAACTGTAGCACACTTCGTCTAAAGTGACCGATCAAGGTCGTCTAGAGCTATCTAGGAAAGGCCGGTCTGATACAACGAAGATCACAACCGAGGACTCGTCAAGTAGATCGCCTTAAATCGTTTCGTCACGAATAAAACATTACATTTTAACGATTATTATAATATGTATTTTATTTAAAAATGAAGAATTTAAGATGAGTCATGTATAAATACAATTTATACTTCTGATAACCGTCACCGTCGATTGCCTAATCTAAAATACATGTCTGCCGAATTAAATCAATATTTCAGTCGCCGGGCCGAGTTTACCTTATCCTGGTTACGTCTTTAGCTAGCTATCCGATTTCAGTGGGAATACGCTTGTACCGGATCTAACGACCCGGCTTTCATCTGGCAGGATCCTACTCTTGCCTGCAGGTGAGGCCCGGTCGCTAAGCGATTGAGCCCTGTCGAGTGCACTTGAGCAGTAGCTCAAGTTGCACTTTTATGACGTCTGCATGGCGAAATTGCGGCTCTAGCCGCTACTACCTCATATTCCCAAGGCGGAAGACACGAGAGAATCAGGGGTGGTGTGTAGGAGCGGTTGGGTCAGCACTCGCACAGCTGTTCGAAGAGGCGCAGGGGCTTTCCCAAGATATGTCCTGTAAAACTAAGCACTAACGCATTTTCCTCGCCACCGGCTACCTCGGCGATGCTGGTGTGGAGGCTTTCCCAAGAATTTGATACTAACGCGATTCCTCCGCCGATGGGACCAATCGCATAACCGCTTGCGATCTTTCCTCCAGTTAAACCCCCTGTCTGAAGAGAGGTGTATTCTTTCAATTAAGCCTCTCACAGAGGTGCTCGCCGATTTATGACGCCTATGTCACGATTATCCATTTCACAAAAATCGTTTATATAAATTAGAAATAGGGTAGGGTACTATAGTGCTGCCTTGCGCAGCGCCCATAGCTATTAGGACATTTTTCACTGAGAGTGTCACCAACCCGAACTCGTGTGTTCTTTCGGAAAATAGCGATGAAACCATTGATGTCTTCTATATTTGTTACCTATCGTATAATTACGTTATGGTTACACTGGGAAAAATAATGACAAATAAAAAATAAAGCGACAAATTGGTCTCCTTTGCGACCGAAGCCCCGTATCTAACTAGGCTTACGCCTGTATCTAAATATGCGATTT
>JAOPUG010000333.1:28652652-28667887 GCA_027564375.1 Micropterix facetella | reverse complement strand
CTAACAAAAAGACTTGAGAGAAATAGCAAAAGTATGATTATATGGCAAAGCAGTTGATTCGGGTCCCCTTAAAATTTATTAATTTATATGTATTGACATTTTCAGACTTTAAAATTGAAATTCATATAAAGTACGCTATTCACAGCAAAACGAGACAAAGACAATCGCCATCCAACGAAAAATCAACGCCCCCCAGTCCGTCCACTAATCAAGAACAACCAGAGATAACGACAAACTCAACGAAAAAACCAGCCAAAAAATCGGAACATAAAGAACTCATAACACCAACGGAAGAGAAAGAGGCGAGCTTGGAAACAACGGAGAGCAACAAAGCAGAGACAAAATCCCAAACGGTAAGTTAGACATATCTCCTCTCTTCTTGAGTGCTTTGTCCGATATTTTATTTTATTTATTGGTTGATTACATCGACAATACTATGTAGATATAAAATACGCAAAATGTTAGATAAAACCTAAGTTGCAGACCTAACAATGGCAGATGCAGACAAAGAAAATATCAAAGTGTTTATCTTTTTCTTTTAAATAGTCGATGAGGGACGTCCTCTTAAAAAAAATATCTGTGAAAAGTATGCTTTTTAGAGTAGATAAATGTAGTTCATCAATGCTTATTTTAATTATCGAAACGTTGTACCTTTTCAGAATATAAGTAGCCAAATGTTCCGATGGATTTGGATCTCATATGTCTGTCTAGACTGTTCCACCTCGGTATAGCTGCATATGTAAAACTGCCTTTCTATATAGGTCTTGTGATTCGGAATACTAACCAAATGACTTCAGCGGTGGAACCAATTTATTTTGTAAGACAAATACTTTGTCACCTCACCATTTTATGTGTTAATTTCACAAAGTGAAGTTACCTGAGGTTTGACGGAGATATAATGACAGAGTGGGATGTGAAACAAAATTTGGCGCAAGTATTTAGAAGCCGCTGGACACGCTTTTGGCCTAACTTATGAATACAGGGCCCGTATACGAAGTCGCTGTAATCGAGGATGGGCAAAACGAGAGTATTGGCGAGGAGAGTTCTGATGTCTCTACTGAGGTACTCTCTAGTTCGGTTAAGAGATTTAAGCTGAGATAAACACCATTGGGCTTTCAATTTATATGGGTATTAAAGAGAAGATTTTCGTTGAAGTGGAAGCCAAGATTACGGGTGACATGCTCTCTGAGGATAGCCACTCGATCGATAGAGATACGAGGATGTTTAAACGAATTAAAATTCTAGATGTTGTTTGGAACCAATGATTTGGTACACATTAAGCCCAATTGCATTTCTTCATGAACTAATATTGGAAATTAGTTCATGCGAACGAAAGAGCAATACATTAGAGCGGAATATGAAATGAACGATCGTTGATTTTCCCGCACTAAAACTACCTGTCAAATTTATAGCTACCCAATTCAGCTGCTTTATTTTCGGTTGGTAATTTTAATGCAGAAAAGTAACAACCGTTCTTCACTTTCCGCTCTAATTTATTGCCCTGTCTTATTCACATAAACTAATTTACGATTTTAGTTCACCAAGAAACGTAATCGAGCCCAATGTTGCAATGTTGAAGGTATGATTTAGCAGGGTTGAGCAGAAGACTGTGTCTACGGGACCAGCTTGATAAATTAGAAAGGTCCTCGTTTATTTACCTTATGTAGAGTCTGCTTCCTATACATTAAGGGTGCCTCTAATGCAAAAAAAGGTAATTTATTTTCTGTTTAAATATCAAGAGAGAATATTTATTTTTTAGGCCAAATCTCCACCGGCAGAAACCGCCGAAGCCAAGAAAGTGATAAAGAAGAAGACATCACCGGCAAAAGTGGTTGATGAGAAAAAGACTGATCCGTCAAAGGTTTGTGCTGTTTTAAAGATGCCGCTTTTATAAATGTAAAAAAAAATCTTGACATTGATTTTTTATAGGACACTTCTCCGACAAAAGAACCTTTGACTAGCACTGGAGCCATCAGGAGAAAATCACGCATCGAGGCCACTCCTCCGCCAGGATCCAATTCTTCCACAGGGCAGACCAACCAGACCGCACCAGTCAGACCGAGGGTTGTCATTCCCGGTACGATGCTGATTTAATAGTAAAATAAGCTGATATCATTAGATGTCTTATATTCCATTTCTGCCTGCATCATTTTATGAAATTGCTGCACTTTTGATGCTATTTACATTATGCACTTTTCATCAATTAATATTTGAAATGTTATTGTATTTATAATTATTACGAAGCTTTCGATAGAGTGAGACACAATAAGATTGTCGAAATTCTCCAACAAGTGTGATAATGATAATCAAGTAGTGATAATCATAATCAAACTTTATTCTTTCAAAAAGATTACATCTTACGTTAGACGGGTGACTTAAATTACCAAATATTATTGTCTTTAGCTTTTGTATAATTTATAATTGTGTTTATATAATTGAGGGTTTTAAAATAGCACCTAATAAAATCATTAAAATTAGGCAATCAAAAATAAACAAGCAGAAATAAATATAAGCATAGTCATAATAACCATAATACCTAATATAAAAATAATCAGACAGTAGGAGAATATAATATCTTAAAGAAAGTCTAATTATTGTTATCAGTATATAAAACTTAGAATTAGGAAATTAATTTTATTGTATTTAAGGTCACCACCATCACATTTTTTCATTCCCTAGACATATCTAAAAATTTGAAGGTATATAATTTATTTACTAAAAAAAATATAGGAAAGATTAGCATTCCGCGTAACTAATTTCATGAACTTGCAATGTTTTGAAGTGTTTCAATTTCAACACCGAAAACGGTCATTTAAAAAAAACTAAAACAAATTTATGTTAAAAACTGCGAATCAACGACTTCCAATCGTCGCAAAACCATAAATTTCAGTTCGCCGAAAGCTAAATTTAAGTAAGTAATACCTATAACTTTAATATATTCCAAACGTATGGGAAAAGTTTAAAAATGATTGGTGATGAACAACCTTAACCTGCGAGAGTGTGAGAGAGCATCACGGGACAGTCGCTAAAATGGCGAGACAGTTGCATCTACAATTAGATTTAAAAAAAAACTACCCTCTTTCTCTGGGTGCTCTTCGGTTTATTACTAAAATGTATCAGTAATAATATGGAAATCATCAATTTGTTAAATATAGGGCAAGGCAATTTGTTAAACTGTGAGCTCTTATATTATTATGTTTTCAAAGATCTAAATCCTGAATTCGTTTTGTAAGCATATAAAACCGCTGTATTATAAATATACAATTGATTTTTTCAATTGTGCTGGCTTTGTTTCAAGTGTCGTATCCATGTTTGCTATATTTACGACTAGCTTGACAGGTCAACTGAAAAAATGAATTTAAAAATATGTCATTTGGTCAAGGAAAAAGTGCTGTTCAATCATAGGGATCTTAATGGTTCCGTGCAGCTTGAGCCTGATGGCCTCTTTATCTGTGATTAGGTCGGCCCAACTCACGGTTCCACTTCCATCCGGTAGCCTCCTCGAAGAGGGATTTAACCTGCCAGGGCCGCCTTGAATACTGCCCGCGGCTGTGACTTGCAGTCGTTGACAGTTGAGATCAGAAGTGCAGATCCAGGGGAACACCTCGGGCAGATCTGAGCGGTTTGTGCACACTTGCATCGGCCTAGCTTGCGCACTCCGGCGAATAGCCGGGGGAGTCTGGAAGCGTACCTTCTTATGACTCGAGGGTGTAGATGTTGACATGATGTTACCTATGTTTAGAAACGATCCGTTGGCCACACGATCCTAATTGAGACTGACTGGCAAAGGGCTCCTCGGATCTGCGAAAAATTCGAGTTATGAATTAACAGGCGCATCAGGTAGAGGCCGCGCAAGTGACCCCGAATTCGTCACCAGATAGGAGGATGGAGAAATCCGTCCAAATCTGGTAGTCAGGTGGTGAGGCTGCCCGCTGGGTGGCAATTCCCAGAGCCTCGCTGTGATCCGTTGGACTCTGGCAGACTGATGGCGGAGTTGGATATGTGGATCGTATGTCCATAAAATCTTTGCGTTTCATCCCACGAAAGAAAGAATTATCAATTTAGTTAACACTTCTTGGGGGGAAAGGTTCGCCCGTTGCATTGATACCTCTCAACGGTTCCATGATAGTATTGTATCATTTGAAATATGCTCCGTTCATTGAGAAAATATACAAAACAATTTAAAATTTAAAATTACCATACTAGGTATACTGTGGTTTTTTATCGATTTTCAGTGAACAGTGTGTAGTTAAGCAACGCCTGTTTATAGTCACATAAGCATTATTGGCATTGTTACGTATTTTGCATGTGCATGGTGCAGGTGTGAGTGTTGGCAGCTTCAAGGAGCAATTTGAGCGAAGAGCGTCTTTGACCAACAGCACGGAAACCTCCAAGCCACCTAACTCCAGACACGCACAAGGTTGAATTTTTTGCTTCATTACCATAATTTACCCAAATCTCATTGAAGAACTTCTAACGGTGATGATGATCAGAAGGATGACCGACCGCTTGGCCATCCACATTCAGTCCTCGTTCAGAACCATTTTAGATAACCACCAAAAAAACAGTCATCTGGTTTGTCACGGTGGCCTCTCTGTCTGCTACCAAGGGATGAGATAAAGGCATCATAGAAACAAACTATTATTACACACTACAATGGAAAGACTTAATATTGTGCGAAGAGCTACAGGGTGGCGCTCGGCAAATGCATGGATTTAAAGAGGGCTCGCATGGATTTGAAAATGGAATAAAACATAAACTGTTACAAAATGGCCAAATTTTTTATTTTTTCCTGTTTCATTAACATGGGAAATTTAAGTTTCCACGGTTTCCAATAAAGTATCGGCCAAATAGCACTCTTTGAAGCATTGCCACTGGACTTTTGGCAATTTGGGATCAAATATTGTTTATAAAGGCTTCCAGGGTCCTGGGACGATCGTTGTAAACCAAGGATTTTAGGTACCCCCACAGGAAAGCATCACAAGCGGCCAAACCAGACATCTTCCAGTTCCATCCCTTTCAACTGAGGCAAGATTCCCTAAGCTTCAAAGAGTGGCTTCTTCTTCAGAAAAAGGCTTACTCAGTGTTTGGAGTGTTAGGGGCGCTATTTGGCCGATACTTTGTTCAAAACCGTTTAAACTTAAATTTCCCATATTAATGAAACAGGAAAAAAAAATTGGTCATTTTGTAACAGTCTACATTTTATGCGTCTGCCGCGCACCATCCTGTATAATCCGTATTATATTAAGAACGAAAGAAATGTATTATACTGATTTGGTTTTTTGAAGTGAAAAACTAGACATCAGATGACTGTATTGTTTAAAACTGCGTGATTATGTTACCTTAAAAATACGTGATTATGTTTTGCATTTTTTTAATTAAAAAAAAAGTTATTTTAAAAACAGTTATTTAACATACATTCGGTGTTTAAATTAGTATGCTCAAGCTTACATTTCAGTACTAATTCGCAATTTTCAAAATTATTATACTTTTAAACTGTACTTGCTATCAAGATCCTGTGATAGTTATTGTTATTATTAAATTTAATTATATTCTAGAAATACCGTGTCCAAGTTAAGTATTTTCAGAAGATTTTTTCTGAAAATGGTAATTTTAAGGAAAAAAACTCTTTCTACGATGTTGATAATGTTGCATATCTATATTAGTATGATGAATAAGAGTATACAGGAGTATACTCATATATTTATAAACCTCAAAATCACGAATTTGTTTATTACAAATTGAGATTTGCCTATTACAAATTTGTTTAGAGTAGAGATATTTGAGAAAAGTAGGGATATTATTAGAAATTTGCGATGGATTCTGGATTCGTCTAGCATTGTGAGATCTCTTATTCTCGTTAGTCAATAGATTTGGTTACGAAACTGACTGGGACTCGAGCTAGTCATTTTCTAACATTTTGGCATACTAATTTAATGTAATATAATCCAGCTCCAGGTCAACTAAAAATTGAAAAGAAGCCTATTCCTGCGGAAAGCGATCAGCAAAAGGACGATACCACAAAGCAGATCGACTCGGTCAAGTTACAACAGATAGGAATCGAACCGTCCAAAGAAGTCATTTCAAAACCACACAAAATCCTTCATAAAAGCGAATCCTGCAAGGAACAGGCGAAGTCGGAGAATAATCTATCTTTGGAGGATGCCAGAAGGTACGTTGCTTTTAAATTTGCTATTGTTAATGTGATCATGATGATGATGTTATGCGGATGGCCGATAACACGGCCGCCTGCACTTAGCCCCTATTTTTAGTGCGGTTGTGGCTTTTAGGGCCGCGGTAACACATTAGCCATAGCAGCCTCATATGCGCTTATCAGTTTTCTTCTTCCGTCAAAGCCGGACATGCACATATCACACGCTCAGCTGACGCAGTTTCTGCTCCGCAACCCCTGGACGCAGAGTCATCGGCTATCCCCAGTATGTGTAAATGCTCGTTAAGTTGGCAGTGCCCATTAAGCAGACCCACTGTCTTCTTCAAGTTATCCCTGGAGAGTCTCAGGCAGTAATTTCTTAATATTTGTGTTGATTCCCTAATTGACCCTCTTGAACTTGCTCAGGTTGTTTCTCTTCACCTGTGCTTCATCCACTCCCTGGTTTTGTTGCGCCAGGTGGTCCTCACGTACCGCTCTGCCAGTGACAATGAAGGCTCTCGACCGATAGGTGGGTGTGATGATCCCTGCCTTGCAGGTTCATCTGCCTCCTCGTTTTCTCTCATCCCTTCACCCATGTGAGGTATATATTTTTGTAATTTAACATTATTTTAAATGCCTCATAGTATTCCTTGATTAGTTTAAATGTCTGCTTGTGGCCCTTGAGCACTAGGAGCAATGTTCTCCTGTCTATATGTATATGTCCTTCGCCTTTACTGCTCCGTTTGCTATTTCTCCTGCAGCTATAATATACCTACGGTTTCCATTTGGAAAATCGTAGTTTGGCCCCAGGAATTTTTTGATCTATAGCTGGAGGGATTGCGAGTATGCCCCTGACCCGGACCCTTTTTTTATTTTTGAGGTATCTGTAAAAGTGGTTATATTATCTGATGCTTCTTTGTTGGCTAGGTAATCACCCTCAGGAGTAATTATGTATATGATTATTCATCTTCAGCAGTAGGAAGTCATCCCATGCCTATTGCAGAATCTCCCCATGGTTCTTCCATTCATATACAGAGTTTTTACTGTTGAAGTTTTATGGGTATTCTCGCGGTGTCTCTCTTTATAGAGATCTAGAAGTAGTAGACCCGATATAACTTCTAGTGCCTCTGCGGGTCTCATCGCACCAGTGGCACATAGACATATAAGTCTCAGTATCGACGTTAGCTTTCTTGTAGCTGTTTATTTCTAGGCCATCATACTATGGCCCCATAAACTAACATCGGTCTTATGATGGCCATATATCGCCACAGTGTGTTTCTAGGAGATAGATCCCAGCCCGTCATCTTTCAAGATTGCCAAAAGGCCACAGTTGCTTTCTCGCATTTTGTCTCAATATGTTTCCTCCGGTTCAGCTTGATGCCAATATTGATAACTAAATATTTATTGTTAAGGTGCGCTTTTTTTCTTTATAAATCATGCAAAACTAGGTCAACTATGAGGATCTACAGTACCTCAAAAAAAAATCAATTTGGAAGGCAGCCCAAACGAAATATGAAAGTTAGCAAATAATATTTTCTTTCCCATCTCTTTATTGTAGGAGCTTGCAGAACTCGATCGCACTCCTCAACCAAGCCAAATCGGATTCTACTTCTAGCACATCATCAGCCGGAACCGGTGTCAGCATGAGCACAGGATCTACTGACCGAGTCAATCCTGCAGATCTCGTCGCCACGGTGGCCGACTCTGCCAGGCAGAAACAACTGAGAACTGCAAGGGAGCTCATTTCGAATGCGCTTGCCAATGATCAGAAGAAGGGGATCTTTGGTGAGATATTATACAATTAATTATTACATTGTTATTAATTATTCCAATTATTCTACTATAAATCAAATATGGATGAGTATCCGAAGATCCAAGGTATGATGTATTCGGGTGGTCTGAAAAGTTATCTGTAGATAAAATACCTGTAGATATGTATCAGCAATTGCGCAATCTGAATGCGGACAGACGCATGAGGTCAGACGTCGTTGACTGTTTATATTTTGCAAAGCCAAAACTTTATATTTTGCACTGATTTAGTTTCGATCTGTTCATTCATTTTTATTAAGCTGTCTAGTTAGTATTTAAAATCATCTATGTTTTTGGCATACACAACACTGTTGGGAAGTTTATTCCAGTCCTCGACCACCCTATTAGATAGAAAGTTTTGGTCCGGCAATGTCGGCAAGTCTCCTGAACTTCCGACAGGGAGTGGTTCACTGTGCAGCTGGTTATGATATCACGTCGGATAGTCATGGCAAATCTAAGAGAAAGTTTTTTCATATGTATCGCTCCCTCCAGTATGTACATGGATGCTACGGTTGATATCATCATATCTCGGAAGAGTCGTATGGGGGAGGCGACTTGTCGTACACTAGCAATAGTTCGCACGACCCGTTTCTGCCTGACTAGGATACGATCCCAGTCATCGGAACATGCCCACAGCTCCACACCATACGACAGTAGGACGTACACATAAAGAAAGTAACATATACACAGCCCATTATTATCTAAGATAGCTCGCAGACAATTCAAGGGATAACACGCATGATATATCCATGTTTTGACACCAGTAATGATCACCTTGATACCCCATTTTCAAAACATAGTCGCATTTCTCGGCACCAATCCACAAGGGCTTCTTTTTCCATTTCTCGGAGATCACGAGGTATCCAATGACAACAAAGTATCCTCACACCAAGATGTTCGTGTAATATGGTATGAATACGTTATTTTCAAGGCTAGTTCTGCACCTTTTAAATCCGGTAGACCATCTAATCGTTGCCCGAGATGGGGCAGATCTGCCTAAAGCTGATTTTAAATGTCTTCCACTTTTGACATAATTTTCAAGGCTAGTTCTGTCCCTGTTAAATCTGTTAGACCATCTAAAAATTGTTTCCCGAGAAGGAGCAGATTCGTGTAAAGCTGATTTTAAATGTTCATAGCTTAACACTTCAGATAAACCAAATTTAAAGTTATAGTAGATCATAGCACGCAAATCGCTTGAGCTCCATCGCGTAGCAGACTAAAAGGCGGGAATTGATGACCGAATAAATACCAAAAAATGGTTTTTTATTTATTGTTGTAAATGCTTTTTACTTTTGATATGTAAAAAAATTGCTATTTAGAAACATAGAATATAGGTGCATTCCATGTTTAAATTTCGAGCATCTCCGAATTTATTTAGTGACCCAGGTATAAGACATCTGATACTGTAGCGTTAGGAGACTAATATCTACCTAACTCTTATAACGACTAGGAAAAGATATGTAAAACTATGATCTTACAAAGAAAAAATGAGGAAAAACTGGCAAGATAACTATACGAAGCCCGCAAAATCCAAGAATTGGAAGCAAGTGTCATGAAGGAAACTGAGGAAAAAACCATATTCTGCTTTCCTTTATCTTAATTTCTAACTCACCTGCATTTTCAACATTGGCTTTAGGTTGTTTAATGCTGATCTATAATTCTCAAGTCCTCACTTTTCAAAGAGTAGGTATTACTTATATATGTATACCACACTCATGTACAGCAATACCAATATCAGTATACTAATACTGGTGGTCCGGCTCAGGGTAATTCCTTACTGAGGTGGTACAATCTAATCTAATCTGATCTTTACATAGGTAATAAAAACTGCTTGTATTGCATCTACAGGAAAGTGTGTTATCAAAAATCCTCAGAAACTGTGACTTAGAATTTTTAGAAGGAAAAGACTAAAGTTTCTTTACTTCTTTGAATAGGCGGTCGTCCACCGATGCCTTATGGATCGGCTGGTAGAAGTTCTTCAGCCAGCGTGAGCTTGGCATCAATTCCATCTCCATCACCTCAGCAATCTGCTACCGCACCATCTACTCCGGCTATTAAGACTATCTTCAGAACGGAAGCTCAGCACCGAGTCGATGATGTTAGAAACAAATTTCCAACCAACAACAGGTGAGTAATACTGATCAAGCTATCTTCACTCTCAAATCTACCGCATGAAACAGAGATATTGTATTAGGTTTTTGCACTAGGATGTCCTTCTTCTGGCGGTTTATGGCGACCCTCGTTTCTTCCTCGCATTATTAATTACCATATTTATATTTTGGAATCCATAAATATACCGCAATCAAAATATACAGCTTCCCCGACTGAAAATGCAACATTTGGATCTGGAGTAAGACAAGAGTTGAAGATCGGAGGAGAGGATTAAATGAGGAGGGCTCAAGATCGGTCAGCGTGGAAGACATTGGAGGTGGCCTATGTCAGGAATGGACTATGCAAAGGCCACAATGATAATGGTGATATATATGAAATGCAGAGCATTCTGAATTAATCCTACTTTTCAAATATGGCCTAATGGAGTTGTGCAGCTTGGGCCTGTTGACCAGCTCTGGTATCTTTGGTTGGTCCCATCTGGTGGCCTCCATGAAGAGGGACTTACCCTAGAGAAACGTCTGTTCGGTGGATCTGGGGGAATACTTCAGGCAGCCCTGGGTGTTTGATGCACTGGTCGGTTTACCGGCCTGGGCTCAATCGCCAAATAGCTAGGGGGTTCTGGGAATGTATGTTTCCTAAGATATGGGGGTAGATGTTGACCTGGTGTCACCTATCCTTAGAAACGATCCGTAGGCCACCCTATCTCGGGTGGTGTACCATTTTCAATAATTAAGAAAGCTTCCGATTCTGGAGGTCGATTGAGCCTCAAAGCAGTATCATTTTCCTGAAAGTCTCAGATGCACAGCTCTCCGTCCAGATGTAACTCTTTATTCTCTATTTCGGAATAGGACCCTTATTGTAGAACAAACGGTTCCATGGAAGTCAAATATCTCCAAAAAACCACATGTTCAAACTAAATTAATACTATGATCTTGTAAATGTTGTCACAAAGAATGGCTTCATTGTTCAATTCACTCGGTGGAAGTATAATCTTTGTCTCTCCATGATAAATCTTTTTAACTTGGTCTCTAAACAGGAAAATAATCAACTCATTTCTATAATTTCGCAATGTATGTCTTATGGCTTTGAAGGGGGAGTAAATAAGTTGTAAGGTGGTTGCTCGCTTGCGGCAAGACAGGTGTCCTAAACCTACCACAGCCTGTTAGTCCCGGGTCCACTGTCCACCCACAGAAGTGTAAAAATAATGTTATGATTACTGACTGCGGTCAGTGAATTTCATGGCAGCTCTGTTTGAATTTATTTATTATTATTAAAGAAGTTGACTGAGCAAGTTTAATTCACACTATTCACTGCTTATTCAGTTAGTATCCCAGATTGTTGGTTTACAGCAGAAATCACTTCCATATTCATCGTAGGTTCCATATTCATTGTAGAAACGTCGCAGGTAAAAGAACGGTCGATCCCAACAAGCCTCCGCAAGATTCTAGATGGCAGTGAGGATCGCCATTGGTAAAAATGGCCGATGTTGGCAGTTCATCCATTATCGTAAAACTTCATCGAATGGCGATCACGATCTTCATTCCTAAAGAAACAACTACAAAAGATTCTTCAATATTTCCTTATTTTCAGATCGTGTTCTGTGGAGAGAATTATCCCAATTCAGTTCGCTGCGGAAGACAGTGTCTCAACTCCTCCAGTGCCATCTGTGCAACCCGTCGCGAACCAGCAGAGAGGTAGATCCATCGTGCAAAAGAACACCGTTCCATTTAGGTAAGGCTTCCACCTCTCTATATATTTACACCATCTCTAAAACATCACAATAAGAGATTTTACTTGTAGCAATGGTCTAATTGTATGAAAAAATTAAACACTTTATAGATTCTGCTACGTTATTTATATTGATTATATTGTTACTGCAAAGCTATCAGCAGTCTGGATTGAGAGTTCGAATGGAAGCTGGTGGTTATGATAATAGATCGGCAAAATTAAAAAGCAATGCATTGATTAAAGGGGAACTTACGACATCCTCTGGTAAACCGTTCACAATTTCCACAACTCGATTCCTAATGAAGTGCTTCCGAGGGTTTTAGGCTTATTTATGTCGTTTTCAAAATAAGGGCTTCAAATCGGGTAGGTTCCATAATCATTTCAGCAACAGTCTCACATAAGTCTTGTAAAGTGTTCAGAGTTGATCAGAGAAAATGATTTTCTGAATGTGTAGAGCAGCGAGTTGGTTTGTTTTACCATTCCGGTTATGTACATTTCCCAAATTATTGTATGAAATGATGATTATTATGATTAATCTGATGAGCCCAAGTCCGTGCTTGCATGCATTCTTTCCCCTATCTTTTGTACCGTTTTGACGTTGGATTCTGCTTAGGCCATATTGAAAATGTCTGATTTCTGAAAATAAAACACATAATGTTTATATTGTATTTACTGTTTTTCAAAGTATTCTTCCCGACAGTTTATTCACGTTTTTATTGTTTGAAACCATAAAGAAAAGCAGTTGGCCCAGTCTTCTTAAGAGGTCTCCTCTACAGCTTCTGGAGTCGCAAACTGTTTATTTTGAAACAAAAAGAAATAGCAGGGTGCAAGGTCCGTACTGTATGGGGAATGCATCATCAGTTCCTCGTTTGACGTCTTTAAAAATGCCGTTGTCATCTAAGCGAAGTGGGCGGATATATCATTGTGATGTAGGACTACTCTGCTGCGAGGACAATACAATAGGCGAGCATATGTTAACGTACCAATCTGCAGTGACTGTTCTATGGTTTTCAAGTGAAATTTTCGTGAAATGTCACGTCTTGCTAAAAAAAGAAGTATCCATCATTTTACCAGTGATTCGACCTTTCTTGACTCTCTTCGACATATCCTCCAAAGGAAACAAACCCACCACCGATTGACTCTTTCTTTCAGGTTCGTAACAGTACACTCAGCTTTCGTCTCCTGTTACAATATTATATACTGTTAATGATCGCCCACCGTCGTATTTTTTTATCATTTTATCACACCACTCTAGACGCTGTCGTTTTTAGACTTTCGTTAACTCGTGCGATATCCATCTCAAACAAAGCTTCCGAACTTTCAGGTGTACGTGCAAAATATTTTGCACTTGTCTTATGCTAATGTTCAATATTGTACGAATTTGCCTACATGTAATTTTTTTATCCCATTGAATTAATTGTCGTACAGCATCAATGTTAGTTTCTGCTACCGCTGTTGCTGGCCGTGCTTCATGTGGACATCTGGGAGATGAATACGTCCAAGTTTGAATTCATTATACCAGAAGTACACAGAGCTGTGTATGGGGCCTTATCACCATATCACCAAACGCTATTTGAATTCTTTAGCAACTGTAAACCACAGCGACAATCGTAAAAAATATCATACACATTGAAAATTTTCTCGACTGTAAAAAAAAATCAAATTACAGATGTAAAAAATAAAATGTGTTCTGCAGCCAAAAAGTTCCATTTTCATAAATAAGATTACTTTTTTAATATCTTTAATGCCGTAGCCAGTTCCAGAAACGTTTAATATGGCCCATACGTGTATAATATATTTTTAATTTTAATGTATAATTTTAATTTTGATGTATAATTTTTCTTGTACCATAGGCTGAATATAAATTGCTGTTACTATAATCAGATTGGTGATAATAGATTGCTGTTACTATAATCAGATTGGTGATAATAGATTGCCCGCCCCGGTAATAATCCTGTCCTTTGTTTGAAAACAATAAACATTTTAAATGTTATTATTATTTTTAAAATCACAGAATGGGTTCGCTATCTCGCTGCAACACCGTTGAATCAGACAGCGATTTGCCTGCCACTCCGACGATTGCCGCAAGCCGCTCCGGTGAGCCCATCAAAAAGAGCCCACGAGAATTCATCATCCCTATTGCGGTGGAGGGCAAAGGCTATGTAACTCCGAGACAGGGCAGTCTGGAGCCGTCTGAATCCGCCAAAGCCTCTCCATCCGTGCTGGGAACTGCACCTAATTTTGCTTCGAGGTTCGCTAGACCCAGGAGAATAAGGTATGTATCTAAGTATTATAAGTTTATAGAAAATCTCGCTGTTGGCCAGAGCTTTCGGAGCTTGCTCCGCTTAGAGCTCGGTCGTGGATGGACCTTTGGCTTATTTTACCTTTAAATTTGTCATTTCGCATCAAATTTTAGTCTTTGTCAGTCCGAATTTAGAAATTGGAAATGCGCACTGCGACGGTAAACACTTTCCGAATCTATCTTGCATCTATTGAGAAACTCATTAGCAGGCACTTTTAGCGCTTGTTTACGACAGTAAGTATTTTGGGCACCCAACAGCAACTCTGACTTGTCATGCCCAATTTGTCATGCAAGATTTGCAATATGCTTTCAGTTGAGACGGTTAGGATCTTGGATATCCGTTTCTTAGTCAACCGATTGTTCTCCAACTTTTTCGACAATGTCATCTCCAGTATCTTCGACTGGGTGTCCACTGTTAGGCTCGTCATCCAGTAACGCTCTGCGCTCCGCCTAGCTTGAATTACCGTGCCTAGAATTTTATAGTAGAAAATGAAGGAGCATTGGTCCCATATACAACCCGAAAGTAGCACTGGCGTACAAATATATAAACCTGACATTCAGTATGAATAGCAATAAAAACCCTATGTCATTTTTGCAACTCTTAATACAAATGAACGTGATATCTTCACTAACACACCCACAGAATACCACTGAATCTTTACAGAAATAATATGTAATAATATTAAAACTTACTTGTGAAATCTGCTGCTCGCTAGACGGTTTCTTGCGATTTCTTGATACACAAGAAGGCATTTTAACTATTTGAAGGGCGAAGAAACAATATAAACGTGCTTAAACGGAGATGTTTTTTTATTAATAAAGCGTAAAGAAAGTGGAAATAATGCGAAAAGAGAATGTGAATGGCCTTTTACGAAGAAGCTAGCTGGTCTCTTTAATGACATAGCTACCGACAGCCGATGCCAGGTCTATATATTTATAAGTCAATGGCAAGCGGTTATTCAATTGTTGATGCCTTTCCCTCTTTAGTCAACAATTTAATCACTACATGACACCCCAATGCAATTAATTTATAATGCAAATAATTTACAAAAAATGGATGACTTCTCATTTCTTTCAATTGAATGTACTTTTTATTTATTTTGACTGATAAACAAATTGCAGCATTGGTGACA
>JAOPUG010000333.1:28636579-28652552 GCA_027564375.1 Micropterix facetella | reverse complement strand
AAACAAATTGCAGCATTGGTGACATTTTACCCAAAAGATTCCAAATTTAAAAAACATCTGAGAGCGCCATCTCTATGTTAGACTTAGAACTTTTCTACCGCCCTGTGTAGACCCTCAGTAATTCTTAAAATAAATTGATAACAGCGTTTGTGCGGGCTGGCTACTATCCGTTGTCTTCTTTTTTAGCCTTGTGAGCGGCGGAGAATCTGAGGACGAGGATGACTTCCATATGCACCGATTGAGGTAAGCACAGTTGGGCGATTCACACTTTCACGGCAGCTTATACATATAAGAAACATATGATTAACCACTTACATATTATTTTGTTTTACTATTACACACCCAAAGTTATAGCCAATAGAACTCAAAATTTGATTTTTTCAGTAATTTTCCAGGAAAAAATAGCAAGTCGCGACATCGCTCATATCATGTGCTGCGATCACAAAATGACCCGCGCAGAGCATTGAGCTGAGCGCTATTTGGAGAAAAATAAAACTATTTTATTACATTTTATTTTTTTGTGTTCTATTTGATATTAAAAATAAATATCCACGCAAAAATCTGATTCTCCATAGCAAGCCTTTCATTGGTAAATATCCTACATCTACGGATGCTCGAGAAAAACGAAAAGTCGCAACTGGAAACGTAGTACTCCTTCAATAGTTCAAAATCTTTATGAAAAATTCCGCTAAATTCCATTTCAATCGCATAAACGTCCGGCGAGGACTGATTTCTCAAAGTTGTGTTAGTCTCATGACGCTATATCGCAACCGTGGCAGTTTTACGTAATGTGACATGTTCGCAATATAGCGAATGTGTTAACTAATGTTGCCCTAATATTGGTTTGTTCCACAGACCACTCACCGAAATCGACTTTTTGATGAAAGGCGTTCGATATCTACTGAATTTTAGGTGTCTAAATAAATAATTAACTAAAATAGATAGATTTGTCTTGAAATCCCCGAATTTTATATTTGTCCTACTTTGGTTTGTTCTATATCCGGATATGGAACATACCAAAGCAAAAATTATTTTTTGTTCCATATCGAATTGCATATTGGATATGGCACAATTGAACCATGTTTTTGGCTCTATTATAATTAATTTGTTCCATATCCTAATTTATTTCATTTTGAAACTTTAAATAGGAGTATGGAGCCAACACTTATCGAAGAATATATCGATTTTGAGTATTGGTTTGTTTCTTATTCACAACTGCATAAAATATTTTGTTTTTCTATAATTATATCCAGAATTATTTCTCTGAAGATCCAGAATTGTATGTTTTTCTCTGTTTATTAATATAACAGTAGTGTTATCTATATTATACTGTCCTTATATGTATCATTTACCACACGGCAGTAAAAAAAATGATTAATGTGTATCATAAAATAGTTACAAGTATTTGAAACTTTAAATGCCATTTCCCGAAAGTTTAGACAATGGTCTGTGGAACATTCCAATATTGGGGTGAGGTAAAGCCGGCACTTTTTGGACATATTCTTCTTACAATTGTCTATGGCATTAAATTGTTAAATATCAATCTTTTATAAATCATTTCAGGAGCGCAAGAAAAGTACGCGTCGATACCGAAAAGGAATCTCTGAGTTCAGGGGAAGAAGATGATGACGAGGGCTTCCAGTTGCTTACTGCTGAAAACTTATTTACTACTTTGCTCGATAGGGTAAGCTATTTGTTTATATTGATACCCCAGTTCCAAAGCATTATAACTTCAAAATCGTTATTTTGAGGTAATGAAGAAATAAGATTTCTTACATCAGCCATAAATCAATTGTTTGTTGTATTAACTATGAAGCACTGCAGCAAAAAATAGATATTGGCTATATCTAAAGTGTCTCTCACAATTTGAATTTGTGAAAACAACTCTAAATGTATAGTGTGATAAGTCCTGAACCATGCTGAGGCATACCAAAAGCCTAGCAAACCAAATGCTCAACAAACTTTGTTTAGAACAATCCTTTAACCACTGGAACAGCATGCCAGGATTGAATCATTCCAAGGCGCTAATCAGAGCATACGGCCGTAAGATTTCCTACGAGGCCTTAGCGTTAAGTAGGAACAACCCACACATACCGGTGTAAGCACTCACAGGACATTATAGCCTGAACAAACACATGTTCAACCTCAAGCTCCGAGACACTAAAGTGTGCAGGCTCAGCCAAATCGCTAACAAAACTCCCTTGCACCTCCTCGTGTGCGAATGTGGTCCACTGATGCGTAAAAGAAACATCCACCTAGATAACTACTACCTCCAACCTGAAGAGGTAAAACAATCCAGCGCCAAAAGCTTATTGCGGTTCTTAACTGATGCGAAGCTTAGCATGGAAATATAGAAGGCGGCGATCATAATAGATCAGAGATGGTCGCAGTGACACCTTGTCGCAGGCTCAAAAAACCTTGAAATAGCCCCAACATAGAAATAATAATAATAATAATGGTGGTGACATTCATTAGGTCGGTGGCTCCAATCACGATTACTTTCTGGCAGGGAATCAGCTTCATCGGGTGATAGATGTGACTGACCTCAGCATTAAATTTGACTAAACTCAAATACCATAGCCACGTGGAAGCCTTCAAGAGCTCATCAATTGAATTGCTCCAGTTTGTTCTTCCTAACCTAAAGCGGTTGAGTGATGTGTACGTGATGAGATACTACATATTGATCGATATTGAAGAGAAAACTCATGGTTTATATCGTCATCTGGAGCCCCTACGAGGAACTATATACACTAATGCTAGAAAAAGTACAAGAGCGTTTCCTACGGTACTTTTGCTACAAGCAATACATATACTATCCGAGTAATTTTGTTCTCAGTTTGGTTGGGTACAACTCTCTCCGTTTATGGAGAGAAATACACTTGATTCTACACATTCACCGGATACTAAATGAAATAGTGAATAGCACGCTCATTCTTGCCCAAAAACCACATTCGCGCAAGATATCACATACTCTTAGTGGAGCTATTCTCCCCCACGAATATCATACATATCATACATTAGTGTCCAAGACCTTTTGACTCTTTGGTGCCCTATGGTCAGCCCCACCATATTAGGTGCAGCTGACCGTAGGACCGTATTATTATATAAATTTACTTAATAACGAATTTGATTGTTTAATCTGTAAGTTTGTTTGTTTGTATAATAAAAAAATATATAATAAAACTTGGGTACGTAATCTTGGGACTGGCTTATGCAATTTTTATTTTATTTGTTGCGTGGAGCCGTTTCAAGATTTACTGAGCGTTGTATCACTGCATTTCTGGTCTCAATAGATCTAGTGATCGCCGTCAACTAGTTCCGTGCTAAGCTTCGCGTCGTTTAAGAACCGCAATAAGCTTTTCGAGCTGGATTGTTTTACCTCTTCAGGTTGGAGGTAGTAGTTACCCAGGTGGGTGTTTCTTTTAGGCATTAGTGGGCTACATTCGCACACGAGATGCAAGGGAGTTTCATCTGCAGTTTGGCAGAATCTGCACACTAATGTCCCGGAGCTTGAGGTTGACCATGCATCTGTTCAGGCCATGATGCCCCGTGAGCTCCCGAATGCGTAATTTCTTCCTATTTATTGCTGAAGCCTCTTAGGCAGTCTTACCGTCGTATATAGCTTTGATTAGCACTTTAGAGTGATTCAAGCCTGGCGTGTTGTTCCAGTGATTAAAGGGTTGTTTTGAATGTAAGTTTTTGAGTATTGTGTTTGCCAGGCTTTTTGACATGCCACGTGGTTCAGGACCGTATAACGTTCCCTTGGCTCCCACCTTAGCAAGTTCATCGACTTTTTCTTTGCCTTCGATCCCTACATGACCGGGAACCCATCTCAGAACTACCCTGTTAGTTTTGCCCAGGGAGTTCAAAAGGCCATGCAGTTTTGCACCAGCTTATAGATTATAGATTATAAATAAGCCTATAGATTCCGAAGCTAGTGGTAAAAGAGCAGCCTGGCTATCCGATTTGATATAAATTCGACTTAGACGATAATAATAAAACATATTTTGAAATTGATTTTTAAAGGATTTTAGAGTGGTAGACCTTTTGGAACGAGCATGTTCCTGATAATATAGATGTTACTTGCATTTTTGTAATAAACTTCAGAATGGAAATCGTATATAATTATTAAAATTAAGCAAAGTATTAAAAACCAAACTAACTGTAGTGAAATTACAAAAATTAAACATTGGAAAAAAACATATACTTTAAAAATAAAAAAAAATAGAGTAAATGTCGTTGACTTCTCGACCTTCAGAATGCTGATGGTGTGCTGATTACGGTAAAATTATTTCCCATCAATGCGTTAACGACGTAAAACTCGTTCATCTATGGATTTGAAACATTGACACATAGGTCAGTATCAAAAGGCAATATTTTAAATTTTGCTATTTGGAACTGAAAAAAAAATGTAGTTCCAGAATGGTTTTTTTGACATAGGACTAAAAGTTATATCATAATCAATTTGCTGTTTTGTAATGTTTTTGTAACTGATAGAGTAGACATTCTTACATATTCCCATAGACCAATCTGAAAAACTTAAATGGCACACTACCGCTCTAAACTTCTTCCACTAAGTATTATCTGATCACATGATCTATGTAAGACCCTGTACTGACGTGGTTGAAGAAATGGGAAAAACGATGAAAAGAGGCTTGGCAAAATAACGAATGCAACCCATCTGTTGTATGTAATTTCTTCTAAGCGCTCTACCTATTTAAGCATATTTAACTTGAAACCGCCAGACTTGCAACCCTTTCGAATTGAGGTATCAATATGTAAAAGAGAATAAAATTCCAAATTTATTTCTGACTATGTCTGGTGGTTTGTTTAACAGGTGCGTTCGCTGACACAACGTCTCAACGGGGAAGAAGGACCAGGATTCCCAGCGCATCATCAGTCACTATTCAACAATCTACATTCTCCGTTTTTCAACAGGTTTCATATTTCAAATATCCTTATGTTAATCCACCGCACAACGGGTTCACCAGGTTGGTCCCTCTTCGAGCAGGCTCCTATCCAGGAGCCTCCTCGAATATTGACCAACCTGGTAAACCCGCAGTGCAGTGGATCCAGGGATGGAAACTCGCTCAGAACTAGACAGCTGGCGCATGGGACAGGACTACCGGCCGTATCGTCACTGACTGATACCTGGAGGGGTTTAGAAGCATAAGAAAGCGGGGGTTTGTAGGTACCTCAAGCTGCTTACCCTTAGAAACGATTCGTGGGCCACCCGATCTGCGATGCTGAGTAAAGGATGCCCCGTATGCGCGACAGTTCCAGTTAGAAATTGCCGCTCGCTTGAGGTAGAGGACCGCGCAAGCGACTTCGAACCTGCGACCAGACGGGTGGTTCGAGGAATCTGACAAAGTCTGGGAGTCAGGGGGTGAGACTGCCCGCAGGGTGGCAATTCCCTGTGGCCCGTCGTAAAGTGTAGGTCTCTGACGGGCAGTGGTGGAGCTTGGTACATAGATTGTCTATGTCCATCAAGTCTCTGTGTTTCGCCTCGGTGTGATATAGCGATAAAGTTCGCTGAAACGCTCCGGGATAGCCGGATTCACTCGGAGCAGTTGACAATCAAAGTTGTTAATAGACTTTTGCTGCTGCTATACATAATAGACTTTTACTGCTGCTGTTCATAAGTTCGTCGGCTTTTTCGTTGCAAGCTATCCCTGCATGTCTGGGAACCCAACTCAGAACTACCTAGTTCCTTTCAACCAGGGAGTTCAAAAGTGCCACGCAGTTTTGCACCAGCTTTGAGTTGAAAACTTTGAGTTTAAAGACTGAAGTCTTTGAGTTGTTGACTAAAAGAGCTGCGTTGCTATCCGAGTTGATATAAATTCGATTCGGCTTAGTTCTTTCGGAGGTTGATATCTGCACATCACTAATGGCGTATACCTCCACCTGGAAAATGGAGGTTTAATTCCCCAAGTTTATACTTCTTTCGAAGTTTGGTCATCCTCCAAATTGAACTTAAGTCACATCCTGGTTTCATAATACATGCAAAGGCTTTCGACTGTGCAAGATGGGACTAACTGTGACATTATCGTTTATTGCTACTACAGCAGTACTGGTTGAATTGAATAAGAGTGCACAAGCTTCTAACTAGAATATCACTCGCCTCCCTCTTCCAGTTCTCTCTCTGCAAAAATAAAAGCTGGTCGGTCCGTTGCGTTCACGCAGCTCGTCTAGCTAAAAAAATTGCGGTTCAGTCACGTCTGGAAGAACCGAGGCATCACCATAAATACTAAAATCCATTTAGTCAGAGTGCTGAAATATCCAAGGTGAAAGTCAGGACCAAACTCGTTGTTCGATTTTCTTCGGATTCAGCATGACTGTTCCTTGAAGGCATTAAAAATGATGTATGTTTAAGGATTTTTATTTTTTTATTCTGATTCAAAATGGTGCCCGTATTAATAGTTGTGTTTTTGGACATAGTTTGCTATTCACAGACTACTACTATTTACCAGTGTTCACTGATTGTTATTTGTTGTAATGTTTCGTTTAGACGTGAGAGTGGCCCTTGGCGTCGCAGCGCATCACGCGAACTTTCAAACGACATGGACTCTATGTTCCACAGCAACGCTAATTTTCCCAGAGGTAAGCTAATTTCTGATCTCTTACCGTGTCACATATTTATTGCATCTTGCTAATGACAGCGTATCCGTCATCGAAAAGCCGCCATTACAAACAAAGAAACAGACTTTAGAATGGTTCTTCGATGGCGATACGCTACAAGCACAGTATTAATAGACTAGTATTTTTCGTAGTTGTAGCAAAGACTGATTTGTTTCATAGAAGCTAGTGTGAAAACTTCACTCTTTTATTAATTTTTTTTTATTAACGATCGTTGTGGTTCTGTTTTTTTTTTTGCGTCCATGAATCGTCTTCTTTTCTCACCGCTCACATTTTTCTTGCATGGCGATTCATAACACTGTTCATATATTGAAAAGGCCGATTTGCTCGCATCCGAACATAATTTAAACTATATAATAAGTTATTTAAATGTCACTAAACAAATTCATACGTACTTCTGCATGTATTTTTTTTTGTTGCCTTGCACAGACTCGGACGTATCTTCGCGTACACACATCACACACACATATACCACTCCTTTCACTGTACTTTACTGGCTACCGCTGGGGGTTTTCGCACTAGGCTTCTGCCATCAGTATTTGCTACAACAACACAAGACAGAATCATGTACGAGAGCCACACTGAAAGTTTCCAGAATGAATAAGAAAAACTTACGATGAATGGCCAAAAATCAATTTATTGTTTCTCATACGTATAAACCAATTTTATAACATATATTCCACTCCTTCGTGGTGACCTCAGAAACATGTTTTTCATATTCTTCGACCATTGTCGTCTGGTGTCAAAGATCATTGACCTCATAATTGGTTCTTATATTTGGGGACAAGGTGAAGTCCAAGAACACAGTGCCAAGTCAGCACTGTATGGAGGATGACTCATGAGTTCTACGTTTTTCGTCTACAAAAATTCGTTATACTGGCCGTGAGAGCTGGCATTGTCATGGTACAAGATGACGCAGTGTGTACGGTTACTTTTATATAGTTCATCAGTAACGTATAGCAAACAAATGGTCGTGTGCCACTCAGAATTCAGGGTATGATGATTCTCCAAAGCAGCAGTAGCCATGTATCCAGTTTTCCTAAAAAAAGAAGCGGTCATCCGTTGCGCGGTACAACAGGCGCGTCATTGCACGCGCACATATGGTTGGGTTTGGCTTATTTTGGAAGACTTACATTGTCGATTGCTGCTTTATTTCGTAGATATAAAAATCCATGTTTCGGCAACATTTAATATGGCCCACATCAAATTTGACACCCCTTACTTCAATCTGCTAAGCATGGCATTGCACCAAGTGATGCGTCCTGTTTTTAAGCCTATGTCAAATTGTGCAGGATCCACTGCGAGCACAGCTTTCTCACAGTCAAATGTTTGTGTAGGATTGATCTTATTTGCCTCATGCCTATGCCTAAGGATTCTCGAATCTCATGGTAGGTCACATGCCTGTCTGTTTCGATCATACGGCGCACAGTATCGATGTTTTTAATGTTGAAAACGGTGAACGGGCCTTCATGAAATTCGTCACTGAGATTGACACGAATGCATTGAATTCTGCAAACCAAATATAAATTGTCGTATTGCTTGGTGCTTCATTGCAAAAGCAGTCTAAAGCCAAGCTAGGTTCCGCTACAATTTTAAGTATAATTTGAAAGCTCAAATTATACTTAAAATTGTAGAAAATTATACAGCATAGATGCAATTTTTAAAATGATGCCACAATGAAAAAACAAATAACATTAAGATGAAATAAACTTTATTCTACATCCAAAGGGTTCAATTTTCAAATGTTGTAAGTATTTAAAAAAAAATGTATGTAAATGGCCTGTTCCAGAAACTTTCAGTTTGACCTATTTGTTTGAAATGGAAGCGAATGTGAGTGTGCGCATTTCCCACGACCAAAGTATCGCATAAGTGCAAACATAAACAATAGGTTAGGTTAGAAGACAACTGAAGGTTCATAATGTGTAAATTGCATTGTGCAAAGGGCGATGGAGACATCTATATTGGGCATAATACTGCTTGGAAGCGTGGTATGCCGGATTTCGACAAGAGCCTGCCAGCAAAAGTAGTGGAATAGTTAATCCCGTAACGTCTTTCAATGCAAAGAATACATTTAATTTATTATAGTTCGTGAAATTAAATACAACTAGCAGAGACGTCTCGAGAATGGGGCGAACGGAGCAACCACCATGGGCCGACAGACTGTATCTCGAAAGTCTTTTAAAATTTGAAAGGTCCAATGAGGAAGCGGGGCTTCATGGTTCTATGCAGCTTGGGTTCGCTAAGCCAGCTTGTTTTGTGGCTGGTTCAACTCCCATCCGGAAGCCTCCTCGAAGAGGTAAATTGAATGAAAGGGCGACTCCTGGGCAGTATACTCTTCAAAGCAGTGTTATACCTTGTGGATTGCTGGAGGAGTTTGGAAACATAGTTTCCTAAGACAGATGTAGTTTGTTCATCGCTGCAGGTAAGCCCCTCATTTTGGGATGTTATAAGGACTGTTTTCATCTTGTCACCATGAAATGAGTCCTAAAGACCACGAGACGAAGATGATTGAGATCCACCACATGCCCGACAGAGGCCAACCTCAAACCGTGAGGCGCTGGGAAGGAGTTCCTACCAGATTTGGACGAATTTCTCCACCCTCTAATCTGGTTGCAGTTCAAAATCGCTTACGCAAACCTCTACCTCTATCTGTTGTAACCGTGTTTCATCATGGACCCGTGGCACCCTTTCCTTGCGTTAATCCACCAGGATGGTGTAGCCAACGGGTTTATCAATATAATATGTAGAAAACTACATATATTGGCACAGGTTGACTGATTGAACGAGGTTCTACTACAGCGTAACTTATATCGGCGTTTGATATGCACCAGAGAAACGTAATCCTAGGACTAAATTTCCTGATTATGTATGGCAGATGAAGATCCTAGGACTAAATTTCAACTATTTTTAAATAGGTATCATTGTGATACTCTTTATTGACATTTAAGACCTAAACATATGTTTTTACTTACATACAAAAACAATATACCATTGTCATACTTATTTGTCTAAATAATTTTTATATATATTTTTTCCTTATTGGAGAAAGATGGCAATTGTTTAAAAGAATGTCTTACATCGGGAAATACATTTTACTATGAATATAACATATATAATATTATATGAGTTCTTACATAGAGCTCTAATTTATATTAAAATATTACTGACTACTCATCGCAAATTCTTTGCGATGATTTCTTTGTTTACAATTTGTGGCAGTAGATTCAATTTTGTACCTACTGTACATGCGTACAGTAAAAGTTTCAAGACCGAAAACAGGACCACTAACAAATAAATTACGAGATAGATTTTAGGAGAAGATTCGTTATCAGCACAAGTGTGGAGTTTAGGAGCACGCAATCCTCCCATGTCGAACTAATAACAAACCCTGAAAAATAAAGAATGACATGATTTTTTCTATTCTCTTATCTCTGCCATCAGTTCAGTTATCTCAGCCACACTTCGATAATAAGATCATACAAGATTAAATAATAAAATGATTGTTTTGTCAACACAATCCCTGTTAACAGATGGAGGTGGGGACTATAAAGTCCCCATACCTCTCGATTTAAGATGCTCAATTAGAATTAAAAGAATTAAAACTTTCCCAAAATTGACTGTGATTTCCAAAGAATATAAGGGCCCTACTCCAGGATAGGATTTAAACAATGCTGTTAAACAATGCTGTAATCAGCCTTAAGATGAACTTTTCGAAATTCTATTAAATCTTCCCCCTGGCAATGTCAACCTGTTCATAATCGATGATATGTGAGGAGCCTTCAGAAAACTCAGACTTACAGGAATCGAAAACAAAACTCATTTGCAATGGCACCAGAGAATGGGGTAGACCTATGTTGGCCTATTTCGAAGAGCTGAGCTGCTCCCAGAACATAGTGCCATCAGATTGAAGTGGGACCAGGAAATGGTTACTCAACCTGAATACCGAGAACTTTACGGCATATTGGTACTATAACCCTAAAACTCCATACTGGCTATAAACGGCACACATATGTACACATGTATCGAAGCAAAAAGTTCTGGGGGTAATAATATCCTCAAACCTAAAATGGGAGCTGCACATATCTCAAGTATCAAAAAAGAAAACTCACTCAAATACCTGATAAGAAAATCATTTGTTGAAATGCCACCCGAGTTAGCATTGAAATTATATAAGACTTATGTGCGGCTTCTATTAGAATAGGTATTCCAGGTCTGGAATCCATACTAAGATGCCTCGAGAAAGAGACTAAGATCACAGCATTATAGGACCAAGGTGATATGATAGAAATGTATAAATTACTCTAAAACTTCAACCCTTGGAAGTACTGCAATCGTGTATAACCTTTTAGAGGAGACAGTGTGTATGGACAATGGGCTCGTTTGCGTTTCTTCGTGAACCAAAAACGTAAATTAGTTCATGTGAATTGGTTAGGGGAATACGTTAAAAACGGAATGTAAAATGAACAGTTATCACTTTTCCGCATTAAAACTACCCACCGAAAAAAAAAGCATCTAAATTTTAGGCCGCTCCAAATGTGTTCAAATTTATTTGGATGACTATAAGTTCGGCAGGTAGTTTTGGTACTGGAAAATCAACGATTGTTCATTTCAATTCCGCTCTGACGTATTGCTCTATCTCATTCGCATGAACTAATTTCTAATATTAGTTCACGAAGAAACGCAATCGAGTCCAATGTCAATAAGTGTAAAAACTTTTTTGATAAATGTTTAAGTGAACAGTTACAGAGACTTAAAACATTGCACTTTAGATATGGATATATTAGCATTGTACTTCTTGCCCATAATGATATAATAATAATAACAATTGAGAATACCTTCAACCAGCAGTGGGAAACATGGAAAAGATCTGTAAGTTCTTTGGGTTTATTTGTACAGTATAGAGGATGCATGTTATCCCTTTCCGTTTTTGGTGCATTCAAGGGAGACAGATGTACTGGCCCCCTTTGTTATCTCTTTCGTGCCCAAACTGAATGAGATTAGACATCATACATCCATACTCTATAGACGTAATAGGGTATAGTAATAAAATTAAGATAGGATAGGACACCACCCAGCATATTCAGAATCTTGTATGTTCTCTTAAAACCACTCATTAATTATAAATTAGAACGCTTTTATCCAATGCCTTTTTGAAATAAACTATTAACCGTCGAGCTTTATATACTTAAAATTCAACGCTTCTTGTAAATAGACTTGGTTTTCTTAACTGTAGTCAACAGTGGGTTTGTGTCGTAAGAGAGGTCGCAGACGAATTAAATTTAACTATGAGAAATGGATCTTAACAGATTGAAGTGTCTAGAGGACGTCGTTATCTCGATGCCAATACAACTTATTGAAGAACTTTCCCTGAGTCTTTCCATGATTTTAATATACACTGTGTCCCACTTTGTTATCCTAATAATAAATATCTAGCTGATTCCAACTATTTCAAACAAGTTCTACAAAGAAACTAGATGTCTTACGTGGATTCTTTAGTTTACATTTAAAAATATATATATTTAGGAAGCTTAATGGTTTGAATATGTGTGAACGAGGTTTTATTGCTTGTGACATGTGACTATGGCGCAACTTTAAATGTGTGTTATAAACGGAACATATTATTTATGTACTAATTAGGCTAAAATATAGGCTCAATGGAAAAAATACAATCCCTCTTTCACTCATAATATCTAAATTATTTGTTTTTCTAAATATACACAAAATGATACTAAAGAATTAACGATAGGCACGTAGTTTCTTAGTAAAAGTTGTTTGAAATGGTTGAAATTTAGATTTTCTGTATTCGGAAATTAAAATGGGACACAATACATGTTGTATCAGGCATGGAACACAGTGTATACATTTCGGGAAATGAATTTTGCGATGAAAAGAAACTAAACAATTACACAATTTTTAGTATTCCGTAAAAGTTAAAGGTTTGCATAATCAGTTAAAGGATGCCCAAAGATTACACTTACACAATAATTTTAGAATTTCTCAAATTCAAATCCAATCGACGGTAAAAAACTTTGTTACTATTGCATGTGTGCTCGAGAGATCTGAATCTCTGAGTATTTCTCTATTCATTTGTCATGACCCTTTCTCATCTACGATTTCATCAACACTTAACTGTAATTTGAAAATGCCCCCTCGGCTCTATGCCAACTCATGAACATTTCAATACACATCTATTCATAGGGCAGTGTTTTATGTTTTAATATATCTGTGCTGGATGGAAACTAGTGCACAGCTAGATAATAATTAACAAACGGAGCTGCCATAGAATTCACCGACCAGAGTCGGGCCCATAATAATACTAGTGGACTCCGGATTAACACCCGGCCATTGTAGATTTAGGACAGCTGTCTTGCCACATGTGATTGTCCACCTTACCACCCATTCACTCACATTAATACAGAATCGCAGTTTTAGATATTTTTTCTAGGAAAGAGTTAATTATAAAGCTATTATTATGAATTGCCTAATATCCTATTTCGAACGTGAAAAGGAGTTTTAGAGAAGGGAAAGAGATGATTGGCGCAGGAAGCGCAGGCCGGACGGGTGAGGCTTCGGGCAGATATGAATTGGAATCGGAAATTGGTTCTACTCTGTCCGTGGCTCCTGGCGGCTGTTTAAAACACTGACATGCACCGTCGCTGTCAACATGCCCAACAATGTGCTTATCTGCCAATGCTCGTTATTTGTATTTCTTGCTGCAAATAGGGCATGAGGTCCAGTGTTTTCGCCATGTCTTTGTGTGGGGTTTTGACGGGGTAGCGGGAATTCCTTCCCCCCCCCCACCCCCACCTGATAGGCCTCTTGGGGGGGGAGTATTTTCATTTTTTGTTTTTTTTTTTTTGAGCGAAGCTCTGTTTTGTTTGTTGTTGTATCAATACAAGTCTGTTTTTGACCTGTATTTGTTGTATCAAAAAAACTATTATATTTCATGTCGAAAAATGACAAAAATATTAAATTCGTGTAGTAAAAGAAGCATTTCCAAAACAAATCCATTCTAATCGAAGGATGTGAAACCCCGGTAGGCGGCGGTCAGCATTATTTTTTTTTATTATGATGTTTTCATAAATTGCTA
Organism: Micropterix facetella; assembly: GCA_027564375.1. Classification (NCBI taxonomy): domain Eukaryota; kingdom Metazoa; phylum Arthropoda; class Insecta; order Lepidoptera; family Micropterigidae; genus Micropterix; species Micropterix facetella. The sequence goes on along the minus strand of JAOPUG010000333.1, from coordinate 28,638,826 downwards.
AAAAACTTCTACTTTAGGGGCCTGAAATATCCTAATGTTAAATCTACCTTTAGACTTTATTGTGACTCTTCATACAAAATAGCCATACAAAATCTTCCCAAATCACTATTAAAGCAGAATGACCAAATAACCATCTACCGAGTATTCGATCTGAGATCCATTTCTCACAAAATTACAACCTCAATCTTACCACTTCACCTCTCTCGCGGAAACAGCCCTTTATCGAGTTGGGTCGTGCGGCTTTGGTCTGGGAATGTGCTGCGTGTTGAGTGCAGGCGAAGCGCAGTAGTAATGCGTGGAGTGGTTGCAGTTGGTCTGCGGGTCGGTGTGAAGCAGCCTCCATCCGACGCGAAGGCCCCCGCGCAAATCCTGCTCGCCAACGCGGCGCGGAAAAACCTCACTAAACAATAGGTACCAATACGTATCATCGTTCACTTCTGTTTCTGGAGAAAACTCCGTGCAAAACTGCCACACTCGGGTTTTTTTGCGCAGCACTCGTTTTGATTACGCATAATTGGTTTCGATCGTTGGCATAGAGAGTTTAAAGGTTGGATATTAAGTTAATCCGACTGATGTTAGAGCTTTTTAATTTGAATCAATTCAACAGTAGAAATGGTGTCACAGTGCACAAGTAATAAAAGTACAGAGGGTCAACTGTGATACATCAAAAACATTTACACACACAAACATAAAGAAACAAATAAAATTCAATTTCAAATATAGGATGATGAAGATGACGATGGCAGGGGATAGCTAGTAGCCCGAATACCGCACTTAGTCTTCTTTAAAGAATAACTGGAAACGATATGAAACATGTGTGAGTGAATTGAAAATCATAAGTAGGAAAGAGGGTGGCGAGTTGTATACCATCCACACTTAGTCCTTCGTTAAGGACCATTGTAGCTTATCCCCATAACTGTCAGTACTACCAACTCACAGATCCTGCAAACGGTCTACCTCAGATACCAGTTGCAGACCCCACGACAGTCGAAATATAAAATGAATCTCTCATGGGCGAAGGGGTACAGTGGAGTGAGAGGAAACAAACAAGTAGATAGCCTTGCAAGGCAGGGATCATCACGTCCACCAATCGGACCAGAGCCCAAATTGCCTCTAGCAGAGGGATACATGAGAACTACCTTGCACAACAGAATCAAGGAGTGAACAAAGCACTGGCGGAGAGGAACTAACTTGAGGTAAAGCAAAAGGGCCATTAGAGAACATGAAGTTACTGCCCGAAACTCTCCAGGGACAACTTGAGACAAACAGTAGAACTACTTACTGGTGACTACCGACTTAACAAATACATGCACACTCTAGGTATAGTCGATGACCCCGTTTCCAGGGGTTGCAGAATAGAAGATGAGTCGATTGAACGTGTAATATGTGCGTGCCTGGCTTTGTCTGTAAGAAGAGAGAAAATAATGGTTGCATTGAGGCTGCTGTGGCTGATGAGTGCGTCTTCCTTCCAACGACAATACTGCGACTGGTCTCCCAGGTGAGCTGGTTGCAGGATCTATAATATGGACAGGTAGCCAATAGATACATAGGTGGGGTTAAGCAACAATGCCCCTAAATTTAGGATGAATTGCTGTCTGATCAGCTATCCCTCCCATTTTTTCATCCTCACCCTCTGATGGCTACACAAGTTTATCCCAATAGAAATGAATCCTATCGCCATGCCATATAATGAAGAGTACATTGGTCAAATTAGACCAGTTATAAAATTTCTTATATCAGATCTTTGGTCTGCGAGAGCTCGGCGACGATTATAATGATTCACACATGTAAAAAGTGTTCATCCTCTTGATTTATTATAATGTCCTCAATAACTCAACAACCCCATCGTAACCAGAATAAATGTTCATCCTTTTTAAGTAGTCACGTCTCCCACTACGGTAAATATAATATCTTACAGATATCAGACATCACTAACCAACCGCTTCTTGAGCAAATGTTTGTAGTGATAACTTACTGTCCACATACAGTACAGTACTGATTTACACTTTTCAATACTTTGTAACTTTTGAACAGGGCTCACTCTTAGGTTCCTATGTTATTTATTTTAAAGAATGTGTCTAAAATTGTATCAAAAACATTTAGTATGCAATATTAAAACTAGAATTAGCGTGTCTGGCACCAGTTCTAAATGATTTTTATGAGAAATGTCATTTTTTTCATTTTCATTTTTCATAATAATTTAAGTAGTTTTGTTACGGCCAAACACGCGAGAAGACAAATCGGAAT
>JAOPUG010000333.1:28621301-28634478 GCA_027564375.1 Micropterix facetella | reverse complement strand
TCAGGGGTAAATTCGTTAATTTAAACTCTCCAAACAAAAAAAATATTCCTAACCTCAAAATAAATGTTTTTTTCTTTTCTTTCAAAGACAAAAGTAGTACATAATTATCTCCTGAAGATAATGGCATGTTTACAAAAACACTATGTATGTTTCTTCTAGAGGTCAATTCTTATTTACATTAGCATTATGGAATAATTCTCTGAACAGTAAAGTGAAGACAATCGACGTACTACCGTTTTAAAAACCAATTAACCTAGCTTTAATCTTTACTGTTTAAATCACATTCATTTTGTAAATATTCAAGCAATTGAAATTGAAAACAAACAAAAAAAAACAAATAGTACAGAAGTTAGCGGTGTCTCAGTATGCAAAATCTGAAAAGCACACTTTAACATTTGGATCTGATAAAACTCACTCTGAGCTACTTAGAAATATATGCTGCCAGTTACTTTGCCGTGGCATACCAGCCTGGCAAACCTAATGCTCAAGAAGCTATGTTTAGAACAATCCTTCAACCACTGGAATAACACGCCAGGCTTGAAACATTCTAAAGCGCTAATCAAAGCTTTCAACCGTAAGATTGCCCATGAGGCTTCAACGCTAAATAGCAACAATCTACACATGCTGGCGAGGGGCACTCACGGGGCATCATAGCTTGAACAGACACATGTTCAACCTCAAGCTCCAGGACACCAGATTGTGCAGGTTCTGCCAAGATGCAGAGGAAACTCCCATGCGCCTCGTGTGCATATGTAGCCCGCTGATGCGTAAAAGAAACACCCACCTGGATGGCTACTACCTTCAAGCCGAAGAGGTAAAAAAATCCAACACCAAAAGCGTACTGTGGTTCTTAAATTATGCAAAGCTTAGTACGAAACTATAGTAGGTGACGATCACAACAGACTAGAAATGGCCGCAATTATACAAAACTCAATAAATCTTGAAAAAGAACCCACCAAAAAAATGTGGAAAGTTAGATGATGCGGTCGTTCGAGTGATTTTCAATATGGCCACCGCAGTCAATATTATAGGTTTTTTATCACACTTCTACATATTAATTCCATTTTCATATCTTAAGGGATAGCTGAGTTTCTCAACATATTTTTTTAATCATAAGGCATCTTAACACAAAATAATCAGTAATTTTTCATAAAATGTATGTGAATTTCACTTTATCAAATATATAATTTTCATTCATTTCAAATATTTTTTTGTATGAATTTTTAAAAATTACATTGGAAATGATCTCATCGACCTTATTTATACGGGAACAATACCAAATGTTGCCGGTGGCAGCCACTGGCCCATCCGGAACACTCGGTGGTTCCAAAGGCGGTTCATCTACGGCGTACGAAGTCCTCCTCAGTTGAGCTCAATCAACAAACATAGACAATGGTAGATGGTGATGGAAGGATTGTTCGGGCTGTGTTGGTTCTCATCACTGCGACCAGTCCTGATCTGTTGTAATATACCCTGCCACTTAATTTACCCAGTCCAACCTAAGACTGTTTATTAATCTCGCAATTCGTATGGGTATGATTTTGCTGATCTCTCCAGGTGTTAATAACACCTTCTCTAAATGACAGAGTCCCTGGTAAGCGATTGTGTCTCATATCAATTATAGTAGATGCACTAGCATTTTATTTGCAGATTTCTTCCTCAGCAGTTCTCATTTTTTTTTTGACCGGTGGCAATTCTGTTATTAGCCTGTCCTGAAAAGTTTATCGATTTTTTTGCCTATTTTTGTCCTGGAACTTCATCCCAGTAGAACTTCATCCTTGGACTTCGTCTTTCTGTCCTAGGAGAGGATTTGTTCAGCAGTGTGGCTTATAATCACACCACGGAATGGGTCTGGTCCTATGAAGGGTATATTGGCTCTCTTCTCTGCAAGGTTGTCAGCATTTTCGTTGCCTTGTACCCCTTCGTATTCTGATACCCACATCAGATTTACTTTGTTCTCTTTTTCCGGTTAATTTAGGGTATTTTATAATTATCTAACAAGATTCTTCTACACAACAACATAGCTGTTCAGAGCTTTGAGAACTGCTTGACTGCTTGACATTATGTAGATTCTAGCGCAGCGCAAGCCTTTTGCGTTGATTTCTATTTTTGCCTGAAAGATGTTCAGTGTCATTCCCAGGGCCTTGGAGAGTTTGAACTTGAGTACAAATTAACCTATCCCTGTTTTCCCATTTATTTTCAAGCCATCTGTATATCAGGGTGAGTTCTTATTGAATCAATATCAGCACAGTTATAACATCCCGAAAGTATTTTGTAGCTCTCAATCAAGTGCCTTTACTTTCCGCTTTCCTGCAATGTTGTACCCTCTCCTTAGGTTCGTAGCCTCTTTTCGTAACTCCGCAGTCTGTGTCCGCGGTAGCTTTATGAAACGCCTCGGCCCTCTCTCAAGGAAGTCGATGTCCTTCACAAAGTAGGGACTCCAAAGCTGATAGCCAAATTCCAGTAGTGGCTGGACCTTAGATTTACACACTCTAAGCATAGATTGTGACAGGTGATTTAAAATAAAGTTATTTTGAGAACACGGTCAATCCCTACCTTCCTGTGGAAGATTTTAAATGCCACACTAGACATAGTTGCGAATAAAAAGATATTCAACCCTAAATATGACACGATGGCCATCTTGAAAATCTCCTGAAGCGAATGCGCCATCTACTGGCAACATACGTTTCTAAGTAGCCCTGAATGAAATCTTTCAGATTCAAAAGTCAAACTATATCTTTCGGATTCTGCAAAACCTCAAACCATCCACCGCCGTAGTGTCCTTAGCCATTTGAAACACTGGTTCCAAAAGTTAAGCAGCATTGTGCGGTCAATATGAGGATGTGTATCAGTCGGAGTATTGATCACGTTATGCTACAGTATACCCACCTAGAAGATGTTGCCGCTAGGCGACTAGGTGGGTTCCACAAAGAGCCACTAGTCTTGTGGGTAAAAAAACTGCACCGTTGACGCCTGTACTAAAAATAGCGTCGGATTCATTGTAAATAATTTCATTGGCGACCAGCACACTGCATGATGCGTGTCTATTTTGATTTATTTGCAGGGGGTAGAGGAAGTATGAAGAGACGCCAGAAGACACAACCAACGACTGCCGATGCGCCACAGATCGAAACCACTCCCAAACATGAAACCCTTGACCTGTCCGATTTGGATCTAAGCACCATAGAGCTGTCCGAGAAAGAGATGGAGACGCTGTCCGGTTTAACTCCAGGATTATCAAAGCGGCTGCAGAAGCAATTGCTCGCGCAGCTTCCGCCTGCAGCAGCGCGAACCCTACGCCGAACGCTATCCATGAACAACCGCAGCATCGTAACAGAAAAGCCGAAGTACGCGAGGAGCCTCTCGGCCGGGAAGTCGGATCAGAGCAAACTCGAGGATACGCTCGAAAATGATCGCTGCTCGACCGCCTCCGATAAAACGGACAGAAGCGATATTTCTGCTTTACAAACCGATATAACATCGAACTCAGAAGCGTACGATTATAAAAAATTGTCCGATTTACCTACGGTGAACATTACAAACGACGATCTCTCAAATGTGTCGCATTATTCCACGCTGCCACGGCCGAAACGCGAGTCCAGCCTCCCACGTGATAACTGGAGTTATGAACCACGCGATTACCTTACTGGAATGCGCCCGCTCAGCATTCGGAGCACTCCTGATCGATCTGTTTTAAGCAAATATTTCGCTCCTGATTCTTGTGACGATGCGAGTGCTGGAGAGTTTCGAGTGACGAGCCCCGAGCCACGCAGCTTACTGGCCGAGCCTAGCTACTTGGCCGCGTACGGTACGAATAAAATTGGACCGTCCGATAGCTTCAGGCGGCGCTCGCTGAGAATGCCCGGCGAATCATCCCCGCGTAAACGCATCTCACGGTTCCTTCGACCGGATTTCTTCGACTCGCCGAAAGAGGAAAATGTATTAGAGCGAGAAAAAAAAGAACGTGAGCTGGAAACTCAGCGCATCCTAAAAGAAATCCGCGAAAAGAAAAATCAAAACTCAGAGTGTAACAGCCCGCGCAGTCCGATTTCGAACGATGACATCACAAAGATGTTTGGCAGTATCGAGAGCGATCACTCGCACTCCTATAATTCTCTGACGCCGAGTATTCTCGCGAGCAACCGCACAAGAAGCCGCTCTCTCACTCCGTTTTCCCCAATCCTCGATAACATCAACGAAGTGAATTTTGATAAAAATTCAACGGATACTCTGAAATCGCCGATCGAAAATAAAGACGTCCTAAACAACAACGCCGATATTGCAATCGAAACGAAACAGCCTAGTCCGGTCAAAGAGTCAAAACTTGCTCGACCAAAAAGCTTCCCGTCGAAACCCTCCGAAACTCTCAGCGTTTTAAAAGCAGTGGAAGATGTTATCGACGCGACAGTGATGGCCGATGACAACGCTAACATCGTACCGAATCCAATGATACGTGAATCGAAACTAATACGTCCGAAAAGTTACCCGAATGCTGAAAAAAACCTGGTAAAAATTAAAAAGAAAATTAAAAACGATGCAGAAACAGCGCCGAGTTTTAAAATCATCCCAGAAACATCGAAGTCACAAGACGACAACGGAAATATCACAGTAAGTTTCAACGTGAACTTACCCCAGAAGCCTGTTAAGAAAAAGAAAGCGGACGCCTCAAAAAAGAGCGATGAAGTGAAAGAAGAAAAAAAGAAAACACCAAAAAAGAAGAAAAAAGCTGAAACAACAAATGAAGGTACGGTTACGAAAAAGAGCGTTTCAAAAAGTGTGTTAGGACTATTTAAAAAAAGCGAAAGCAAAGATAAAAATTCGAAAGAAAATTCACCGAGTCAGACTGTCGAAACAGCACCTCTAACTGATACTATAGATATCAAAAGAAGCGATTCATCCAATTCAGCAGATAAGCCAAAGCGTCCGACATCTTTGCTGCTAAACGGTTTCGGCAAAAAAACTCAATCGCGTTACATTGGAGCTGCAAGCGACAGTGTCCTAACGAATAAAGATTTTAAAGACAGAGCAAAGAATGAAATGACAAAATCCATCGAACCGGATGAGCCGAAAACGCAAAAGAAAAGTTTAAGGCTCGACTTCTCGCGATTGCCAAGGCTTCATCAAGGTCTGTTCCAAAGGAGAAATTCGGCAGAGCGATCGAAAAGCCGAGAAAATAGCCAGTCGAAAGAAATGCCTGAACCTGCGAAAGAAATTGAGAAAGTTCCTTCGCCTAAAGTGAATGGTATTAGTGACGATTCAAAGTGGTCGCCTGATTACGAAACCAGTAAATATATTATTAAAAACGATGCGACTCATCACCCGCAGCGTAACAGGGAAACTACATCGCCGGATCATGAGAACGTCGTCGATCGGATACGCCGCAGAAGTTTCTACACGCGTTTTAATGAAAAAGCTTTGAAGCGAAAGAGCGCCTTAGTCGGCCCTGGATCCAAAGAATACAATCCATCATCCAGAATACACTCGGACGAAGTCATCGATAAATCTCCGATTAGCGAATCAAAATTATTCACAACGTCACCCACGAGCCCACGACTGTTCCTCCCGCGGAATGATATGTACCGCTCGCTCGATCGGACCGACGTTCGGAAATCGCCGCTCGATTTCAAACGCTCCGCCGATGATGCGATCCCGCGATACTCGAGAACGGTTTCGCTCTTTGATGACTCGATGCATCGCAAACCGGAGCGAAAGATCCCCGATGCCGGATCAAGCTACGGAAGATTGTATTCCATGTATTCGCCCGGAAATTACGCAACGTACAGCCCGCGTTCGAGAAGCCGGAACCCTGCCTTCATCCTGCGGGAGAACGAAGAGCGAGAGCCGAGTCCCGAGAATATATTGGCGCGGATTAAGGAACGGAAGAAGGCGATTCAGGCAGTGATTTCGTCGGACGCCAGCAGCTCCGCCGGGAATATCAGGTAGCTATTTGAGAAGAGTTATTTTTTTATATACAAGAACATTTATTTCATTATCACTTATATACCATAAAATGTAGATAACACAATAATATTTCAATTCATAACATTAAAATAACACGATGACTGCTTCATAGACCCCTGCATTGTGCAGAAAGTTTGATATCATTAGAAAATAAAAATTTAGAACTGAAATAACAATTGCATTAACAATTTGCACTGCTTTTTACAGTAAGATACAGAATTTATGATTGGGGTAAAAAAAAATACATTATGGTCCCCAACAGAAAGCTATCATTAATTGCCGTTGTATGTAGACTTCCTACTAATCATTGATTGGATTAAAAATTAGTACATAAAACATAATTGAAATAAATCAATTATTCGGCTTTACACCCGCTCTTGACGGATTATATGTGGCTGGTTTGGCAATAAAACAATGGCGAAATTGGAGAGTATTCTAAAAAAGCAATTAAAAGTAACACTTACCGCCTCTTTTCTTGCCCTGAGCTCAGAGGGGCCAAGCTCCTTCCTCCTCGGTGGTGGCTATTACTATAATATGACTAGCGGGAGTAGAGTTGGACGATGACAAAGGAAAAATATAAGGATAAACAATGATCAGTGACTCTCAATCGCATCAACACCGATCAATTGCTGAAATTTCAACCAATTACTGACTTAAACTGGTGACCCTACCACATCCAAACAATCGTAACTTTCACTTATTTCAACGTTTATTAATTGACTGTACTGTAGATGTTATTTATAATAATAACATAACGGGTATAGTGATTAATTCTGGCTATACCGACTGGTTCCCATATGAAATTTGCAATTTCCAGTTAGTAATAACAATATTGCATATAACTACCTATCGGAAATAGCACAGAGTTTATTGTGCAGATTTAAATTGTTATCACTTATAACTTGTGCCATCGAATATATAATAATAATAAAATTATAAAGCCTTTTATTTTGCTCTTGCTTAACATAATGTTTTACATTGTTTAATTAAATTTATTGCGAGACCAACTCCTGGGTATAGACATCCTCCAGTCTTTCCCATATTCGTCTCTCACTATACTTGCCCAAGTTCTACTGACTATTTCGCTTATTGCATCTTCCCATCTCTTGCGCTTTCTTCCTCTTGATCATTTGCCATCTATCGGGGGCTATTCCTCTACTGCTTTCGACCGTCGGTCGTCTTTATTCCTCATTTTATGTCCTGCTCATTTCCATTTAATTCCAGCCACATACGTGGGCCATACCGAAAGTTTCTGGAACTGGCCACTTGCATTGAAGATATTAAAAAAGTATTTCCTATTTTTGACAATAGAACCTTTGGCTGTAGAATACATTTTAGTTTTTACGTCTGTCATTTGTTCTTTCCATATGGCACCATCTTGAAAATTGCGCAACAATGAATTTTAATTGAGAAAATTTTCGATGTATGATTTTTTTACGATTTTTGCTGTGTTTTAAGTCAGCAAGAAAATTGCCAAAGACTTCAATTACTAATGAAGCCCAATCTCGTAGCTCTATGTACTTCTAGTATAATAATTTCAAACGTGGACGTATTCATCTCCAAGACTATTTACGCAAAGGCCGGCCGGCAACAGAAACTAACATTGATGCTGTACAACAACTAATTCAATCGGATAAAAAAATTGTATTTCAGCAAATTCGTACAACATTGAACATTGGTATTAGCCAAGTGCAAAATATTTAGCACGTATACCTGAAAGTTCGGAAGCTATGTGCGAGATGGATACAGCATGATTTAACGGAAGTTAAAAAATGACAGCGTGTAGAGTGATGTGATAAAATGTAAAAAAATAAGACAGAGGGCAATCATTAGCATTATATAATATCGTGACAGGAGACAAAAGCTGGGTATACTGTTACGAACCTAGAAGAACGAGTCAATCGGCAGTGGGTTTTTCCTTTGGAGGATTTGCCGATGAAAGTCAAGAGATGTCAAAGCACTGGTAATATGATGGTTACAATTTTTTTTTAGCAATACGGGACATTACTTCACTTAAAAAATAAATAACAGTCACTGCAGATTGGTACGTTAACATTTGCTTGGCCAGTGTTTGAGAAAAAGTTCGTGTAAAGCATCCTCGCAGCAGAGTGGTCGTCCCACTCCGTGAAGATGACAACAGCGTTTTTGAAGACCTTAAACGTGGAACTGATGACGCATCCCCCCATACAGTCCAGACCTTGCACCCTGTGATTTCTTTTTGTTTCCAAAAATTAAGAATAAACTTCGAGGTATACAGTTCACGGCGCCGGTGACAGCGTTCTGAGAAGCTCTAAAAATGACTGGGCCGCTTTCTTTGCTTTTCCCAATGGTTTCGAAGAATGATAAAGTGTTTAAATTGGCAGGGAGAATACTTTGAAAAACGGAAAAAACACAATATAAATATTATAAGTATTTTACTATATCAGAATCCAGAAACTTTCAGTATGGCCTAAGTCTGGCACGCTCATATTTTTTTTTACATATTTAGGAAGATAAATAGTTTGGCTATGTGTGAAAGAGGCCTTATTGCTTGAAGTGGAAGCCTTTGGTTTAATTAAGGATGCGGGCGAAATCAGGGAGAGAAATCTTAAAGGCAACACATTTCCATAGGAAGCAGATCGGTTCTTCTAGCGCTCAAGAGCCACAGACAGACATCCAAACTAATAGGTGAATACCATGAGATCCTCAAAAACAACACAAAAGATAATAGAATGAGAACACACAGGTACAGAACTCAAGGTTGCAGTACCACTTAGATGATGTTCAACTGAAGCCGGTGAATGAACAAAGAGAACTTGAATTTTTAGAAAGTGGAAAGAAATGAGAAAAGCACATAATATCTGTTGAGAAACGGACAAACTCCCTAACATACCTTATTAAAAAGGCCGTCTATTTCTTTCCAGTGCAGACTTGATGTTAAGGGTGTATAGAGAGGACTTGATTGAGACCTATCAGATACTTTCAAGATGCTACAGCTATACTGATATGCCAGGAATGGCACATAGAAAGACCAGGGGTGCCGTGGAGCGCCCATGATCTCTAATCGAAATCAAATTGTTAAGCAAACGAAAAAGAGGCAAAGTCCCTCTTAAAAAACTGCCTCACTCTTTAACTGTCACAGCCCAATAATGACCGGGAGTAGTCTTTCCCCCCACCCAATGGTCGTATCCCAATGGTCGAAAACCACGTTTATATTTTGGCAAAAATATGAAATATTAGTACCGACAACATCATGTTTTTATAATTAAATGGCAGTGTCAAATAATACATAGCGAAGTGAAAAAATCCCCACACTATTGCCGAGAAACTTATTCTACCTGCTGCTATGCATATGGGTAATATAATGATCGAAGAAAATGCGGGAAACTTCCTGCGAAGTTTTCTCTGTGGAACAACATCATCAATCGAAGAATCCAGCACATGGCTCGGGATTTCAATGTTCAATTGTTAGAAAAAATTAAAGGAAATGGATTTGGATTTCAACCAGATGAGGCTACGGATAACAGCAAGAATGCACATCTCATGTACATAAGATAGGTTTCACTATTAGGAAAACAAAATGGGACAGTTTTTATTACGCTATTCTATGTATCTTAAGACTGGTCCCCAAGAAAGCTTTATAAGAGGTATATATAAATAAATACAAACGGAGCTTCCATGTAATACACTGACCGGAGTCAGGTCCATCATGATACTATTATTACACTTCTAGGGGTTAGCGGTGGACTCTGGGTTAACGACTGGCTGTGGTAGGTTTAGGACAGCTTTCATGCTCACATGTGAGTGTCCGCCTTACCACCCATTCACTCCCCCTTCAAAAGCCATAGACTTTAAGATGCCGAAACCTCCGTTTCAAATATTTTTTCTAGGAAGGAGTTAATTATTTTCCTAGAGAAACCAAGATCTTTAAAGAGGTGAAACAGAGATTTATCTGGCAAGCCACGAGTGCAAATTTCCACCGTATGAAGGTGAACAGTGAAGCTGTTCCGGATGTAGACATTTGCGAGAACGTAGTATTTATTTAATTTGTGCTCGTGGTCTTTTAGTATATTTGGCTGGGAGACCACAAGCGCCTACTTCCACCGTGTGAAGGTGAACAGTGAAGCCATTCCGAGTGACGGCATTTGCGAGATCATGTTATTTATTTAATTTGTATTCGTGGTATTTTGGGATATTTGATTCCCATGGAACAGTTAATTCTACAATAAGAGCCATCTTCCGAGATAGGGAGTAAAGAGTTATATCTGGACGGAGGGCTGTGCATCCGAGACATTCAGGGAAATTATATTGTTTAGAGGCCGAATCGACTTCCAGAATCCAATCCGAAGCTTTCTAGATTATTGAGAAAGGTTTTGTAGTGGAATGGTTTTTGCCTTTAGACCCATTCCCTCCAAACCCATGGTATGGAGGGTACTGTAAGACCCTTGTTGGCACGAGCCACTGAGAGGTTAATTACTTCGCGAATAACAGCAAAGACTTTGTCATGGCGGTAATTATATCGTCCTTGTTCTCAAGCCACCTTGCAGCCAGCCAATATATATATCTAGCTGTGCAAGGGGTATAGCTACTAAAAGGTTATGAACTATCCTCTGAATAACTCCAACGAGCGAGGTTACTGGGATCTGGAAGTGTATGCTGAAAGGCATTTTTAAAAAAAATCAGCATTTCTGGTGTCCAGTCATACAGCATACTTTTCCAATGCATTGGAGGGGGAATGTGAAAGTCTCCAAATGTTGTCCAGTCATTCTGACATTGAAGGTCAACGGCATGAGCCTTACTGTTGCTGTCATAACCTCCTCGCAAGAGGGGCTTTTTTAGGTCCACATCGCTCATGGTTTTACTGCCATACCCCAGACCAGTCGCATTCTGGCTGATTCCAGCGAGAAACTTTTTGTGAAAGTCTATGCGGGCCTGTAGATTCTTTCGTTCACTACGGCGACTTGCTGGTGCTTCGTTATTGCCGGATCCTTAGAATTGGATAAAATTGCAGCTTTGGTTATTCTGGAGTTGGCATAAAGCAGAGAGGGCAGTTTTAGTTGTTTGGACCTGAAGAGAGTCGACGGGTCGGCCGGTTTGGCAAAGGACAACCAAGATTTTAAACTAACTTACCAGCGCATCTAGATGGGACAGTTGAGTTTAGGTGAAATCATAAACGAGAAAGGTCATGACAAATGAGAATAATTTTTCTACAATTGAACGTACTGTCAATATTTATATTGAATTACCCCCCTCCCCCCTCCCGAAAGGGGCAATCATTACAATTCTGCAATGCTTTGTTACTATGCACGATAACTCGAGTAAACTACATCCAATTTCAAAAGTTCTTTCGCCAATCGATAGTTATGGCCAATGCGCAAAGACCAGTTGATTTTGGTGTATGTACGATCTACGGTTCTTTTATTTCAAGTCAGTTAGTTTTACGGCTACCGCCTCTCTGGCAAAAAATCAATACGAATATATTAGGGAACTATGCGTCCATAAGAGGTCTCTCATTGTATTTTGAACTTATTGTTTAAAATATTAAATTTTCGCCTTCTATCGACTGTCGCCATACGCATTCTTGTAAGTTATTAGAAATTCAGGCGATCGAAAATTCTTTAATATTTCTCTTTTCGAATCTGATGACCGAGCGAGACGCTGCTCGCGGCGTCGGCCGTGATGCTTGCGTCGTCGCATGAGCGCCTGATACCGACGCGATTAAATATTAGCCGAAGTTTGATAATCCCTTGGGGTTTTCCCCTTGCCAGTTGAATATTGAATTAAATATTGAGTTGAAATTGAATCAATAAAATATTGACCAGTTGGGTGTTTGTTAATGCCTTTGTTGTAGAATTTCCGTGGACAGTCAATGATTGTTTTCTGTATCTGTTAAAAAGTGGAAGTCTATAATGGAGGAAAGTCTGGCGAGTGCAGCGGCGGACGTAGAGTCTCCAATCGCATTCCTGCAACTTTGCGACTCTTTGCAGTGAAGTATATGTTGGTGTTTTGTCACGCAGAAGCAGCGGTGAAGAGCATTTGACTAAGCACGTTTTTTTTAAACTAGTTTCTCCATTATTGTTTGCAGTGTACATTTGCCTTAACTGTTGTGCCAGAGCTTTATGAGTACATCCCTAATCGAAAATAAAGCCAATTTTCTACATTTCCTCGTTGCACACACACAAATATGCGATCAATAACAATCGACAGAAAGTCAAATGAATACGGATTAAAGTTTATTTGAACTTAAATATATACTGAAATCTGAATTATCAAAGTACATAGTGGTGAGTGTGAAAAAAACGGCAGTTTCTTAAGTAGGTAACTGCTTTATATATTTCAAGGATCATCGAATGCAAAATGACATAAAAGGAGAGATGTTTACTTAATCAAAACAAAGCTTGTCATCGCACGGTTATGTTATCCCAAGGTTACGAAAATTCCTTTTTAGTAAGGATGAAACAATCGTTATAGCAAACATATCTATTGTATGCATTGGACTAATGCCTTCTCTCATAACCTTGAAGAGTAAGCCTGCATTGTCCATATAATATGTATGATTTTTTACGTTTGTCTTGCATGTTTACTTATTTTATTTTGGCATTTCATCCAGCTTATAACTATTGCAAATAAGAATCGTAAAATATGCCAGTATCATCATCATTAGCGCTACAACTCGTGCCGCGTTGGATGAGCGCTACAACTCGATTCGAGTTCCACAAGGGGAAATTTTAGGTCACATACTGTTTCTTCTCTATATAAATGATATTTGCGATCTTTCTGCGAGTAATAAAATTGTTGCGTTCGCAGATGACATTGTCTTCCTAACACCCACAAACCAATAGATGAAACATATAAGCAAGCACATATCAATTTAGACAAAGAAGAACATTACACATCTTTACAAAAACGCCTCAAAAACTTAATATTTGATTTTAAGCCAAATCACAATCGTGCGATAAATTAAAATGTTTATGTCAACCAATCGGAAAGGTGGATAAGATGAACTATCTTGGGGTATCTGTAGATGTGACAATGAGCTGGAGAAGACAGATTAATATTCTTATAACGAAAACAAGAACATTCGTTGACGTATTTAGTGAATTACGAACTGTACTGCCAAAAAATCAAATGAAATCGGTATAGGTACATGAAAATTTGTCAAAGCCTCTTGGATTCATGAGGAAGATGCACCAAGCACGGCTTCCACCTTTAACCAAAGCTCAAAAGTTAATCCTAC
>JAOPUG010000333.1:28593257-28604618 GCA_027564375.1 Micropterix facetella | reverse complement strand
AAGGACATCGGGTGGCACTTCAATCCACCATTTGCTCCACATATGTGCTGGAGCTAGGAGCGCTTAGCACGGCATTAGCTGAGGCCGAATTCACAATAAACAGCCGGTCGCTCACCCACGTATTAGGTGCCACGAAAGGCAACCTATGCCTTACAATGAACGATTTCCTAATCGGCCAGCCAACAGCAGCGCGCTACTTGGAACCCGGCCCGGAACGCGGGAATACTAACGAATGCCTACGATGACAGTGGCGTATCTGTTAGGCACTAGTCAACCAATTCTGGTGACGGTGGGTTAAAAAGTACTTACCTTCATTGGCCCGGCGAACGAAATGGCAATCGCTAATGGCGAATCTCAACATTAGCGATCTAGTGGTGATCACAGAGCCGAACTCGCCCCTCAATACATGATTAAGGGGGCAATTCATAGCAATATACCCTGGCAAGAATGGCCAAACGCGCGTCGTGAATGTAGCCACTGCCACCGGGAGGATTCTATGCAGACCTAAGCTCGCCGTTATCTTGAGACGCTGAAGACCCAGGTCTTCACCGCACGTAGGGAGAGCATGTTGCCACCATTGATAAAAGCCATTTATTAGCAACTGTCTCATTCACATATCTGGCTTCCTGTAATATCCTGTAGATTTGAGTTTTTCCACTATAGAATCATTCGTGGAGCCAGCGAACTAATTTGCGGATTAATTTGCTGGTGGCACCTTTGTTTCTTTTACTAATTATTGGATAATGGACTAGCTCCGTCCCTATATAGAGGATGACTCGCCTACAAATCGGAGAATAACGACGGGGTTTGTACTGCCCCTCGAGATAAGCCACATGTTGGCCTGGATGTCGTCGTAAAAGCGGATATTGCTAATACTGACGGAAATATATCGACTTGTGGACCATCCTCGTGTTTTTTTTTCTTTTGTGTTCTTATTGCGAAAAATCCTGCCGTCGACCGGATTGAGTGAAAACCACGAGGGACTAACGACCTTGGGATATTTCTTGTGCCGCTGGGTAGGTAGGAGTTTTTTTTTGTTGGAGTTTGATTTAGTTTCCGTTTTTGGGCTAAAAAAAACGGTGACGTCCTTTTTGCACTAAATTCAGTTTTCGTGCCGGCCGTGTTTTTTTAATACACAGCCAATTTCATATGTAATTCCCGGTTATAATGTAGTGCGGAAGGCATGTCAGAACCCTTCTACATCTGCAATGGACTGCGACAGGAAGACGCATTGGCATGCATGCTCTTCAATTTGGCCCACGAGAAGACAATACGTAACTCTGGTATTAACCCTTTCCGACGTAATTTATGAGTCTCAGCTAGCACGGTAGTACTCATAGATGTGATTTTTTTGGCGCTCAGAAATGCCTTCACGGCTACCGCGTTTATTTTCGAAGGCAGCCTCGTATAGCCCGTTCCTTTGGCATCATTAATACCTCGTTTCAAAATCTATTGGCATAACACACCGTTACAGAAGACTTGTTTTTAAACTACACAAACACTCATGTAGAGTTACGCACACTGGAACAACGGCGATAGCCGTGAAATGTTGTAGGGCCCAAACACGATGTGGCGGACCACATTACTCAATACCTAACGCATCACAAAGACAATCAATTAAATACCTAAAACACCACAAAGTAACGCCGCTCGGAAGCGATCATAAAAAAACACTCAATACCTGATGCAATACACAACATAATATCGTATATGGGCGACACAATGGTCATAGCCGTTGTGACATTTTGTATGACGATTTTTAGTGCCATTCCGTGAACCCTCGGCCTCCGCTGATCACGCCGGAAAGCGTTAAGTATCATCTTCAATAAGTCGGTACAACTAATGATGATATCATTGATACCATTGCACACTCTCCACAAGTCCTCAAGAAAACCTTTTTAGCATTGGGCAGATCAGCAAAATGTATGGGCCTACAGAAAAAATCAGGAGAAAACCAAATACACGACTTCCAAAGGATCTTCAGTGTCGTGCAGGAGGATGGCGTGTGGAGAAAATGAATAAACGAAGAACTGTATAACATATATAATGATGTGCAGTTTCCTCAAAATCGGAAGGTTAGGGCATAAGGAGAGAAAAGATTATAAACTTGAACGACCGAAGTAATTCATGTTCTAAATTAGTATGTCTGTGTAGTCAAGGGTTAAAATTTTGTGTAGTCATATGTTTAAACTGTGTAGTCAAGGGCTATTTTTTTGTGGAAATAATATATATTTTTTTATAATTTCAAATGTTACAAAATTAAATTACCTGTAACCAAGTCTCCGTGCTGGGTTGGTACATTTCCGTAGCTTTAGCGACACCGTTCCAAAGTAGACTTAACCAGTTAACGTACATGATATCTTCGGCTACTTTGCCGTCATAGCCAAATATCCTAAAATAAATCAAAATTACCAATAAAGACTACTTCTTGTATAAGCTGAAAACTCGGTTTCAAAGGCCAGATTAGAACACGACAGTAGGTCTACGTATACTAATATTGAATCATACTCAGGGGGTCGAAAGCTACAAATACGGAAACAATTACTTCAGCCTACCTTATGGGTGAATCAAATTCTTACAATCGTGCATAAATGTGATGACATTAAATCGTCTAAAAACACTTTTCTCGACATTCCACATGCAGACAGATACATTTTTTTTGTGGTGTAGATGGACCCTAGGAATTGTAATTAAAATGGTAAAAAAGACTTTTCTCGACGTTTCACATGTCCTAAAGTCCATATAAACCAAAAAAGAAATAATGTTGTTCTGTCTGGATATTTTAGGGAAGGGAATATAGGAACATTCTGTAGATATTCTCGCTAGCAAATAGTGTTGTGTCATTAAATTTTACTATTTGTTTTACTATGCTTAAATATCATCCTGTGCCTACAAAGCATATTGTTTATTTTATAACCTAACATTCTGAGCGATCTCCATAGTGCCATTACATCACACATTAGCTTATCCGCTGATTACACATATTCTTTGGTGAGCCTCCGATGAATAGCTTGCAACCCTAGCGTCGCCTCGACGATATCTCAAAATGAACGCAGAATGTAGCTCTAATGAACGTAGCTGTTCACTTTGAATAAAGATAACTGTGTAGTTCTCCTAGAAGAAGTAATCCAAAGTTGACCTACCATCACTAGTTTTGGTTAAACTCCAGAAGGACCTGGACATAATAATATCAGAGAACTCAAATGGGAGCATCACATCATGGTAATAACAATAGGAACAATCTCGCAGTTGCCCTTCATCCCAAAGCATCTCACTGCTTCAGTCCCCAATTGTTCTTGAACATATACCCACATTCATGTGAGACCACTGCTCCAATACTGTTATGAAATGTGGACCCCTCTTTCTGCAGAGATATAGATGTGATTGAGTTACGACTAGGTTACGAGGAAAGGCTGACTTCCTCGGACTGCCATCGCTCAGAGCGAGATGGGACAGAGGTGAGCTGATCGAAACATTCAAGATCTTAGCTGGTCACTATGACGATGCGATAAATCTAGTCGAGATATTAACGATTGTATAAGCTGCAGGCGAACCCGCCGCCCTAGGATGTTTCGACAAACTTTATTGCTAAATCACCCTGAGATGAACACAGAGATTTTTTGGACATAGATGATTTACGTATCAAGCTCCACCGCTGCCCATCAGAGGCCAATCCTTACGGCAAGACACGGAGCAAAAACACCCAGCGGGCAACCTCTCCCGCTGACTACCAGATTCGGATAGATTTCTCCATTCTCCTGTCCGGTCACAGGTTTGAAGTTGCTCGTGCAGTCTCTACCAACTGTAATGTACTCGGTATTCCATGACTCGGAAATATCGCGGATCCGGGACGTCCTTCACTTGGCATATATGACCTGAGATTGGGTAGCCGACGGATCGTTTCTAAGGATAGGTGACAGCAGGTCAACATCTACCCCCATGTCTTAGGGAACATACATTCCCAGACACTTCCGGATCTCATGGCCGATTGAGCAGCATGGCCGGTAAACCGACCAGTGCGTCAGTCGTCCAGTTCGGCCCGAGGTATTCCCCCAGATCCGCCGCACGGCGGTTTCACAAGGTTATTCCCTCTTCGTGGAGGGTCCCGGATAGGAGTTGCTCTGTGAGTTGAGCCAACCGAGTTGACAAAAGTGGCCATCTAGCCCAAGCTGCAACGGAACCATTAGGAACTTACAGGGATGGACACCGACTCACCCAAGGCCAGTCCTCGAAGTCGTAAGCGTCTCTATCAGGAGCAACCCCGTGAAGCACTTAGCCAAGGCCAACATCACAATGACTGCCAACCGGGCATTTTTATTAGCGAAGCAATTGTAGGTAAATAGTATATACAAACGAGAAGATAGAAATTATAAACTGAGTAAGGAATATAATGAGAGGAAAGGAATTTGAGATGTATGAGGCATTTTTAAAAAAGGTACCAAAATATGTTTATTTTCATACTTAAGTATATCCAGTTCGAGTGATAAATATAGTCCGACCGCCTCAGCTCGACACTCCTCGAAGGCAGAACCTAGGTTGGTGAATTTGCTGTCGTATGTGTCGCCATCTGAGTACCAGGCAGTGATAGATTTACCTATAAACAGTATAAAAGGCACTTAGCGGTGTTAACAAGTGAAAAGTTTAGATGTACTAATTTCACTTTTCATTCATATCTTTTATCTATGCCAATGAGTTTATTCGCCAGGTATGTCGGTCGTTATGATATGATTTTTATTTATTATTTATATATTTAATTCAAGACAAATTCCACAACAATTATTTAAAAACCTAATGATTCTGCGTCACTCCTAACTGGGCAGCACCTGTTCCAAGGAAGACCCCAATTTTATATAATAGCAGTTTAATGTAGTTAAAAAAAATATATACCCCTTATGGTAACGGCCACCTTAATGTGTATCAACATTATCTTACAGATAATGTTGATACACATTAACAGGCTTTTATTACATCACGTGGCAGTACTCAGGCGGTCACTCATCCATGTATTCACCACGCCCAACGCTGCTTAACTTTGAAACCAGTGTTTCAACGCCGCTACGGCGTTACGTAATAGAAGATGAGAAGATGTTTATGTTTACATTATGAGATTTTTTCTAATGTAATGGTTTCATGATCTGAGATCTAGGTGATTACAAAATTATTATAAATAATCATGAACAAAAAGTTATCAATAAAAAAAAACAAAATAATCATTAAATAATAAAAGCATCAAATAAAAATATAATAAATACAAAAAAAAATAATACGTAATAAAAATAAAAATCTGAATTGACTCTAGAAAACATATTCATATTTTGAAACAAATTCATATTTACTATCAGAGATGTGAAGGTGTGTATAATTGCATTGCTATTTTTGAATTGTCATGTTGATGCAATCAGTTTCCGTTCTATCTTTCCTAATAAACCACTAAATGAGGCACTTTTTTAAGAATCACCTTTGTCTGTCATGAAATATCAAAGTCTTTTCATAAAACATTCATTAATCATTTCGCAAGGTAATGATAATGGTTGTCCAAACAATATAAATCTCCTGGGCACTATATATTGTGGTGCCTGTGCTAATCGAAGAAAACTGTCAGTAATAACCTTGATTTTTGAACTAACTTGATGCGGTTTTTAAGGTTTCGGCTTGTTTTCGAGGCGCCATTCCGAAGACTGTTGACTTGTTTGCATGTCGTACTCGTAAACCCATGTCTTGTCGCCAGTTATTATACATTTCATAAAGATGGGGTCCATAAAAACTCGGGAAATCATGTCTTCAGCGACCTACTTTCGATGCTCTTTTTGGACAAAATTTAGCTCTTTCGTAGTCTACAGTCAAATAAATGCAAGACTGTCAACAACTACTAGAAAATCATAATGTATATAATCTTCGGCACTGACAAAAGAGGCTAACCTGGTAAAATACCGAATATCCTATATTCACGACTGTGACAATAATGGTTTAAGTTCTAATTCCAAACCAAATGAATCAATGAAGGAAATAAAATACCTAGAAATCATAATAGATAACCATCTACAATGGAAATCTCATATAAATCACATCGTCAAAAGAGTTAAGAAACATATATACATTTTTCTTGAATTAAGGAATTCTCTGCTAATGAATGTCACAATTAAGTTAGAGTCGGCAGGTAGGTAACATGCATATTAGATATTAGATAAATCATAATGTCACTCACCTGTGAGAGGATTCTTAACTGTCTCAGTGTCAAAGTTAAAGCTGCCATCGTCGTTCTTTCGTAGAAGTTTTCCGCTACCGTGCCCGAGAAGCTCATGTAAGCCGACTTGGACTTCGAATGCTTGGACACGATATTTATCAAACAATTCCTGATCGTCCTTGGAAAGAAAAGCGATGATCGATTCTTTGTAGGATGCCGGAATGACATTGCCGAGGGAGACATTCTTGAAGCCTTCGCTTTGGCGGATTTCATCATCTGTAATGAACGAATAGAGAAATATATCGTGCCCAGTTGATGCGATTGTAAGAAACTGTAAAATTATGAAATTAATCTGGCTGTTCAATATTAAAAATTAGACAAAAACGGATTTTATTAGTACGCATTGCAAACAACATGTGTCAATTACTTTTTGAAGAATCATCGTAACAACCACAAAAGTGAGAGTTCTCTACACAGTATATGACTATTGTGCTTTTCACATTGCTTGGGCTGTGCATAACTGCTCACTTGCAGGCGATTTTAAGCTGATGAGTGTCCATATAAAAACAGTGGTGGACACAGGGGTGCGCATCCCCCCCCCCCCTTGGCAGGTTGTGGAGTGCAACGTCGGTGGGCTTCAATTTTTATCGAAAACACTACCAGAAAATTTAAGGGGGCCATTTTAGGGGACTTATTAGATTTCTCCAATAGTTAAAATGAAAAAATCAGCAATCTTATTAAAAATCAGGGGAGTATCCAGAGGTCATCGAAAGCGCTACGGGCTGGGGGTGCGAGAAAAGGACTTTTGCAGTCCTTTCAGCATTATTTTATATATATAATCACCATTATTTTACACGTATGTAAAATACTGCTGGTAACTTTACATTTCCAATTAGTGAGTATGGTATTTCTAACTCAGTTTCAGTATATAAAATCAGCCTGGTCCGGTGGGTTTTCGGCGCCCGGGGTGAACCTATAAAATGCGCCCACCCCCCCTTTCCTCATCTTTTATTGTATTTTTTTCCTCCTCTGTTTTATAATTTCGAAAAATAAAGTTGATTTTAGTAAATAAGATAAAAACATGCATTAAAATTCGCTCTTCATTCCATTGGTTAATTGTTTGTTTGTTTGTTTCTACTCTTTATTGTGAAATTTTACAATGGGCGTGTTTATTATCATACGACAATCCTTACAACCAACCCTACTATGAAATGTTTACATGTGTGTTTGTGTGTAACATGTGTGTCTTGTTATTGCATGCGATCCACTGAATTAAAATGCAATTCTGTTAATTTTACCATAATGGAAAATGGTGACCCAGCCGGGAATCGAACCCGTAACCTTGCAATGTAAGATCAGGCGACCTAACCGCTATGCCACCATGTGTGCAATATCAACATGAATCCAAAGAATACGAGGCCAAAACGAAAGTCCCTTGTGGGAAACTTCACAGAGCGCTTTTTCTGGCTATACTTTCGGCATAATATGATAACATTACAACTTGCTAATTTAACTTTTGAGCTTCATTATTTTCATTCTTCCATCGTTGGGGTCACGCAGATAGTTTTATCAGTTTTGGCTTATTGAAGCTTCTTTCGCAACTAGCAACCGTTATTGGAATAGAGAGTAATCCACAGATTAGGAAACACATATTTTATTACTATTATTATTATTTCCTGATGTACTAACAGCGTATGTGGTGATGTGTTCATGCCTATGATGATAACTGGTGTTGCTATTTGTCTTTTTTAGTTTTTAAAATACTTGTCAAGCCTATTTTTTAATGTGTTATGGTGTGTGCTTCGATAACTTCCTCCGGCATTTATTCCGGCTGTTCATAATTCTGTTAGTCAAGAAGGGCTTTCTTGCTTTAGTTCCAAAACTTATTACATTGAGTTTCAAGCTGTGACCTCTTAAGTGATTGTTTGCATATAACACAAACATGCTTTCCGACTCTGGGCAGTCGTAGTGTCGTTTCATTATTTTGTATGTCTCTATTAGATATCCTCTCTGTCTCCATTGCTCCAGAGTTGTCAGTTTGAGGATTTTTAATCTCTTCATATGACATACAATATTTTCAATGTGATTTGCCCACTTCAATTTATGTGTTATCGTTAAACCAGGGTCTTTTTGTGTGTTTCTGGGAGAGAGATTTTTCTAAATTGGACGCAGTATACTCGAGTTATCAAGCATACTAACATTTTTCGCGCGCGATTTCAAGATTTGGCCACTCTGGTGGCCGAAGTAATATTCACTTTTATTTTCAATTATAACTGTTAATTTTTTAATTCGCATTGTGCATTATATGTCTTTTTATTAGGTGGAAAATGAATAGTTTATGTGTCCAATTTTGATACTGGTTTATGTTTCGTTGTAAAGTCTGTTTCCCAAAAAATATTTATAAAAAAAAATAAAAAATAAAACGTCTAGAAGTTTGGTTAGTTACAAAATCGGTTTGGTTGATTCTATAGTGCAACCGTTTACTATAAAATCGAGCTCAACATTTCAGTCACATTGAGCAAGTAACATGTAATATAGCTCAATTAATATGACAAACACTATAAAGTGAGGTTGCAAAATGAACATGGAAATATATAAAGTGGTGGCACTTGTATATAAGTCTTATAATAATCTCATAAAATTTGAACATAGAAATCAGATCGATCGAATAGATTTCTCAAATCGTGATGCAAGCAATTGAACAGCTGTTAGGTACGATAACTTTGTGGCAAAAAAACAAAAAAAAAATGATATTGCTCAGTGAAAATGCAAACTGATATTATCAATAGAATAAACTTACAATTAGGAATATTGATCCCGGCGGGTATTCCGCTACCCGAAAAGGTGAGCACATCCAAACTAGTGAAGTCAGGCCTGAGGAAAGTGTCCTTCTCCAAGTCCTTGCCCCACGGTAGCAGCGCCAGGAACTTCTCGGCGTTGTCCACGAGCGCTCCAAACTTAGCGGACATCTGCTTATTCACCATTGCGACGAAACCTTCAAATTCGCCACGCTGCCCACTCGGATCTCTGTACGTCTCAATGAAGCCTTGGTATCTGCAATCGGAAAAACGGAATAATTTACTAACCGAAGCTCATTCACCAAAGTGATAGCGTAACTATTAGTCAAAAAATTTGAGTGATGCCAAGAAAACTCCGTGACTGATATCGCACGTTTAATATTCTGAAGAATACCTTCCAGAGGAGAACAAGATTACCATTTTTCTGTTCTCCCTCTTTATTTATTTATTTAGCTTATTACTAATCAGTAGTAAATTTAATTTAACAATATCGACTAATAACTGTACAAAATAGAATGTCTATAACCTGTAATTTAACTAATGAGGGTTGAAAGTAAAAATATATAAATTAGTTTAAGGCTACGAGTTTGAAAACGAGTTATTGGCTAAAGTTTATCAGTAACTGTTGACATCTATTCCAGATTTTGATTTTCATCACTACTTTTATAGATAAAACTATCAAAGCATGTGTTTATTTGTTAATTGAAGATTAGATTTATTTCTGGTGTCAAGGTGATGAAAATCATTATTCACTGGAACGTCTCGTAACTGTTTACGGGCGTACATAATGTTTTATTAGAACAGCTAGAAAAGTACATTGCTGGGCATGATGTTAGCGACGCTGCACGTCAGTGTCTTAAACTGTTGCAACGAATCGTCACGGACAGAGTAGAACCTCATCTGTCCCTAGACTCCACATCTGCCCGCAGTCTGCTACCCAACCGGCCTGCGTTACCTGCGCCAATCGTCTCTTTCCCTTATTAAAACTCCCTTCACTGTCAAAATAGGACTGGGAATTCCATAACAATAGTTTAGCCCCTATTTTAGATCACTCTGTGAACCAACATGCCCCTGCGAGTGTTCAGCTGTCGTCTTTGCAGATGGCGGTCTATGAATACTTCTCAGGGGTGTACCCAAAATCAAACCCTTTCGACCCGGTTCACAGAGAAAATGCATTCAAGGAAAACTTCGTAGGTAGAAGCGGCTACTCCGTCGCCAGCTACGATAGCCTCCACAATAAAAAAGGACCTCTGCCTTCTCGCGCGCGTACTGCTCCATAGTAAAACTAATACAGAACGTAGCAAAGGAAAACAACAAGTGCAAGGCGGCATTTCTTAAATGCAAAGAGGAAGCACTGTTCGACAAAAACCATTTCAGTTACAGCAAAAATGTTTTGTCTGCCGGCAAAAGCAAAATCCAAATCCCGGAACAAATGACCACGGACTCTTCACGACCATGTATGTGGATCCAATGCGGTCCCCTACGTATAGTCCCCCCCTTCCCCCGGGCATTACACCTCCGCATCTGCCTACGGTAGCCAATTCCCATCTCTAGATGAGATTCACACTCAGGCTATGAGGAAGCCGTCGGTTTCTACTCCGGGTCCTGATGGTATTCCTTACTTAGTGTTCAAAAAGTGCTCCTGCCTTCTGCAATATTTAGGATCTATCTTCCGACACATATGGAATAGCGGTGTAGTGCCACAGAACTGCGGCCGAGCGACAGTCATCTTAATTCCGAAAATCCAAGTTTGCATCGGACAAAAGGACGCTCGGCCAATTGCTCTGACAGATACTGTGGCCAAATTACTTTTTGGAATAGCCCACATGAGGATGAGTGAGTTCATGCACCGGAACGAGTACCTTGGAGTGTCGTGCAGAAGTGCAGAAAGGCTTTATGTGTGACATTGTGAGACAGCATGAGTGCCAAATCAACGTATGCTGGCTGGATCTAGAGAACGCCTTTGGGTCAATCTGACAGTCTCCTTTAATTTGCACTCCGCTGGTACAACTTCCCACCTTTGGTGTATAACATTGTAAACTCCTACTACAACTCTCTGACATTCCATGTCAAAACGCAAGAATGGACTACCCGCTCTATAGCATATTCAATTGGACTATTTCAGGGCAGTTGCCTCTCTCCAATGATATTCAATATTACCTTTAATATACTGCTGGAAAGCCTGACACAGTTCGACAAGAAATGGTGTTACCGGTTTAAAACGGACAGTCAGTATACCGTACCGTGCCTCGCTTTTGCCGACGACCTGACGTCCATCACCAGGAGCCCTAAGCAGCTTTCTCTGCTATTACAGAAAGTAGAGTTGTTCTGTGACTGGTCAGGTTGTATAAAGGTGAAGCCCTCCAAATGTTTTTGCCT
>JAOPUG010000333.1:28464437-28486199 GCA_027564375.1 Micropterix facetella | reverse complement strand
CTTTTCGTACTATTTATATCCTATTTTTATAAAATAAAAGAATTAATTAAAAATAACATTTCTCAGTTGTATATTTGAGCATAAAAGGAAGCGGCTCCGTCATCTTTGACAGGTTTAAAATCTAGTTAATTTAATATTGTCTATGCTATGTGCTGATTTTCTAATACAAAATGTTATAATAATGTATATTCTATTATAACAATGTGTATTCTCTAAATTAAAAAAATGACCAGATTATCATTGACCCCCCCCCCCTTTAAAAGAGTTTCAGCGTTGTATTCATACCTAGATAGAAATCTAATTATATGTACTATGTGTGCTACTAACCTACTTATTACTATTTATTTTTTTTAAATCAAACTGTTTTTTTATTCAAGTTTGCAAGACGCAACATTCCAAAACAACATTCGTAAGATGACATAAGGTGACAGTCTATTTCTTAAACCACTCTGAATAATGGCTCTTTTACACGAGGAAAATTGCTGAGACAATCCAATATTGGCTTCGTGTAAATAGACAATCCACTGCATTGGATTGTCTGAATGTAGTTCATTGAAATAGAATTTCTAATTTTTTTGAGCCAATAGCTACCCACACCACGCGCACGATGGATTGGTTTGTGTATTGGCTTCGTGTGAGTGCGCATTCAGAGTCAGTAAGCCATTCCAATATATAGTCGTTTGCATTAAAATTAAATTTAGGCATGAAATTTTATGCAATTTACTATGCCTCAAAGCAATATTAGGGATAGTAAATCGCTCCAATAAACTAGCCCTCAAAGCAATGTTATGCCTATCCATATTTTCGAGCTACCGAGAATATAACAATACAGAACAAGTTACTAACTAACTTAAATAGTAGCCTATGTGTTAATGTCATTGCATTTTTCATTCGGCTGGCTTAATGTCTTAGTGGATTGTCTCAGCAATGGCCTCGTGTAAAAGCGCCGTAAGTTCAGCTATTAAAAATAGTCTCTCAAGCGCTACTCAACTAATTGAAAGGACAGATATTTTTGTGCAATTTTCTTGAGATTCGAGTAATGGCTTTTATTGCGTCAATATTGGTCAGAGCTTCGCGTAAATAAGACTACTTAGTCTTGGGCGATATTCCCCGCGCTATTCGACAAAGGCCCCTGAGTCGATCCTCTGCCCTCGGATGTATTTTTGCAAGCACTCCAGGTGCCATCGCCTACTAGTTCGGTGGAATCTTGAGAATTTCTTACGCCGATTAATCGAGAAAACCCCAACAATCATCGTTTGATTGTATCGCAATCGGTTGAATTCCTACGAATAACCTTAGTAAGCTTTTAAGAAAAGCAAATAAACGCTTACCTTGAAACCGACGCTTCTATGCGGATTCCGACATCCTTTACATTTGCAGTCATTACACGGTTTACTCTCAACATAACAAGGACACCGCTGGCCGCAGCACGTCAATTTCCCAGGCGTAGCGGTGGCGTTTCCGCAGCGGCATCCTTTCCGCTTTCCGAGCGACTTGCGACTTTGAGGCTTTTTAAAAACGGGGGCATCCGACGAATTCTCTTTATGCGGCTCGTTACTCTCCACCTCCTCGGGTGCCTTTCGCTTGATCGTTATTTTATTACCGGAACCGCTGTGATAAGACACGGAATACATCTCGGTGCCGTCTGATAGAGTCTTCGTCCTCGCTTCGTTCGAAGCGGTGGTGGTCCCCGAACCCGCAGACTGAGACGCAGGACTCGCAAAGGCATTAGGCAGCATTCTATACGTAGAAGATAAATCGAATTCACTCTCGTAGTTATCAGCATATTTGGCCCCTTCTTTAATAAATTCCAAAAGCTGTTTGCTAGCATCGGCGTCGCCATCGCTACACTGAGATCTTTGCACTATTTTATTAAACAATTCATTCTCCATCGTATATTCGCAGAGCTTTTTATAGCTCTGAAGCTGGATCCTCAACAGTCGATTCTCCGAATAGCCGCTATCTTCCTTACAATAATTGCAAGCGGGTTTGAGCTTTTTCTTGCCGTTTTTGCACTTTTTACAAACATGATGCTGACAGTTATTTTCGTCCGGGGTGTAAGGATCTTTTAACAATTTCTCGCAAACCGTGCACGAAAGCGATTGACGTAAGTATGGCAGCAACCGGAACAAATCCGACCAGGTTTCTTCGTCGGAAACGTCCGACAATAAGACGAGCCGCGTCGTCGAAATAAATAAGCTTGTCGCGTTCATATCGCACTGAATAAAATCAACTACAATTCATTTAAATAAAGATAAATTTTAACTAAAACAATAATAGACGCGCCGGCGACCTCAGCATTTTTTGGCATTTATTAACACTGTGTTGCCTGTGAGCGAAAGAATAATTCCCAAACAGACTGTATTACCATACAAAAAGTAAGCAAATACCACAAATTAAAAACCATTTTTATTTGCACCAAAATTAAAAACAACAATACTTTACCAGCAAGAGAAAATTATACAATAAAAAATCAATGTTTAGAACTAGATTGCATCCGAAATGCTTGTTTCTTTACACAAACTGAAATGTCTCCTTTTACCATCGAAAGATCTGCAAAGCTCTCCTCACTTTTCGTTTGATTTTCAGGACGATTATAATTTCTCGATGATAATGGAAGGTTTGTTTTGCCTAACCGTCTTTCATGTCTGATGACTTGCGGAGTAGGAATTCCCTCTGCCATTCGCTTGACTTGATTATTTTTTGGCAAACCGGACGGAGCTGTATTATCAAACTAAAACATAAATAAACATTGTAAGAAATTATAGAGAAATAGAGCATGTGTGTGCAAGTGCTATCAGAATGGCACGGAGATACTGGGAGGCATACGCCCCAGATATTTTATAAACCAGGATGCAGCAAGGACAGCCATTCACAGCTATAACTTTGGAAAATGAAAGGAAAAAGTACAAAAACACAGAGACATCCTACTTTTAGTATGCGAGGTTTACCACTGTTGAAAACGGCCACTGACACCATGAGATGATTGGAGTGGAGCGGTGTAGTATACTCCAAGCTCTTAGACTAAAAATGAGCATATCATTGGGGCCCACGCCTAAATTTATTAAGCAGAAGCCGTGGATGTACGACATTTTCACAGATAGACTATTCCTAAACTATTCGAAACAATTGAAAAATCCATGATAGGGTGTTGGTCGATCAGAGATGAAAGTGCGTAAATTTGTAGAGCCATAGGCATGTCACATAGCTCAGTGGTTTCGATTTTGAAAGATCACTTCGGTATGAGAAAGCTATCGGCAAGATGGGTACAGCGTTTGATCACAATTGACCACAAACGCAATCGTGTGACTTCGAAGGACTTTTTGACGTTGTTCAACCGCAATCTGGACGACTTTTTGCATCATTTCATAACCATGGACGAAACATGGATCCACCACAACACACCGGAGACCAAGCAGCAATCGAAACAGTTTGTTTATCTGGGTGAATCGGCGCCGAAGAAGGCCAAGGTGGGTCTGTCGGCCGACAAGGTCATGGAACAGTTTTTTTGGGATGCACGCGACATAATCCACACCGATTACCTTCAAAAGCGAAAAACTATCAACGGCGAATATTATGCCACCTTGTTGGACCGGTTCAACGACGCTTTGATGAAAAAACAACCGCATTTGGCCAAAAAGAAAGTCCTCTTCCACCAAGACAATGCTCGGGTGCACACGTGCGTAGTCATCATGGCAAAATTTCATGAATTGAGCTACGAATTGCTCCCTCATCCGCAATATTCTCCGGATTTAGCCCCCAGTGATTATTTCCTATTTCCAAACCTAAATAAATGGCTCGGGGGAAAGAGATTTGGCTCCAACAATGAAGTCATCGCTCAAACAAATGCCTATTTTGAGGATCTCAACAAATCTCATTATTTATAAGGGATAAAAAAATTGGAGAAAAATTGTGTATTGAGGTCAAACAAGATGTTATGTTGAGAAATAAATCGTTTTTTTTGCCGAAAAATCCATCTTTCATTCAAAAAGAGATTTACAAGGAGTAATTTGGTGCAATGTAGGTTGCGTCTTTTTGCCTTCCGTAAATCCTGAAGATATCAAACCTCTCATAGAAAACTTGCTGGTTACAGCCATTCATCCATTCAAACTAATAAATATTGTGACAATTATCTAAAAATAATTATACCAAAACAAAGAAGTTCATTACTTTAACCTACTTTCTGCAAATCACGTTAATAGCACTAATTATAATTTAAGATTTTTTTGTGTTTCCAAAAAGAAGTCTATTTACCGAATGTTGGGGTACGCAGCTTATGGGGTAGGTAGACACAATATTATGTCTAGTTCAAACATCTTGGTGATTAAATATGGGAAAAAAATACAAAAATACTCAAATAAGAAACTAATAAAATGTATAAAAATATTTATTTTATTGTAACCTAAGTAATAATAGCCTCTACTTGCATTAAACTAAAATAGGAAAAAATATAAACACAAAGTTACTTATTATTTTGAGGGACTTTTATAATATAGTTCTATTAAAATTACAGTATATCGTTTCTGGTTTCTTCCTTTCATCGTTTGATAGCGATATCTTCATTTTTCTGATTTAATTATCTCTAGTATAGATAATAACCTTCACTAGTCGAGTCTGTCAACTGCTACGGGCGAACACAGCTACCCTGGTGCGTTTCAATGATCTTTTCGGTTTATCACCCCGACATGAAAGACAGAGACTTTAGGACGAAGAGGAATCTACGTACCAAGCTCCACCTCAGCCCAAGAGTTCAACTCCTTACCGCGAGGCACTGGGATTCAAGCTCAGTGTGGCATCCATTGCGCCCTTAGATTTGGTCAGATTTCTCCGACCTACCGTCTGGCCGCGGGTTCGAAGTCGCTTGTGCGGTAAAGTACCTTAAGTAAATGGCAATTCCTCATTGGAATTATCGCACCCGAGATCGGGTGGCCAATGTATCGTTTCTAAGGATAGATAGCTTAAGGTGCCTAACTACCCCCGCTACCTTAGGTCGCATTGCACTTCCAAACTCCTCCGGCTATTCGTTGTCGAGCAAGGGCCGGCAGACCGACCAATCCCTCAGACAACCATCCATCCGATGTTTTCACCGAGTGCATATGCCGCATTACCGGGATACGCTGGGCTCAGAGCATGTCACCGCATTACCGGGCTACAGAGGATCCCTCTTCTGGAAGGTTGCTAAGCAAAAGCCGGCATGCCGACTAGTGCTCAGACATCCAGGATCGCCTAAGGGCTTCCCCCAGATCAGCCGCTATGCACAGCGGGTTCACCGGTTTCGTCCCTCTTCAAGGAGGCTGCCGGATAGGTTGTTGAGCCTTGAGTCGGGCCGACCGTGATAGACAGAGTTTGGCCATTAGGAACCAAGCTGCACGACTCCATTAGACCCATTATCGATGACTAAACCGCGTTGGGAGGGCAGTTAGGCACTAGACATCCGGGACTCTCCAGATGCAGAGCCTTTCACCCCGCAACATTTTCTTTTGGGTTACTCGTATGACACTCAGCCTGCAGCGAAATTTACTGAGACACATAGCTTTTTTGGAAATCTGGGTGGAATTAGGTAAAATAAAATATATTATCGAATTAACTGAAAATCGTTATAATGCGAGGAGGCTGCCGAATAGGTATAGGATAGAGAGAGTTGGCCATTAAGACCCGAACTAAACGACGCCATTAGATACCCCAAAAGGGAGGATAAAGGAATCCTCCGTAACCAGGCGGGAGGATGGATAAATCCATCTAAATCTGGAAGTCCAGGGGCGTTGTTGCCCGCTGTGTGTCTTTGCTCAGTGCCTAGCCGTAAGGTTTGGCCCCCGACGGGCAGTGGCGGAGCTATATTTGTGCATCGTATTGTCCTCAATTCCTTACGTTCGTCTTGGGGTGACGAAACGATAAATTTCGTTATAATATCCCGGGGCGGCGGATTCGCCCGTAGCATAAGACATCTATAAACTGCCGAATATCGGATATTCCTTAGAAACTTGGTGATTATGTAGGTATATCGGAGACAAATTCGCGCATTCTACAGATTCCATTTGCTGTGCCTCCGGAAGATCATAAACACTCACTGCTTTGACAGCATCAGACACTATAAAATCCTACGTCGGGATAAAACCAATAAAATAGAGGCATATCTGATAAGTCCAAACATGAGTATCAGATTTTGAAGTGGAGCTTGGCCTTAAAAGGGACGGACTGAAAGCCAGATTGGCCGCGGCTATAAAGTATAATTACTGCGATGGTGTCCTGACGTGTCCCATATGTACTCAAAAAACGACAGAACTCGACCAAATAGAGAGAAGCTATGACATGGAGAATATTACTCCTACACTGTAATTCCTAATTCACCCACATTTCCATTATTGGCTTTAGTTTATTTAATGCCGATCGATTTTTCTCATATCCCCATCTTTATGAAGCAGGTTTACCTATGTGCTCCCTGGTATACAGGTGTACCGGGTGAGGGTGGTTCCTTGCTGGATTAGTGCGATCTAATCTAATCTAATCTGATCTTCAACATCTGTTCAGTCGACTGTAGTAAGAATAGAGAGTGGCCAGTCACCCACTTTTCTCTTCCACTCTTGTGTGGCTCGTCCCTAGCCATAAACAAGCCAGCAATCGAGTGACGTTCAGCCCCGCCAAAGCGTCCACTTTCGAACGCGGAAGCTTCTAGCTTTCTCGGAAAGCGTCGTCTATAAATTTAGAATGAAAGTTCGCACAGAACGAGATTCGTTCTCCTCGGGCTGTCCGCTGTGTCCACTTGTGGCATGTTTCAAATGTTAACGTCCGACGTGTTATTATTTTAACCTGGTTCCATTCAATCTTTTGATGTGGACGCTTTGTCGCGAGAAAATATGAGAGAAATATGTCAGCTAGCATAGGCACGAGATCTTTTCTCTGATTTACAAACGCATGATTACGATATTTGTCTTTGGAAAAGCAGGTGTTGAGTTAAATGTGATGTTTACGAATTTATCACTTAATTCGTGATTTCGTGCTTCGTTTCTACACTAGTAATGACGGATTTATTATATAGGATATTCGAGATCTAAATGCCTTTCTTCATTGGGTGATCCTGTGCATTAATCTAGATAAGGAAAACCAAACAAATCGGTGTTTAATTTTTTTTTTTCATTGGGGGAGTTTTTCTACATGAAAACCTGAGATTATTTTACAAGAAAAAATATTTCTCTCTATCTCTTGCAAGCACACACAAAAACACAACTTTATGATTTGCAATAACGTGTGTTCTTCCTATCTTAAAGTTCCCAATTGCCTATGGTTATTTCTCTTCATTTTTAATTATTTTAATCATTCTTTTTGTCAATTTGATTTGTAGTGTTTTTTACCATAGATAATCATTATAGAATTAAAAAATATATACTGAATGTAATATGTGGAAAACAACCATCGGCCGTATTCTTTGTTAAATTATATTATGCTAATTCCATTAGTATCTACGGTCTACGAATAGGGTAAAATAAAGGCTATCCTCTTTTATTCTGCTATTTTCAATTTACATCAACGATATTAGAAAGCACATGACAAATAGTTCACACCATAATATGCAGATGATATACAACTGTACATTTACTCTGAGATAAATGACTTCTAAAATAAATCAAATATACCTTGACTCACAAGAAATCTCTGAGTTCTCTAAGAAAACTGGAAAAAAAAATAAATTCACGCTAAAACAAACTGATTGATAAGCTCAACTGGAAGGACAGGTCACTGCATCAAAAGTGAGTGAACTTATTCTGACATTAAAGTACTAATGAGTGTAATTGCGAAACCCTTAATCAAAACTATGTGTTATGATTTAGTCAATAGTATACTATTGTATGGGATCCTTGGATGGGGTGGCGTGTCTCTTTCAAGCTTAGATCACTAAATTAAGGCTGAAAAGTCAATCATTAGGGTAATCAATAAAAATATATTGCGTATAGAAAATAAAAACAATGCGTGAAAGTCTACCCTACTAAAGGCATCACTCTATCGAAGTAGATTTACCTATGTTATAAATGTGTGTGAACTATTACAATACACACACACACACAAACACACGCGCACACACACTAACACTCACACACTCACACATACACACACACACACACACACACACACACACACGATACTGAACTACTAAAAAATTCCTAATGTTACCCTTGTAAGATAACATTATCATTTTCATTTTCTGTACGTAATCTCGGGATGACAATCAATAAAACTCTTACCTGGGGATGTTTTAAGAAAAAAATAGCATACGAAATTCCTCTATGGCCCATGTAAATCAAATGGATAATAGAGTAATTTAGCATGCTAACTATTTCAAGAACCATCCACCTGGACTGAGCATATCAAAATTGAGTTGAACAAAGCTTATGCAAGAGAGTATATGATGCCTTACTTTCACTGTACGTCAACCCTCCCTGAAGTCTCATCGGCATCGGGTCCAGACGCTTATTTTCCCATTTCTCGACTATGGCGACACTATATATCATGGTACAACAGGAGACTGCGTATACTTGCGTCACCGTTCACAATTGCTGCCTTAAATTCTGCTGTATGTTAAAAGCTGCTTGATCATGTTAGTCCATATTGTTATGATCAACTAAAATGGCTTCGACTAAATCACCGCATGGAACTGCATATACCTTCTTTTATCTACAAATATCTATTCACTCGCCTCCCATATTACTTGTCCATAACTCTCTAAATATCCTGTATCCTGCACATCAACATGATACACATCATATTTATCCTCAGACATACTTCCCACCGAACCAATCAATCTTTTCTGGTAAACAGTATTCGAATATGGAATGACCTTCCAGTAGAAACAAAAAAGGCGAAGTCACTGGAAGGATTCAAGAAGGCCTGCTCTACGCACTTATTGAGGACTGACGACATGAGCTTCTAGCTGCTTCTTATAACTTTTACATTTAGTTTTACTTCAGTTATTTTGTTTTATCTAAAGTTGATAGTTTTAATTTTCCTCTAATTCTATGATTTATAGGCTCACACTATAGTGTTTTATATTTACCTTAATCTCTATATCCTACTAGTTAATTGCTAGTTTTTACCGTGATGGAGTTGGTAAGGACTTCTAGTCGTTTTATGCATAATTGGATTTTGTAAATAAATAAATATAATAATAGAATCAGCAACTAAATATATAAAATCAAAATTAATTTACTATACGTAGGATACAAGACACTTAAACAGCTCTCATTCTGTAATATTTATATATCGCATTTCCGCAATTGAATACCTGGAATTTTCTGTAAGATTAATTGTTCCGTGGATGTGATTTTATGATAGCTATAAAATAAGGGCACTCCAAATTTCCCAATTTCTAAAATATGTACATAAATTATCACAAAAAATAAAGATGCAGATGTAGGTCACCTCTTCTGGAAGCTGCTAGAGCTGCCAACGCCTCCACCACCAGCTTCTGATTGACTCCGCAGAGATTTGCCATCAACTTCTCGCATTTTCGGTGGCAGCTCACCTCACATTCTACACCATTATACTACGTTAAGAGGTAAAACTTAAATGCTAAACAACCTATTCGAGGTTCCCTTGGTAAATTCGTTGTTAATGTCAAAAAACGTATAAAGCTGAACAGGGTGGTTAGAAGCAAACTAGCGCAGCATTATGACGCAAGGATTTCGTGACACAACAGCCTAAGTAGCTACTAAACTTTATAGCATCATCAAAAACATACCTTTTTTGATACAGACCAATCCAGCCGGTGAAGTTGGAGCCGAAGAATCAAATCCAGAGTCGTTGGAACTCGTCGAAGTGCGGCCGGCGGCAACAGCGGTGTTTTCACACTCGTAGAATTCATCTTCAGTTTCTGAATCACTTTCTTCTGATTTTGATTCTGATTCTGACTCAGTTTCTGACTCTGATTCTGATGATGAAGACAGGAGAGGCTGCGGCTGCCGTTTTTGAAGAGGACGCGGTGTTGCGATTAGAGGCCGAGCTGCTCGCTCGTCTTTCACAGGCTGTTTAAACATGAATTTTATTGGTTTTGGCGACACTTCTGGTTTTGTTTCTTCTATTTTTGATTCTTCTATATTGATTTCTACATTTGATTCATTTGCCTTTGATTTTGCTACTTTAAATTCTTCTATTTTTATTCCTTCCACTTTCGTCTCTACTTCTTTTGATTCTTCTATTTTGGATTCTTTCACTTTCGTTTCTACTTCTTTTGATTCTTCTATTTTGGATTCTTTCACTTTCGTCTCTTCTTCTTTTGATTCCTCTATTTTTGATTTTTCTATTTTTCCTTCATATACTTTGGATTCTTCTGCTTTTGTTTCTTCTACTTTTGATTCTTCCACTTTCGAGTCTTCTACTTTTGCTTCTTCTACTTTTGCTTCTTCTACTTTTAATTCTTCTGCTTTTGTTTCGTTTACTTCTGTGTATTCTACTTTTATTTCTTCTGCTTTTAATTCTTCTAATTCTAATTCATCTACTTTTGATTCTTCTACTATTGATTTTTCGGCTTTTGTTTCCTCTAATTTCGATTCTTCTATCTTGTATTCTTCTGCTTTGATTTCTGTAGCAGTTCCTTCGACATCACTCGAAGATTCTTCTGTCGCGCTCTCGACCACCGCTTCTTCAGTCTTTTCAATTTTCATCACTTCTTGTATTTCAGTTTTAATAATCTCTTCTGTTTTCGCGTCTTCGATCTCTTCAGTCTTTACATATTCTGGCGCGATTTCCATAACCTCTGTATCACCATTTTCTAAAACCAGAACTTTTTCCTCGATTTTTAATTCAATGATAGGATCTTCGCTCAATGCAGCGACGATTTCGAGATCTTTGAACTCTGTGGGCGGCGGTAGGCATACTTCTTCGTCTTTCACATTATCGTCGATATTGATCTCGTCATTTTCATCGGGGATCCAAAACGAGTTTTTTCTGATGCGGTCATTCTCTTCCATAATTTTTTCCCGTCTGTTTTTATAGTAGATCGTCTCGCGTTTTCCTATCGTGTTCCAGAAGTCTAGGCCATCTTTGGTTTCTTCTTCTATCGATTTTTGTTTTGGTACTTTTTTTCGTTTCGTTTTGGGAAGTGTGATGTTTTGCTCCATTTCTGGTTCGACGGATACTTCAAATTTGATCTTCCTGGGGGTTTTTTCGACTGTGATCTCTCCGACCCTGGCTTTGAGCTGAGGAGATAAGGAGCTTCGTACTTCTACTGTGGCTGTGATTTTTGGTTTCGGTCTAGGAGATGCAGGCGGTTTGGGTATTGATAGTTCGTCTATTGGTACGTGTTCTTCGATAGGTTGTAAGTTTATTACTTCGCGCGGCGCCTCTTTTATGGAGTCTAGTCTGGAGATTGAACCACCGGAAACTGAGCGTTTTAAACGTGCATTTCCGCGTCTTTTGAGCGACTCGTGGATGGCGTGGTCCGATTTTGCGAGTTTGAGCGAGTGATTCGTCGCCTGTTTAGGTGCAATTTGTATGCCAATTTTCGATAAGTCTAGGGTTTGTAGGTCGAGTTGTTCTTCTCGGATGAGAGAGTCGAGGAAATTGGCTTGCTCTTCGAGGAGTTCGGCGGAGCAGCGTCTGTTTCGATTCGGCGATACCGCGTCGATTTTTATCGAAGCCGCTCGCTTGATTGAGGAGCGCGCCCAAGTTTCGTCTGCTGTATCATTGTGAGGATCTTCCGATTTCCGGGACGTGCGATGTCCTCTGCGCGACGGAGGGCGGCTGCGGCGCAGGGGCTCCAATTTAACTTCTTCCGCTGCAACAGCGTCGTTGACGCCATCGTTTTTGATGCGAAATTTCTCGACTAGCTTCTCACCTGGGGTTTTCTTTTCTCTTTTGTTTTTATATTCAAGTTCGTCGGAAAGCTGCTGGCGCCATTTTGATTTAGGGCTCACGTGCACTTCCGGCGGTTCGACAGGGGCTGTTGTAGGGGGTGTCGCGCGGCGGAGCGGGGATTCCCGTGTGCGCGGCGAGTCGCGCTCTTTCCGTCGCAATGTGTTGAGGCGGATGACGGTGCGGCCGCGGTGGATGGTGCCGCGGCGCTGGTCTGCCGCGTCGATGCGCGGCATGTAGGGTCCAGGGTCGTGCGGCGCGGGCGGCGGCGGCCTCGCCCTGTACCTGTCGCGTGACACGTCGATGTCGGCCGTGTCGATCGTGAGCGGCCGCGGCCGCAGCCGCGGCGACACGGACGTCACGAGCGGAAGCCGCGGCAGCGGTCGCGGCGTCCATCGCGTCGTCAGGGGAGCGCCGGTCCTGCCGTAGCCGCCCAACGAAGAGTGCTTGCTGTAATTCCCGCCGACACTCAGGTACGGGCTACTGTACGATGATGAGCCGCCGTAATAGAGGCTGAGGCTCGATAAATCCGAAAAGAGAGGCATGTCTCGCGGCGCGGGCGGCGACTGCCAATCGACTGACTGCCAGCACTTACTATCTCACCTGCAACGCCGCTTCGCGCCCGTCTATTTCTGTCGCTGCCGCGCCAATACTCAGTGCTATTCACATCATTGCGAATTTTACATTTTCTCTCTTTATTGGGGTAGTAGCAAAGCTTGTAAACGAAAACCTATTGATGATACTTCGATGTCTATCTGTCTGGATTTATTTATTTATATCATTCGTCATAATATACAATAATACAATTTACAACTAATTCGTTGCATAAAAAAGTATAAGAACCTTAATGTAAGAATAACATCAATATTATACTAAAAAACAGCCTATAGAAACACTCTTTTATACCTCTATTTTAAATCCGAGCAATAATATTTTTGATCCAGGAACATTGAAAACAACATACTATGCAATAAGGTTTGCATAGCGCATAGGGACCGCTCGAAGATTTAGGCCTTTCATCTCATCGCTTGCACTAAAAAATCATTTGCAATGCATACGGGAGATGAGAAGTGTCTTGAAGTACGCCGCGGTAATTTGGAACCCACAGTATACCACATATAAAATAAAGGTAGAATTAATTAAAAAAACGACTTACTAAATATCTGAGCGTATGACTAGTTCTTGCAACTCGACCACTACCACGAACGTCTGCATCACTATGGCATGATATAACTGGAAGATCGGCGTATTAGTTCGGATATGATATTCCTAAATGACAATTCTTAGAAAACTTAACAGTCCGTATCTTTTTGAAATACACCACTGCGAGTTCATGTGTAAAACTTTTCTTTTTCATGCACCTTCATCTTTTTCATAAACACACAAAAAATCCTCAAAAAAACCATCTTATTCAGGATTATTTAAACGTACAATTATTCATTTACAGCGATCGATCTGGTGTCAGAAAAAAACGGACCACCTGCAAAATTTGTGCTGCAAAGAGTTTGACGTGCAAAAAACGAGTCACATGCAAAATATATGCTAAAAAGAGTTTAATGCTTTTCTTAACTACTCTCTAAATATTCGTAACTTATCAGCAGTGCACCTAAGTGAGTAACAAGATATCCGGTCGTAAATCATCATTAACAAAGATAAAAACACATTTCGCTAAAAAAAAATTAGAGACATAAAATCATCATTTCTTTTAATTCAGTTTAGTTTGAGCTTTAAAATGATACACTACGACGAGACGCTATAGCGCTACAACGAGACGACGATCAATGACATTTGGAACATGGCTCTGACCGAAGCAGAAGTTGTAAAGTTGTGACATTACTTGAATTAAGGCAAAGTCAACGTGTAGTGGCAAGAACTCTGACTATGAGCCGTTCTACTATCAAGAGTGTATACCGTTACTATCTTCAGATGGGTTGCTTAGTACGACGTCGAGGCTCTGGTCGGCGGCGAGCGACTTCACAGCGAGACGACCGTTATATTGTGACCATGGTATTACGGAATCGCCACCTTAGCGGAGTTAAAGTTAGACAACTTTTACGAGAGAGTCGAGGAGTCAATATCAGTGAGTGGACTATACGATGACGGCTCAGAGTAGCGTCCCTGATGCCACATAAGTCAGAAATTGGGCCTAAAATCACCAAGGTACATCGGGTTGCCCGATTGCTGTTTGCTAGCTAACAAGTAAATTGTACATTGGAGCAGTGGAAGGCGGTACTGATCACCGTCGAAAGCAGAATAAGTCTTTATAGTTCCGACGGTCGTAAGCTTTTGTACCAATACCGGGAGAGAGATACGCACAATGTGTCACATCGGAGAGAGTGCCTTATGGGGGATGCTCTTTCGACGAAGAAACCGAGTTGGTTTTTATTGAAAACGGCGCTTTAACTTCTGAGAGATACATTAGAAAGGTAGAGATGTGTCTTGAAGAACATGTCGTCCCTTTCGCGAATTTTATTGGAGAAAATTTCCTGCTCTTGCAAAATAACGCTCGCGCTCACGCTGCTGCTTCTGTCACTCGGTACGCGTGCAAGCAATGGGATGGTTTATCAATAGCCCTTGATTTAAATCCGATCGAGCACATATGGGACGACCTAAAAAGACGAGAAGAAAAAGATGAGAAGTCGACAATTTGCTCAAAAGTATGGTATTCCTCAATTGTGGCATTCTTAAAGTTTTTTTTTAAACTCGTAGTCTTTTAAACGTCGTTTTGGAGCTGTGATAAAAAGTGGAGGGGGAAAAACAAAATTATAGTGTCTTGTGCCTTTTCATTTAACTTTTCCTCCAACTTACTCGATAAATTTATGTTTTCGATTTTAATAAAAACAACGTTTCTTTACGTCTTTCAAGAAAACTGGTCAAAAACTGCTAATCCTTTGGTATTTTTGCTTTGCTTAAGCTCTTTTAAAATAAATGGTATCATCAAAAATATATTTGTTTTGATTAAACACTTTCCAATAAGAATTTTGTAAGTGACCAGTTTTTATTGCACGCCTCTAACTTTCTGACTGTTTGCTGTGAAGTGTGTGGTCTTGTCTTTTCGTGAAGAAGCAGTCGCAAAGAGCGACGAGCTTCCACATCGCTGTGTTCAGTCCTTGGCAGTACACATTTGCGTTAACTATTTAGCTCAGACCGCAATAAGCTGGAATGTATAAACACGGCACGAGATCGAAAATAACGCGAGCTTTAAAAAATCCGAGCAATATGAAACGATATAAAAACAAATGAAAAAGAAATAACATGGTTTTTAATAAATATTATTTCAATTCGAATTTTCATCTCAAACCGAAGTTATTCAAGTTCAAAGTGGCAAGTTTAAAAGAGACGCTATTACATAGATAAGCACATATTAAATGATAAAAAATAAATAACTAAGACATTGCGACAAAATCATATGGACCAGCCAATATAAAAAGAGAATTCTAAATGAGCAAGAAAGCAAATTCGACCTAATACGGCTTTGAAAATACTAAAGAAGTGACTGCAAAGAGCATAGCAGATTTTTTTATTAAGTTGAACATGGTTAACGAGGAGACATTATGTATTTTGTGGTGTTTAAAAGTTTGTATCGGTTAAATTAAACGGGATCGCGGTCCAGAGTTGGAAACACCTGGACCAGTTGGCAGGGATCGGTTGACGCCATTGACAGATCTGTGACGTCATGAGACAAAACGCGACCCAAACACCATTTATCACGCTCGCGCGTTGAATCTGACATTTTCCTGGACTTTGAATGCAATCATTTTATTCTTGGACGTAGTAGCACAGGTAGTAAACCATAGGCCGATTCTGCTTATTGTTTATAAAAATAAACTTTTTTATATACCGCCAATAATGTGCACAGCCCTGATTACGCGACATATTAAAAATTTATTTATAATCGATTAGCGATCATATAATGACAACGAAACAAACAGCTAAACCGCCCTCTGCTCGGAGATTTCGCAGCAACCTGTCGACAGATAAAGCCATAGTGGTATATGAGTAGAGCAAAGTTACACAAATTCGCAGCTTGTTTAAATATTTTATCAGCACTGGCAAACTGAAAAAATGTTGCACCTTATCAACAATAATTATAGAACGAAATTAAAGCTTAGTAAATTACCCATAACTTTGTTCCAACACTTAATTACGTAAAAACGCATAAATTTCGAGATATACCTTATCCAAATTCGGTAATTTGAAAAAAAATTAGTTTGCGTCACATTTTTCATCAAACTCACCTATCTAGGTCCTCACTCGTTCGTTTCACAGAAACATCGTCAGAAAAAAAGTTGTAGAGCAATAAATTTCTTTTAAGAATAGGTATATATACCTAGATATATACATTTATATTGAACACGTCCAAAGGTACATCGTAAATATAATTTTTGCCAAAATAGTTATTTGCGATAAAACTACTCAGTTCTGTTTTTCATCCATGAGGGCTATACATGTCTACATTA
This sequence comes from Micropterix facetella, assembly GCA_027564375.1. NCBI lineage: Eukaryota > Metazoa > Arthropoda > Insecta > Lepidoptera > Micropterigidae > Micropterix > Micropterix facetella. Next base: position 28,469,898 of record JAOPUG010000333.1, on the reverse strand, counting down.
CGCAATTATATGGTATATATTTTATATGACATTATGTAGTGTATGTGTATTGACAAAATATAAATTATTATTTATGTTTAAAAAATAAACGTCCTACTAAACGATTTCCTAATAAAAAAAATCCTACTAAACGATAATATTTTTTTACAACGGTAACACCAAAACATATGCTAGCAGCGCCATCAACTGTATTTTGCAAATGGTGTAGACACGACATTTCCATACCAACTTTGAATGGCCAACTTTGGATAGGATATATCTTAAAAAGTATGCGTTTTCCTAATTAAGTATAGAAACAACGTTGTGGGTAATATACTAAGCTTTAATTTAATTCTATAAGTATTGTTGCTAAGGTGCACCGTTTTCGAGTACGAGTGAAAAACTGAAAAAGAAGACCTATAATCCCCCTCCCATCCCTCGCGACGCCTGTAATCGAGGGGACTTTATTTGACGTTGGGACTTTCCCCTGCACAATCCTGAAACTTTAGGAACTACATAGATTTAAGCCGCTGATTTTCCTATTCTGTCTGGAATATTAATGGCTTTTGAAAAGCCAATTTCCTATTACGACTTTTACAATGCATACTACTCCATCATTTTGCACGTCTTCTCTAGTCGAGTGTTGCCTCACCTCTATGAAACATCCACCAGAATGAAAATAATACCGAGGGTAACATTAAATATTGACCGAGGGCTCCGATTCTACAATGGTCCGAAATTAATATCTGCGTAATTTACAATTACTTTTCGCAGCAGCTTCTTTGGTCGCGCGACGACTTTTCGCCGACAATATTTCATTTAATTTGCAAATTTCGGGGATTCCCCCTTTCCTCCAATCTGTTTTTTTTTTTCACTTTCGCCCGGGAAGTTTCTTCAATGAGGGGTCGCTACCGGTCGCCTTCGTTAAAGTGGTATTCAAAATTGACGACACATTGTTTTGCGAATGAGATTTGTTAACTGCAATTTGCAGTAAAAACACTATAAAAGGCGTTTCTTGGAAGGACTAAATAATATGGAGATATCAATAAAAAATTATCTGTAGACGCGGTGGCGCCCACGGCTTGACTATTTATTGGGTTTCTTTGAGTTTCTATTAAAATATATTTTAATATATTAAAAAAAGTTGGACACTCACCAGCGACGACAGTCTCAGCTTTAGGCAACCTTTGCAGGACGTGTTCTATGAGTCCCACATCAGTGCAGGCCTGAAGGTTTCTGACGCTTTTGCGGAGTATTGCGATGAAAACCGACCAGATCTCGGCCTGGAAATAAGAGACAAAAAAATATAGATAAGTACATCATCATTATCATCATAATTATTTATTATATTCTCAGGTAGCAGTAATACATAAAATTGTAAATTATCCTTTTACAATAGAAGAATCATACGAGGCATACCAATAAAATAATAATACTGAGCCTCTGATGCTCAAAGGAGCTTTTTTGTACCAATATGGCAACACTGAGTTCAAGGTCAATACGTTGGGAGTAGAATAGGTGCTTGTTTGTCTCAGTAGGTTGAAAACTCTTGTTGAAGTGCCATATTGAATGAGTGTCTCGATTCCGAATCCGCCAGCTACGAATTGAGGAGGGTAATCCGGTTTCTTTCCGCGAAGGGAAACTCGCCGTTCCAGATTTTTAACGAAATAAAAAAATGTATATGAGGTATCATGGTATAATAAACTTTACTAATTTCAACAAGTGGAGTCGTGAGTTTAAAGCTAGTAGAAGGAATGTTCATGATGCACAAAGGAATGGGCGTAAATTAATCGTGACGGACGAGATGGTAAAAATGAACGAAGAAAGTATTCGTTTTTCGATTTTTAAATAAAGTATACACACTCCTTGTTGCCAGCTCGATGAAAGATCTGCAACGGCTTCTTAATCATGTCCAATCGATCAGTGTACACAGCAGCTTGAATATTAATATCAAAAATACCAAGTTCATGATCGTAAGCCGTACTACACAGACTACTGCTGTTCTCAGCGCTAACAACCAAACGCTTGAGAGAGTTCGTTCCTACAAATACCTTGACTGTATGGTAAACGAACAAGATGATCGCAGTATAGAGATAAAATGTCGCATAGAACAAGCTAGAGCCGCTTTTGTCAGGATGAGTCATCTGCTTTGTAACCGAAGTCTAAAAAATTCCACCAGATGCCGTTTAGTGCGGTGCTATGTATTTTCAACCTTACTTTACGGAGTAGAAGCATAGACACTTACCAAAGCCATGAGTAAACGATTAGAAGCATTCGAAATGTGGGTATATCGAAGAATTTTGAAAATATCTTGAACGGACAAAGTCAGAAATGAGACATTATTGCAGAGGATGCACAAAGGATTGGAACTAATTAACACCATTAAGAGAAGGAAGCCGCAGTACCCACACCACATAATGAGAAGTGATAAATACAACCTTCTCCAACTAATCCTACAAGGAAAAATAGAAGGTCGCCGAAGACCTGCCCGTCGCAAGATATACTGGCTCCAAAATCTTGCCGAATGTTATAAAATGACTACTATTGAACTTTTCCGAGCCGCAACATCCCGGGCCCAAGTGGCCATGATGATAACCGACCTCCAATAGGAGATGGCACTCAAAGAAGAAGAAGTTTAAGTATTACAGCGACAGTAGACTTCTCAATACAGTCACTATTCCAGAAAAATATCCCATTCCACGCTTACACAATCGCAAAATATACTTAATATATGTATGCATATACGTATAATGTAACACAACCTTCAAATTCACTAATAAACACCCTTTAAATGTAGTTCCTAAATAGATATAATATTATCCTATCATGTATATTTATTTACAATAGCGCAGTGAGTAGGAATTTCAAAACATTTTTTTGCGACTATAGATGATGAGACATCTAATGGTGTCTAGAGAAAGAGGCAATAAGAATGGATGGATTCTTAGCATTTCAGTGTTGCTTGCAATATGCCGGGTCGATGTTTTATTAAAATGCTCACCCTTCGGGTTCAAGTCCACTTATCTTCAGATTGCAGCTATGACCTTCAATTCTGATCTTTGAGTCGATGTTCTGTTGTCTCCTGGCTCAGATGCTACTCCGACGATTTTCATTTCGTAGCTGAGACCTTTATGCTCCATTCGGACGATAATAAGTTTGAGGCCCGCGATTTCCTCTTGTTATATTGTTATATTTTTATCGTGTTCCACTAGCTGTTCTTTGAAAACTTTAAGCTGGGCTTTGATCGACTCTACCCTCTCCTTGAAATAGTCCTTTCCCTTGGTAAGTGCGTGAATTTCACGCTGAAGTTCGTATATCAGTTTAGACCGCTTATTTTATAAAATCAGTAGCTCTTTTACCGAGAACTGCTCCAAGTCCTTTTAGGCAGCTGCTTCCACACAACCAATGGTTTTTAAGTCCACGCAATTCAGCTTCTACACCGAGGCCACCTAAAAATTGGCTAATTTATACTCTTTGTTACATTATAGAAATTCATCCGTTTTAGTAGAGATTCTTTTTCGTTTATAGTTTGTTATAAAAATTGACCAAATTATTATGTCTATCTATGTATCTTACAATATCGCAGCATCTTTAGGCATCCTAATAAAGTCGCAATTCCTTTAATTTTATAAAATTAAAATAAAATGAAAAGCATTATAGGACATATCTATATCAGATTTCAACTATATCCCATCCATCCTATAAATGTACTATATACAGTCCTATATATAGTGTGCGAGTTAAATGGGGTGAAAGTTAATGGCGCGAATCTGTGTCAAGGAAAATAAGCCTGCGAGTGAGTGAATCTAATTGAACACCAAACAGTCGAAGCCTTTGATGATCCACCTCGAGTGAGCGTATTCATTAGCCGAGAACAAACAGATTGTGAACGCCCGTGTTAGGGCGGGTGTCTACCAAAGGCTTTGGGCGGCCCGCCCTTCTACCAATTCGTATAGTAAATCTTGACGTTGAAAAAGTCCAACAATCTATATCGTATTCACCAAGTAGATAGACCACCAAAACTCATTACAGATTTCCCACTGGTCATGTTGAATATCAATGTCAGTTCGAGCCTCGCTTTCAAAGTGTTGGTCGAGTTTGCAATTGTACTTGCGGGCAGGTAAATCCTGCACGTTAGAAATAAATATTTTATTTTGTTGTTCCATTTTAATAAAAAATAAAATCTGCACCTTGTTATGCAGGGGAAATTCGTAAGCAAGAGAATGGCAGATTGACATCGCCACACTTGCTTGAAAAACTACGCAACTCTTGACATCGCATGGATTATTCCGTGCTGCATCGCCAAAGCAAGGATTGCCCACAGCCAATAATGATCGACTACAGCCAATTACGAGCATGTCACTCGAGATGAAGAAGTTTGAATGCTGTGGTACTAAGATAAAAGAGAGCAACACTTACATTTATTCACACTATCGGTCGCCAAATTGGAATTTAAAAATATTCCTTAAAATATTTACAACCTTTTTAGAGCATTTAAAAAATAATAGAATAATAATTTGTACTGATATAAATGTAGATTTTCTAGTCATGGTTAACCACGGGCGTATATTATATAAGCTCAAAAGTTACGGAATCCGAGGAAACGCCCTGAAAAGGTTCCAACGTTACCTCTCTAATAGGAGGGATTACTTAGGCCAGTATTTTCTGATGACTAATGTGGGGTACCCCAAGAGTCTATCCTAGGGCCGACTCTTTTTATAATTAATATTAACAATCTTCCATCAGCGGTTACTCATGTTGATGTCATTCTATTCGATGGCGTAACCAGCACAAGTAATGCCGACCCACCCGGACATAGATCGAGTAATCAATACATTGAATAAAGAGCTATTGCATCTAAATGGTTGGCTCGAGAGCAATAACCTTGCTATAAATGTCTCAAAGACTGTTTCCATGATACATTCTGGTTCCAAAAAAGCTTCTTATAATATTCCAGCACTAAAAATGGGGGTGCACAATGTGAGCAACTTTGTTGCGCATAAATTTCTCGGCATTATAATAGACGATAAGTTAAGGTGGACCACGCATGCCGAAGGATTGAGTGCTAGGCTTTCTAGTGCATGGTTTTTACTGTATCAGATGCATACAATTATCAGTAAAACAGACGCCAGAAGCATATACTACTCTCATTTAAGTCATACCTTCGTTATGGCATGTCATTCTGAGCTCAGTGTACCATAGATATTAGGCAGCATATTTTCTCCCTGCCGAAACGCGCATTAAGAATCCTGAATAACATGGACAGTTTTCATTCGTGTTGTGGGTTTTTCAGGAATCTTAATGTATTCGCCCTCGCTATATTTATTTGAGTTCATTAAACTAGTAGTTAAGGATATATCAAAAATTAAAAAAAATATAGAAAAACATAATCACTTTACTAGGTCGAGGAACAATTTACTATTACCTCGTGCTAACTTTGAATTTTTACGCAGAGACCCTAATTACGTGGGAATGTATATAT